>CM075977.1:173667380-173730524 GCA_038087875.1 Malacoraja senta
TAGCAGTTCAATAAAATGACAGGTGGGTAGCTTTATTGTACATCAGACATCATTGAGAGAATGCAATTAGAATTAATGGGCACTTTACAGGACAATAATCTTACCACAACACAAATGCTCAATTATAAGTCAGCTAGCTGAGCTTTGCTGACAGGTGTGATAGATCTTCAGCAATCCAGCACAATAACTTTCTCCCCCTTCTTCATTTTCCAGGTTATCATTAATAACCTTGTGACCCATTGCTGCCAAGTGAGAAATGACGTGATTATATTTGCAAATATTCATCTCTATTGACTGGAAAGACGGCTCTGTCGCGTACAGGCTGTGAGCACGTTGGAATGTCGTTTCATTCATAGTAATTTCTCACTGTCCTCAAGGAAGGTTTTCAGGGATTCAAACTATTTATGAGCTTTAAAAATACCTGTTAGACTAATTAATGGTCATGGCACCAAGTTGGGTAGAAATGTCAAAGGATAGTTGGCATAGCTTTAAGGGAAGAGGGACAACATTTAAAAGATATGTGAGGAGCAAGCTTTTTACACATAAGGTGGCAGTTGCCTGGAACTGCTGTGGGTGGCGATGGACAGATATGATCGTAGCATTGAAGAGGCTTTTAGATAGACATAAGGATATGCAGAGGATGAAGGGATATCGATGATGTGGAGGCAGAGGAGATTAGCTGAACTTGGCAATATGTTCGGTAAGGACTTTGTGGGCCAAAGGGCCTGCTTCTATGCTGTACTCTTCTATGTTCTCACCGAAGTGTCTCCATAACTTTTCTGCCATTTGCTCACTGCTGTGTTGGGGAATGGCCAATTATTTAAATTTGCAATGCGTTTCATTAATAAAGAGACTTGGAAGCAAGCAACGTTTTTTTGCTGTGTGCCTACAATCACACTGGCAAGCAGCCTCTCCCTTGAGACAGATTTTCTGGGACCTTCTTCCCTAAAAATTTTGTAATGAATACACAGAAAACAGCTGTCATATGATTTGATTCTTAAAGTGGGACCAGTCAATATCACATACTATATGTTGCATGAAAGTCCTTACCACTGAATGTTATTGGTTATAGTGGTGGCTGGAATTCTTGTTCTGATATCTTCTACTTCTATCGTGGCAATCTCTAAATACGGACAGACTCGGTACATGGTAAAATAACAAATCAGTTGTCTGCAGCTTAAAGTTAATCATTTTGTAGAACCTCACTGAGGGTCTAGTTGTTCAGTTATTTTTCTTAGAAACATGCAGTCATATGTAGCCTCCAACAGAGAATAACAATCAAATACACGCAGTGTTAGTATAATGAGTGCCAGTTCCAGATGTACCAGTTAAGCTGCACCTTAAGGATAAAAAGGAAAGTGCGCTCTATCAACTATTATCGGTCAACAATCACCTTCTGTCCAGGGCCAGTAATTTGACAACAAGACTTCTGTTCCTGGCTTTCTGTTATGTTTGAACTCAATGTAGACACAAGAAGCTGCAGATGGTGGTTTACAAATAAAGACACAAAATGCTGGAGTAACTCAGTGGGTCAGGCAGCATCTCTGAAGAACGTGAACAGGCATTGTTTAGAAAGGTCCAGATCTGAAATGTTGCTTGTCCATATTGTTGATGCTGCCTAACCAGCTAACTTACTCTAGCACTTTGTGTCTCTTTTTGTTAAGTTTGCACCACAGCCTTCCTTTGCACCCAGTGCCCTAAATTCCTGCAGCTACATTAACGGCTGCATTATTCACTTAGTTGGGCGACTGTTGACTCTTTGGATTCTACATCAGAGTACTCTGCAGACAGCTCAGCCAACACAAAATAAACTGAGGCCACTATCGCCCCGGGCACACTCTGTACAAGATTGACCAGGATATATCAATGTTCCTCTCAATGTCTACTTGAGAATGGAATTCTCATAAATCAATACAACTTTTCCTCATTGTTATTTTGAAAGTAGAGTTGATTCGCCAATCATGTTTTACCATGTTGTATTCCACCTTTATTCCTGCGAGACTTGAGTTTGAAAATAAGTTTATCAACATCTTATCATCTTGATTACTGACATTTTCCAAACGGTATTGATCTTGGGTATCACAGTCAAATTAATATGCAGTCCTTTTACTTCTTCTGATTTTGATGCTATTCATTGCATTAAAATTGTCTCAGTCAAAGTTGTCAGCACTTTTTCAACCACAATGTACTTTCCTTCCTTGCTCTATCAGCTCATCCAGGAGGTCATGCTCAAATGGTACAACTCCTATCTGATTCAACATAGCCATCACATCTCAATTAATAATTTCCCTTTATATCTTCACACATTCTTCAACAAATTTTCATTGGACTTTTCTTTGCGTTCATTTATTTGTTGAATCTTGGCATTGCCACCCAAAGATAAGGTGCATGGTTATGTGTGTAAAGGAACTGGATATGCTGGTACACACTGAAGATAGACAAAGTGCTGGAGTAACTCAGTGGATCAAGCAGCATCTCTGGAGGAAAAAGATGGGTGAGGTTTCATCTGAAGAAGGGTATCGACCCAAAATGTCACCCATCCATTTTCTCCAGAGATGCTGTATGTCCTGCTGAGTAATTTGAGTCTCTGCATGGTTTTGGCATTCTGTTTTGTATCTGCTTTACCAACATTGCACTGCCAGCCAGTCCAGCGTTTGTTATGAATATCCTTTTCTTTTCTTAATGGGATATCCCAGAAACTCAGAACACATCCCATTGTCACCATTCCTTTTCCTTGCTGGTCTTTTCGGTTTATATACCTTTTAATTATAGGGGGCTTTGTATTATATTAGATACAAATCTGAGATTAAAATTGAATATCCTCTTACTATCAAACTGCTGACTTAAGGGCCTGTCCCACTTAAGCGATTTTTTTCGGCGACTGCCGGAACCCGTCATAGTCGCAGCAGGTTGCCGAAAATTTTCAAAATGTTGAAAATCCACCAGTGACCAGAAAAAGGTACGACTCTTCGGGCGACTCATGACCATACAAGCATTAGTGTCGCGGGGTGACGCTTGTTTGGTCGTGAATAGTCGCCCAAAGAATCATATATTTTTCTGGTCGCCGCTGGATTTTCAACATTTTGAAAATTTTCAGCGACCTGCTGCATCTATGACGGGTGCCGGCAAGTCGCCAATAAAATTGCGTAAGTGGGACAGGCCCTATACTGTCTTTCCATACTTAACATCCAATTCTTGCCAAATTTCATTTTTGTCTTTTCTAAACTAAGTTGTACAATGCTAACCTTACCGACTTCTGACTTCATCCCACATAAGCCCTGGGCCAATCAAAACTCTACTGTGCACCATTTGTCCATCCTTCATATTCTTGTTGACCTTGACTGACTCCCTGTCCACTGGATGATAAAATGTAAAATCCTGTGATTAGCTTTAAATCCACACAAAGTTTCACACATTCCCCTGCGATAGAAAACTTCTGCAGCTTTTTATTGGCTTTCATACTCTTCAAAACACTGACTCTTGCCTCCAGTGTAAACCCTCAACCCCAACCTTTGATAGCAGACCATTCCGCTGTCTTAACTGTCAGGAACTTGCCACCTTGACCTTTCCATATCGATTCACTTAATAATTTCGCAAAAAAAAGTTTCAATTCAGGTTTCAAAGATATCTCCCTCTTCAGCAAACCTTTTGACCGCTCCTTCGTGAAACGTTCTTCACAGATGGGAAATAAATGGAAGTTGCTGGCATGGCAATGATGGACTTCTCCATTTCTTTTGGGCCACCTGAATGAATTCATTGCAGTCAACTGCTTGCTGGCCTAAGTGCCTTACAACATACCTCCTTAATGATCCAGTCACTCGTTCCAGATGCTACCTGTTTTCCTTACTCAGCCAGGTATTTCTAAGTTTCATGAGAGGCTAAAAAAAACTCTAGCTAGTCAAGGTGTGTAAATTGAGAATTAATGCACACGCATGAGTGAAAGAGGGAAGGCAATGTGAATAGTTGGTTATGAACCTCTAGGCTAAAGAGACCATGCAGGACAGATTGAAAAATGGAGAAGAGCAAAGAAGAGGATGGAATGAAAGCATAGTAAAGTGCAAATAAAAGGAAATTAGAAAGTACAGTAAATGAAAATTAATGCAAAATAATGCTTGTGAACAATGATGAACCATGCCATGAATGGTCAGGAAGAGTCCAAAATGAATGGGAGACAGAAGTAAATAGAAAAAGAGAAAACATATTGAGAACAAACTTGAGGTGTGTGGGGTGGTTAAAGAGACAGGATGGAACTAAGGGAATGGATGAAGAAGAAACAAAACAAATAAGATAGCTGTAGTTCCATGGTACTTTAAATGAAGAGAAGGGAGATCTGAAATTAAATGTTTCAGAATAAGTGAATTATATTCTGCTATAATTATTGTTACAATTGGGTGTGTTTGCCTGAATAATTATACACAATGGTTGAGAAGGCAGGGTTGGTGAAAAGGCACCAAGTTTGGGAATCAATGCAGTACAAGTATACTATGAATCTTATGTCCGAGTGTAATATCACCATAATGTTTCCTGGCAGTGATTGCACTGTATTAAATCTGGCCACTTTTCAACCAGAAATAATTCTGTTAATCTGGACCTTACTGTGTGGCCTGAACCTACAATCACACCAGCTGGAATACGATGTTAAACCCAATGTAGATTCTGTTCCTTCAGGACCACTGTGCAGTTTATAAAACTATCAGAACTTGGTGTCATATAATTGCCCTATTCTGCAACTATTTCATTGTCTGGGTGGAACGTTTGCCTTGTATGGACCCAGGCATGCATGTAGTTCTATTTTCTCTGACATCAGTTAAAATTCCAGCCAGGCAGGAGCCAAGCAATGCAATGCTTAGTGTCAGACTAGTAGCTATGATGTAAATGCATCCTAAATAACCATATACAGTTGCACGGAACCAATATAACCCAAGAGTAATCAAAGTGTTGGCTCATTTCTTACTTCACAATCGATTTGTCTGCATACTTCCACCAAGGAATAAAACTGATCTCCAAGCTATGATTTCAGGATCATATTTGTGAATCGCTCTAAAATTATAGTTAAATTTGGTTTGTGGGACTGTCAAAAACTGAATTCTCAAGTGCTAGCATTGTTCATTCCTTTATTTACATTTTAATCAGAAAAATTGACAAATATATTTCCAACATGGAGGTCATTTGGTTGCTGGGATTATGAAACACGAGTATTACTTACAAAGAATATTGATTGCACCCGCACTAAGAGGGAGATCTATTTCCTCTATTCACAACCATTGCAATTATATAGACCTGAGCATAAAGAAATGATTCCTGATTACACTTGCAAACGTCTGACTAAAGATGATGAATGGAAGTAAGTATATCATTAACTGTTGGAAATAGTTTATATTAAAAAGTAATTGTTTTGTTTAAATAGATATCTTGCCAGTAAAATTTGCATTTTTATTTTGACATATTGGAATTTGGTAGATTGTAAAAATCTCTTCAGGTTAATGATATATTCTTAATTCAAACATGTAGTTCTAAATTTGTAGTGAACTCTCAAGTCACGAGGAACACCTGAATCAAACATGAAACGATAATACTGAAGGGGTATCGGGCCATAGCCTCTCAGTTCCAGATATACGAGTTCAATACTAACCTCTGATTCTGTCATGTGGTGCTTTCCCATGATGATAACCCAAAGGTGTGCCGGTTGGCAGATTTATTGGCCACTGTAAATCAAGTCAAGAGTGTTTTATTATCATATGTCCCAGATAGAACAATAAAATTCTTACCTGCAACAGCACAACAGAATATGTAAAAATAGTACACTGTAAACAATGTAAAAAAATGAGAAAAAAAGTTCAGTGTGTGTATAGACACACACGCATATGTACACATAACAATAAATAAACAATAATTGTGCAATAATGATAATGATAATGTAGTTCAAAGCTTATTTGAGGTTGTAGTGTTGAATAGCCGTATGGCTGTAGGGACAAAGCTGTTCCTGAACCTGGAGTTACAGTTTTCAGGCTCCTCCTGTACCTTCTTCCCGATGGCAGGGGGTGAAATGCCATCTTAGTGTGCGGTTGAATGGTTGAATGTGAGGAGTAGTTGAGAGGAATTGGGGGGAGTGTGGAGCAGGAATACTGTAAAGCAATGCTTGATGGTTGGCACTGACATTGGTTGACCAAAAGGCCTGTGTCTGTGCTATATGATGGCATGACATACTATCTCCATCTCCAGCAAAGTTGTTTTGGTGAGTTGAGAGTGGCTGCCCTTGACATCAGGGTGGCATTTGACTGAGAGTAGAAGCAAGAAATTATGGTAAATGATTGGTTGGGCGGCGCGACCCACGTCGCAGCGGCCTCTGCAGTCCGTCTGTCTTTTTTTTTTTTTAATGTTGTCCCGTTGAGTGTAGTTTATAGTGTTTTTTTAACTGTGCGGGGGGCGGGGTGGGGGAAACTTTTAAAATATTTTCCCTGTACGGGGGACCCGACCTTTTCCCTGTCGGGTCTCCGTTGTCGTTGGGGCCGAGCACCGTGGAGCGGCCTCCAGCCGGAACGTCCTGGGGGCTCCAGTCGCGGATCCTGCGGACCTACCATCATGGAGCTGGCCAAGTTCGGAACGGAAGGAGCTGTGGTGGCGCGCTGCTGCGGCCCGACCCCAGAGCTTCGGAGGCTCCAGCCGCAGGCCCGGTGGACGGTAACATCGGGAGCTCGCGAGTCCCTGCAACGGAGCTCCTGCAACGGCAACTTCTCCCGCCCGAGTTGCAGGGTTGAAAATGACCTGGAGCGGGGCCTAACATTGCCCGGCGCGGCTTTAATGGCCGCGGGATTTGCTAGCGCCCGCCGGGGCTCCAACATCAAGACCCGGAGCGCGGCCTTGCATCGCCCGGAGCGGCCTTAATGGCCGCAGGACTTACTTACCTTCGCCCGCCGGGGGCTTTGACTTTGACATTGGGTGGAGAATGGGGAGTGCAGGGGAAGATAAGACTTTGCCTTCCATCACAGTGAGGAAGAGATTCACTGTGATGGATGTTTGTGTAAATTGTGTTGTGCCTTGGTTCTTTTCTTGTTGTATGACTGCAGAAACCAAATTTTGTTTGAACTTCAATGAGGTTCAAATGACAACAAATAAATTGTATTGTATTGTATTGTTGTATTGTAAATTAGATGATGCATCAGAGATCATTGCAAAAAATACCTTCGAGTCATCCTTACTTGAAAGTACTTATTAATCATTTTGGTGAATCTGAGGGATTTTTCAAAGTGAACTGGTACCACAGTATTTTAACCCCATGTAATTACATTAAATTCTTTATGAATGTGAACTAATGACTGAGTTGGTGACAAAATGTTGCCTCATTCACATTACCTTCTGGGTAGATTAATGCAGAACAGCATGTACTAACTCGAGATGATAGAAGCACATCAGAAATTAATCTTGTCATTATATTGATTCCACAAACACGCTTCAGACTGAGTAACGGGAAAAGTTTAGATTTTTTTTCATGTTTTGCAGCTCTTCAGTCAATTTTCTCCCCTTTGATTCCCTATAAAAACTATTAACTTTGTCTTTGGTATTTCACCCTTCGAATACTTTCAGTGGGAGTCTTTATTGCAAGAGGTTTGGAGTTAAGAACTGGGGGAAGTGGTATTGCAAATGCACAGGGTACAGTGAGGCAACACCTGGAATACTGGTTTGTCCCTGTTACTTGAAATAGGATATACTCGCATTGGAGTGAGTCCAAAATGGGTTGATGGGATAGGAGCATTGTTCTATAACAAGCAGCTAAAGAAATTATATCTGTATTTCTTTGGAGTTTGGTAGAATGATGGATAATCTTACTGAAATTTGTAAGATCCTTACGGGACATGAAGGGCAGTTATTGAGATTTTTTCAATGTGTTGGGAGAATATCAAATGAGGATAATTGGTTGCAAGATAAGAGAGTGATCATTTAAACTTGAGATGTGTAGGAACTTCTTACAGAGGATGGTGAATCTCTGGAATTCTCCCTTCCAGTGGATTGCAGAGGATGGATCACAGGGATGATTTAGAAAGGAAGTGAAACATTTTTGAAAACTCAAGGAATTAAGTGGCAGAGCAGACGAAATTAGGCTTATTGAATGGTGGGGCAGGCACGAGGGTCAAGTGGCCTACTTCTGCTACAATGTTCTTGTGTTGTTCTGTATAGAAATATCAATCTGAAATTGCACTGCAGAATTGGGTCTCATTTTTGTTGTTCTACTACAGACAATGTGAAAAATTGGCCGTTGACCTTGCTCACAAAAATAGGACAGACACAGCACAGCTAATTTACAGTCTGTTAGTCTGCACTTGGTTTCTGTAAGGTGTCTATGTCTATGTCAACAGGATTATTAGGCACTAATCCACGGGTGGTGCCGATAGCGATGGCAGCCTCGCCAACGGTCTGTCTGCCTTTTCGTCTTTTTTGTTATTTTTAGTGTGTTTTAAAAGTATGTGTTAATGTTCTCTGGTTTGTTTTAGTTGGAGGGATGGGGAATCTTTTTTCAATCACTTACCTTGCGGGAGATGAGCTTGTTTTCTGGATCGTATCTCTGGTTGTTCTGCGGCCTAACATCATGGAGCTGGCGGTCTTGCTCGAGACTGACTTTGAGCCCCACCGCGGGGCAGAGGACTTACTATCGGAGCCTGCGGTCCCTTGACTGGGATCAATGCTCCAACTGCGGCCTGCAGATTTCTACATCGAGGAGCTTGCAGCCTCGTAGAGACTGATGTCGGGAAGCTCCAAAGTCGCAGGAGGTTCAACTAGCCCTGATCTGGCGTCTGATCGCCCGGTACGGGGGAGCTGAGGTCCCCCAGATGCAGGAGCTTGATTGCCCCGACGCCGAGGGCTCGACCGCCAGTTGGGGGAGCCAAGATCGCCTCGACAACAGAAGGTTCGAGTGCCCCGACCGCGGGAGAACAAAGAAGATAAATAGATTGAACTTTTTTTGCCTTCCATCACAGTGCAGTATGTGGAAGAGTTACTGTGGTGGATGTTCATGTTAAAAATGTATTTGGGTGTCTTGTTGCTCTTTATTGGTATGACTATGGCAAATCAAATTCCTCATATGTTGCAAAACATACTTGGCTAATAAAGTACTATTAGGATTATGATTATGAATAACCTGCATGCTGATGCCCGGGCCTTTCATGGCCCAGACATGGACCAAGGAACTAAATTGCAAAGCTGAGGTGAGAGTGAGTCAAGGCAGGAGAGAACAGCTTAGTTGATCATTACCTCTCTGGCTACCGTATACATTTATTATTTCCATTCCTGGAGCACAGTCACTGCAGTAGAGACCATCTAAATAATACTCAGTATTTACTCAGCCAGCCTGCTTCAATTGCACCATTGCAACCTGTGATTTCTACCAACAAGCAGGACAAGCACAGTAGGAGCATGGGATTACCACCACCTGTATGTTTCCTTGCAAGTTGCATGTCAAAACCGACTGAGAAAAATATTTGTTCCTTCTGTATCACATTGTCTAAATCTTGGAACTCCCTACTTAACAGCTTGCATGTATACTGTTACAAGAAGGATTGCAGATATCAAGACTGTGACTCAGCAGCACCTTTTCAAGGACAATTAGAGAATGGTAATAAATGCCAGCAATGCTCAGATCCTGAAAATTGAATTAAACAAAAATGCTATTCAACCTAATTCCAAACAGGATAATCTTGCTGAGCCACTGAGAAGGCTATAGTTTCTATCTAAATTAATGTAGGTGCAATGAATGGACAATGACTTTATAAGAATTTACATGATAATACTTCAACAGAATCATGCAATACAAATGTATTATTGTTGCTTGTACGTGTTAAATCTAAATGGTGAATGCAAGTTATTAACATTTTTGTTTTATATAAAATTCATTTTGTTTCCTGTCATTAAGTTTTCCTGGGTGCTCCACAATAAAGCATTATCTACAACTTATTTGCTCTGAGACTTTTCTGTTTATAGTAATGGTACTTCTTTCATTCGTTTCATTAGGGGTGGTATAGTGGTGCAGTGGTAGTGTTGCTGCCTTACAGCGCTTACAGCGCCAGACCCATGTTCAATCCTGACTACGGGCCTGTCTGTACGGAGTTTGTACATTCTCCCCATGACCTGCGTGGGTTTTCTATGAGATCTTCGGTTTCCTCCCATACTCCAAAGATGTACAGATTTGTAGGTTAATTGGCTTTGTATAAATGTAAATTGTCCCTAGTGTGTATATAGGATAGTGTTAATGTGCGGGGATCGCTGGTCGGTGTGGACGCAGAGGGCTGAAGGGCCTGTTTCAGCACTGTATCTCTAAAAAAAAAAAAAAGGAACTGATGAGAGGTCTCTGCCCAATAATATTTCCCTCTAGTTATTGTATTCAAATACTGATAGACAATGGTTCTCTTTTAACATTATTGATTTATAATTTAGATATCCAGATTTTTTAAAATCTCAATGGTACAGTGCAAGTGTGCCACTTTGAAGAGCTATGTAGCTATTAAATATTTTCTGGACACATTTGTCCTACATGACCCTTCTTCCAATCAATGGATTCTATCTTGACTTAGCATATGCATGTAGCTTGTAGCAACCATTTCATCAGTAGAGAAATTATTTCTCAAGGCCATAATTTTTGCCAAGCTGCTCATTCCCAGTATTCGAGTCATATAATTACAGGGGAACGATTTGCACGGTGAAATATTAGTATTCATGTACAAAAGAGTAATTGGATTACTGTTACAATGATTTATAGTGAGAATGTAATGTAAAATGAAGGAAGAAATGCCTTTCTACCTGCATTCTGGATCTTTAGATCTTAAACGATCAGGTTCATGTTACACTGTGCTTCAAATTTGTATCCAGAATGTCATGTGGTTTTCCCATGAGATCATAAGCTTTTTAATAATAAACAGGAAACCGTTTTGGACTCAAACATGAATGAGGTCGTTAAAATGTACTGCCAGAGATTAGATTACCAGTTAAAATTGTTTGGGAATTTACTGACCCAAAATATGGCATTTCATTGTTCACGACAGGTCTTATTTGCTCACAAAAAGGTTAAAGCCCCTGACCCACTTGGGCGACCTCCACCGCGACCTCTGGCGAGTTTGCCTGCGACCCATAGTTGCGGCAAGGTCGCCACGAGGTCGTAGGAGGTCTTCGTCACTCTCCTTCATGGTCGAGAGTGGTCCCCTCGTAGTCGAGGCTTCAGCTATTTTTCAAAATGTTATAAATTGACCGCGACTAAAAATAGGTCGCCGTGGGAAAAATAGATATTTTTTTAGTCGTAGGTCTAGTCGAAGCCTGTTATATTAGGTCGTGATGCTAGTCGTAGGTAGTCGAAGGTAGTCGAAGGTAGTCGAAGGTAATAGCTCCGGGGTGAAAAAAATGTCAGTAGAAAAAAAAGGTAATTTAAACAGCAGGACGTCACCTCTTTCACTCCAAGGCATGTTCATTCATAGCTGGAGAGTTTTTTGGAGAGGAGACACATTTTAGAGATGGCGCCAAAAAGGCAGCAGCGCAGGTGGAGGGCACAACCCTAAAAAAAATCTGCCATGCAGGTGTTGCCCATCCAGGAGGAGGAGTGGCAGGATGTGATGCCACAGGAGATGATAGTGCAGGAGGAGGTAGCCCTGCATGAGAGACACCTGGAGGAGGAGACCAGGGTGGTAGTATATGTCCCCACCACCACCCCATCCTTCACTGTCTCATTTGAAGGCAGCAAAGCATCCCTTTCTCCTGTGTCTGACACAGCATCAGAGGCAGATGCCCCATTGGTGGTGAGGGACGGGCTGGAGGAAGGTTATGCCCTACACCTTCAACAGGTAGCAGGAGGGGGACCTTGAGGAATGGTTCCAGCAGAATGCCATCCAGTACGAAAAGGAAAATGAGGGATACAGGGACAGAGACAAGAATGGCATGCTTGCCATCCACTGCCCCACATGTGTGCTTAAAGTTCCATCTTTTGTAAAAGCCCAGCACCACTCACTTCCAGTCATCTGGTGTACTGGGACAGGCCATTACATCATCTCCATTCACCCATTGAGACCTCTTCTCGTGCTTCCTCTTCGCCCTTGCTCTTCCCCTTCTGCCTTTCTTAAAAGGCTGCTGAAGCAAAGAGGCTATTTCAAACAGCAGTAGTTGTATTTTTACTAACATCCTCCAAACTAGTTCCTTCTTTGCTTGCATGGTTCAGAATGATTTTTTTTTAAACCTGGGAGGCATTTTTTAGTGAGAAAAAAATGCAGACAGGTCGCCAGAGGTCGCGGTGGAGGTCGCCCAAGTGGGACAGGCCATTAACTTCCTCATTGGTGAACTAAATTAAAAGGACCATGGTTGTATTAGAATCAGAGAAAAATAGGTGCTGGAGTAGGTCATTCGGCCCTTCAAGCCAGCACAGCCATTCAATATGATCATGGCTGGTCATCAAAAAAGTCAGTACGAGGATTTTTCCCCTTATCCCTTGATTCCTTTAGCCCCAAGAGCTAAATCTAACTCAGTCTTGAAAATATCCAGTGAGTTGGCCTCCACCGCCCTCCGAGGCAGATAATTCTACAGATTCACAACTCTCTGGGTGAGAAGGTTTATCCTCATCTCATTCCTAAATGGCCTACCCCTTATTCTTAAACTGTGACCTCTGGTTCTGGACCCCCAATATCGGGAACATTTTTCCTGCATCTAGCCTGTCCAATCTTTTAAGAATTGTATATGTTTCTATAAAATCACCTCTCATCCTTCTAAATTCAAGTGAATACAAGCCCAGTCGACCCATTTATTTAAAAAAACTGATTATAGAAGGAAATCAAATTAAAATTGTGAGTGGCTGCTTCTGATACTGGATGAGCATGTGCAACAATGTCACTCAGAGGTTGTGGGGATCACATCTCTTTTTGAAATGAACTAATGAGCTGAACCTTCACAAAGGGGATAATTTTTCATGATTGGAGAAAAAAGTTGGAAGTGACAAAATATCTCCAGAATTCAGAAGGACACAGATATGCTGGAAAATGGACAGATATGGAGCAAATGAAACTGTGTATAGAAAAGCAAGGTGTGATTTATTTTGAGTGGATAAAAATGAGGAAAAGGAATATAAACTAAAATACATGATTTTGAAATTGTAACAGAACAAAGAAACCTGGATATACTGTATGCAGATAATTTTTAGAAAGATGCAGAACATAATGAGAATTATTTTTTTAATGGTCTATCTGAACCAAATACAATTTTAAATAAGACACATTTTAATATTTCATCACAGAGTTCCCTGATTGATGTGCGGTACAGATGACAAGCTATATATCAGGTAGAAAAGCAAGGTAGGCAAAGTGACATCTCAATAGTTTGGTTTACTTCTAGTAACGAAAAGTGAATTGATAATTGTGTTGGGAATATTTAGCATGGAACATGGTTGTGGGGAAACAAAAACATAAAACCTGTCTTAGATGTTTGTGTCTGAGAAAGGCTCTGTCTTACCTGTTTGCGGTCATCGGCGGTGAAGCGCGGCGTCGCCGGTAGCGTGGACCGCGCGGCAACGGCGAGAGAGTCGAGCCTATCCACCGGAGCGGCGCACGGATGCTGCGCGGCGGCCGAGTTAATTCAAACACGGCGGGTCCCACGTGCTTGCGGTAAGTAAAAAAAGGGCGGGCCGACTGCGATGACGTCGGCCCGCCGCACGTGACTCACCAGCGGCGGCTGTGGCGGCGGCCATCCTGATCGCGGCGCTGTAGCAGTGGCTGTGCCTGCGGCCGTGCAGCACACGTGCCTCACTGGCGGCCACACGTGCGTCACTGGCGGAGGCTGTGCCAGTGGAGGTTTGACGCACGGCGCTCGAGCCATACTGGCGGCGGCCCGTGCGAGCGGCCGTGCGCACTCGTGCATCACTGGTGGAGGTTGTGCGGTGAGTATTTTGTTTTGGACATTGTCGTTTTTATTTTAGCACCGCGCGGTGTTGGGAACACCGCCGCACGGCCCGGGAATTGTACTTTCTCACGAGTGCGCGGTCTATGGCGGCAGATTCCTCCCGTTTCGCCGCCATAGACCGCAGACTCGTGAGACAGGCCTTTAACTCCAAACCCACAAACCCTGCAACAAAGTGATACAAATTAGCCCCTTCTCACTACCAGGAAAACAAGAGCGGAAGCACACCCTGAAATATTTCAATAACGTGTGCTCATCATGTGGCAGAATAGAGTAGCTTGAGGAGCTTTGGAGTCGTGTGTAAAATGTTTAACATTTTCATTCATCTGATCCAAGCACCCAGCGCATGACTATTTTGGGCATCATGACTTTAGCCAGATTTCAAGTCTTTAGATTGAGATTCAAAAGGAATGAGAGATTTTGGGAGGCTGAAGAGACTAAAGACACCATACATCACCTTCAGAACTTAATGGGTGACTTGATGAAGCATTCAAAACCATAAAGTTATTTGAAAGAATAGATGTGGAGAACTTATTTGTAGTGGCAAAAGGCTCTGCATCCAGACAGTACCGATTTTAGGTAATTATCAACTAAGGTGACTTGAAGAAGAACATTCCTCGAAGGTGAATTTCTATTATCTGAAAGGCACCATCTGAAGTAGGGGTGGCACATAAGATAATAGCTTTCAAAATAAAGACCTTGATACATAAAAGGGAAATGATTTTGAGTCAAAGGACAAGGAGCAGGGGAATGAATTGAACTGTACAGATCTTTTAAGAGAGAGATTATGGGCCACCTACTGTGCTATGTCATCCTATGATTAAGTGATCATAAATTTGAATATGTGATGATTGAAAGTGATTCATATTTTCTGCATATATTTGCGAGTAATCTTTATAAAAAGCCCGAGACATTGGGATATCGTGACAAACAATATCACCTCCTTGCATGTGGTGCTGGTGAAGCAGCTTCTGGCAATTCAGACCTCTCTTACTTTTGTTTTGTTCCTGTTATATTTCACACTCTATCTATGTAAACCTGAATAATATTAGCTTGTATTTCAACACAATCTGGTTCCCTTGCTGTTGAGTACTGAATCATTGCTTAGTAGAGCAGTGTGTTTGTGAAGGTAATGTAATGAAGGAAGCCATAGGAAATCCTTCAAAGCCGAAGATGGAGCTATTTTGTGGATAATTTGTGAGGTCCTCACTGAGCTCTTAAGAAAAGCCATCGTATTTGTTAAATACCCAATAGAAAACGTTATTTGTGCTCTTTTCACTCTGCTGTTACTATTTGTGGAAGTGAGGAAGGAACAAAGGAAAAATCAACAACCATAGAAATTGGACAAAGACATCAAAAGGACACCCACTGAAAATGAATAGCAGCAATATTGGTTAGGAGTTGCAGCTACCTCTTCAAAGTATTGGCTGAGATACCCCATTATAAGAGGGAGGGGTGGGGGCAGGGGGTTTGGGGGCAAGAGCAAAAGGAAGATCTTAAAATTAAATATGCTGAATCAACCAAAGTTTTTGCTGAGGGTACTTTCAACAATTTTGGTACAAGTTCCATCAAAACTGTGCTCATCTTGATGAGCGTTTTCAAATTTCTGTTCGGTCTAATTCATATGTCACAGCACACAAATCTACCGTGATCTCACACAAATGTGTGGTGTTTTAAACCATTTTCATTTTACCATTATTTATGTGAAAATGCTATTGGATACAGACTTATGCAGAAAAACCCCAATGTTCTTTATTCTTCAGAGTGAAACACAATAAACATGATCCAATTCAGTATCATTTGGAAAGTCCTCCTAAAAAATTCTTGTTGCAGATCATATTTCCTGCCTCCTCACAATTTCTGTATCAAGGCTGCATGTGATAGTATCATTCCACATGCATTGGGCCATGCTCCAGGGAGATCACTCATGATTGGCCTTGTTTAGGATAACATGTTAACCCAAAAGAGTGTCATGTTAAGCTAGGCCTACTCGATAAAAACATAAAGCATAGAACAGCACAGGACAGGGCTTTTGGACCATCATGTCTGTGCTGAACATGATGTCAAATTAAACCAATCTCTTCTGTCATCATGTGATGCATATCCTTCCATTTACTGTAAATTCATGTTCTGATCTAAAAGCCTCTTAAAGGCTACTATCTGCTTCCGCCATCGCCCCTGGCATTGCAGTTCAGCAACCTACCACTCTCTATGCAAAAACACCTTGTCCCGCTCATTTCCTCTGACTGTCTACTGATCTATGCCTCTCATAATTTTGCAAACTCCTATCAGGTTTCCTATCAGTTTCCAACACTCCAGAGAAAAGAATCCAAGTTTGTCCAACCTCTTCTTATTCTCTTCCCAAGTCGGATATCAAAATGCAATTCCTTTACCTCAACTCACCTTTCCCCCCACCACATCCGATGGTATTCATTCCCTTCCAGTTATTTTTGGACAAAGTCAATCTCCCGCTCCAAATCCCAATCTCCTCCCCATTGTGCTTTATGATATAAAATGCATTTTTAATTTACCATAAAAGTAACCTGGTATTAAATTAATGCCAATTATTTTTTGAAAAACATGCAGAACCATTTCTTAGTAAGATTTCAGTTCCGCAGTCAGTTTAAGTGGACACAAAAATATGTTATTTTGTTAATTTTTTGTACACTAGAAGCAGCTCCTTTTTGAAAGTCTCCCTGATTCCTGTGTAAAAAACCTAATTAGTAGAACCTATCACAGGTGATTAATTTATCATTGGGCACAAGGCCAGATTTCCGAGGGCAGACTTCTTGCATGTATTTTTTTTAAACTCGCACTAAAGATTGCAGAACTTAATTTACATTGAAGATAACCTACACTCAAAATATAATATATAAAGTATATAATATATAATATACAAAATATAAAGATCATTTGCACACATACTGATGATTTCTGACAAATTGTGCCAGAATACATATAGATTGGGTGAATCAAATTGGCAGGGGTGCTGAGGAAGAGGATTTCTTGGAATGTATGCGGGATGGTTTTCTAAACCAACATGTAGAGGAACCAACGAGAGAGCAGGCTATTCTAGACTGGGTATTGAGTAATGAGGAAGGGTTAGTTAGCAGTCTTGTTGTGCATGGCCCCTTGGGCAAGAGTGACCATAATATGGTTGAGTTCTTCATTAGGATGGAGAGTGACATTGTTAAATCAGAAGCAAAGGTTCGGAACTTAGAGAAAGGTAACTTTGAGGGTATGAGACGTGAATTGGCCAAGATAGACTGGCAATTGATTCTTAAAGGGTTGACGGTGGATATGCAATGGAAGGCATTTAAAGACTGCATGGATGAACTACAACAATTCCCAGAGTACTTAAGGAAGTAGCCCCAGAAATAGTGG
Source organism: Malacoraja senta (assembly GCA_038087875.1). Lineage (NCBI taxonomy): Eukaryota > Metazoa > Chordata > Chondrichthyes > Rajiformes > Rajidae > Malacoraja > Malacoraja senta. The sequence continues at coordinate 173,684,679 of CM075977.1, forward strand.
ATGCTTTAGTGATAATTTTTCAAAACTCTTTAGATTCTGGAGTAGTTCCTGAGGATTGGAGGGTAGCTGATGTAACCCCACTTTTTAAAAAGGGAGGGAGAGAGAAAACGGGGAATTACAGACCAGTTAGTCTAACATCGGTAGTGGGGAAACTGCTAGAGTCAGTTATTAAAGATGGGATAGCAGCACATTTGGAAAGTGGTGAAATAATTGGACAAAGTCAGCATGGATTTATGAAAGGTAAATCATGTCTGACGAATCTTATAGAATTTTTCGAGGATGTAACTAGTAGAGTGGATAAGGGAGAACCAGTGGATGTGTTATATCTGGACTTTCAGAAGGCTTTCGACAAGGTCCCACATAAGAGATTAGTATCCAAACTTAAAGCACACGGTATTGAGGGTTCAGTATTGATGTGGATAGAGAACTGGCTGGCAGACATGAAGGAAAGAGTAGGAGTAGACGGGTCCTTTTCAGAATGGCAGGCAGTGACTAGTGGGGTACTGCAAGGCTCAGTGATGGGACCTCAGCTATTTACAATATATATTAATGATCTGGATGAGGGAATTGAATGCAACATCTCCAAGTTTGCGGATGACACGAAGCTGGGGGGCAGTGTTAGCTGTGAGGGGGGTGCTAGGAGACTGCAAGGTGACTTGGATAGGTTGGGTGAGTGGGCAAATGCATGGCAGATGCAGTATAATGTGGATAAATGTGAGTTTATCCACTTTGGTGGCAAAAACAGGAAAGTAGACTATTATCTGAATGGTGGCTGATTAGGAAAAGGGGAGATGCAACGAGACCTGGGTGTCATGGTACACCAATCATTGAAAGTAGGCATGCAGGTGCAGCAGGTAGTGAAGAAAGTGAATGGCATTCATAGCAAAAGGATTTGAGTATAAGAGCAGGGAGGTTCTAGTGCAGTTGTACAGGGTCTTGGTGAGACCACACCTGAAGTATTGCGTACAGTTTTGGTCTCCTAATCTGAGGAAAGACATTCTTGCCATAGAGGGAGTACAGAGAAGGTTCACCAGACTGATTCCTGGGAGGACTTTCATATGAAGAAAGACTCGATAGACTCGGCTTGTACTCGCTAGAATTTAGAAGATTGAGGGGGGATCTTATAGAAACTTACAAAATTCTTAAGGGGTTGGACAGTCTAGATGCAGGAAGATTGTTCCCGATGTTGGGGAAGTCCATAACAAGGGGTCACAGATTAAGGATAAGGGAGAAGTCTTTTAGGACCGAGATGAGAAAAAAAAATTCACACAGAGAGTGGTGAATCTGTGGAATTCTCTGCCACAGAAGGTAGTTGAGGCCAGTTCATTGGCTATATTTAAGAGGGAGTTAGATGTGGCCCTTGTGGGTAAAGGGATCAGGGGGAATGGAGAGAAGGCAGCTACAGGATACTGAGTTGGATGATCAGCCATGATCATATTGAATGGCAGTGCAGGCTCGTAGGGCCGAATGGCCTAATCCTGCACCTATTTTCTATGTTTCTATGTTAAAAGTCCGTTCCCAAGCTGCTACAATCATCAGTAAATCCTGATTTAAGCAGCAAGTCTACACTGACAATTTTGCAGCTCAACATAAAGGGCCTGTCCCACTTGGGAGACCTCCACCGCGACCTGTGGCGACCTTCCTTGACTATGTGTATGACCTCCTACGACTATGTTGAAGACCTCTCTCGACTATGAAGAAGACTTCCTTCGACCTCCTTCGACTATGTGGAAGACTGGCTTCGACCATGTAAGTTTTACTCGAGGATAGTCTCTGGCAAATTGGTCCATGAATGAGCACGACCCCCTTCCACCTCAAAGGACCACACCGAAAACCAACAACGACCAGTGACGAGTGTCTACAGCACAAATGATGACCTGATAAAATGATGTCATGTCTGCATTTTTTTCTCACTAAGGAATGCCTCCCAGGTTGTTTTTTTTTTATCATTCTGAACCATGCAAGCAAGGAAGGAACTAGTTTGGAGGATATTAGTAAAAATACAACTACTGCTGTTTGCAGTGGCCCTTTCGCTTCAGCAGCCTTTTAAGAAAGGCAGAAGGGGAAGAGCAAGGGTGAAGAGGAAGCACAAGAAGAGGTCTCAATGGGTGAATGGAGATGATGTGATGGACTGTCCCAGTACACCAGATGACTGGTAGAGAGTGGCGCTGGGCTTTGACAAAAGATGGAACTTTAAGCACACATGTGGGGCAGTGGATGGCAAGCATGCCATTCTTGTCCCTGTCCCTGTACGCCTCATTTTCCTTTTCGTACTGGATGGCATTCTGCTGGAATCATTCCTCAAGGTCTCCCACCTGCGGCCTGGTGAAGGTGTAGGGCATAACCTTTCTCCAGCCCTCCCTCACCACCAATGGGGCATCTGCCTCTGATGCTGTGTCAGACACAGGAGAAAGGTCTGCTTTGCTGCCTTCAAATGAGGTAGTGAAGGATGGGGTGGTGGTGGGGACATATACTACCACCCTGGTCTCCTCCTCCAGGGGTCTCTCATGCAGGGCTACCTCCTCCTGCACTATCACCTCCTGTGGCATCACCTCCTGCCACTCCTCCTCCTGGGTGGGCAACACCTGCATGGCAGTTTTTTTTTAGGGTTGTGCCTTCCCCCTGCGCTGCTGCCTTTTTGGTGCCATCTCTAAAACACAAGTCTCCTCTCCAAAAAACTCTCCAGCTATGAATGAACATGCCTTGGAGTGAGAGAGGTGATGTTCTGCTGTTTAAATCAGCTTTTTTTTCAACTGACCTTTTTTTCACCCTGGAGCTATTGCGTTCGACCACCTTCGCCTACCTACGACTAGCATCAAGACCTACTACGCCTGGCTTCGACTAGACCTACGACTAAAAAAATATTGATTTTTCCCACGACGACCTATTTTTGTCGCGGTCAATTTTTAACATTTTGAAAAATACGCCGCGACCTAGCTGAAGCTTCGACTTCGCGGAGACCACTGTCGACCATTTAGGATAGTGACGAAGACCTCCTACGACCTCGTGGCGACCTTGCCGTGACAATGGTCGCGGGCAAACTCACCAGAGGTCGCGGTGGAGGTCTCCCAAGTGGGACAGGGGCTTAACTGTCTGGAAATGAATCTCCAGTATAACCATATAACCATATAACCATATAACCATCACAGCACGGAAACAGGCCATCTCGGCCCTTCAAGTGCGTGCCGAACATTTTTTTAAATATTTATTTTTGTTGTTGTTGTTGTTGTTTTTGTTGTAAATAAATACTTCCCCCTAGTCCCATCTTCCTGCACTCAGACCATAACCCTCCATTCCTTTCCCGTCCATATACCCATCCAATCTATTTTTAAAGGATAAAATCGAACCAGCCTCCACCACTCCCACTGGAAGCTCATTCCACACAGCTACCACTCTCTGAGTAAAGAAGTTCCCCCTAATGTTACCCCTAAACTTCTGTCCCTTAATTCTCAAGTCATGTCCCCTTGTTTGAATCTTCCCTACTCTCAATGGAAAAAGCTTCAACTCTGAAAAAGCTTCCACGTCAACTCTGTCTTACCCGCTCATAATTTTAAAGACCTCTATCAAGTCCCCTCTTAACCTTCTGTGCTCCAAAGAATAAAGGCCTAACTTGTTCAACCTTTCTCTGTAACTTAGTTGCTGAAACCCAGGCAACATTCTAGTAAATCTCCTCTGTACTCTCTCTATTTTGTTGACATCCTTCCTATAATTAGGCGACCAAAATTGTACTCCATACTCCAGAATTGGCCTCACCAATGCCTTGTACAATTTTAAAATTACATCCCAACTTCTATATTCAATGCTCTGATTTATAAAGGCCAGCACACCAAAAGCTTTCTTTACCACCCTATCTACATGAGATTCCACCTTCAGGGAACTATGCACAGTTATTCCTAGATCCCTCTGTTCAACTGCATTCCTCAATTCTCTACCATTTACCATGTACGTTCTATTTTGATTTGTCCTGCCGAGATGTAGTACCTCACATTTATCAGCATTAAACTCCATCTGCCATCTTTCAGCCCACTCTTCCAAATGGCCTAAATCTCTCTGTAGACTTTGAAAATCTACTTCATTATCCACCACTCCACCTATCTTAGTATCATCTCCATACTTACTAATCCAATTTTCCACACCATCATCCAGATCATTGATGTACATGACAAACAACAGTGGACCCAACACAGACCCCTGAGGCACCCCACTAGTCACCGGCCTCCAACCTGACAAACAGCCATCCACCATTACTCTCTGGCATCTCCCATTCAGCCACTGTTGAATCCATCTTGCTACTCCACCATTAATACCCAACAATTTAATCTTCTTAACCAGCCTTCCATGAGGAACCTTGTCAAAGGCCTTACTGAAGTCCATATAGACAACATCCACTGCTTTACCCTCATCAATTTCCCTAGTAACCTCTTCGAAAAATTCTAGAAGATTAGTCAAACATGACCTTCCAGGCACAAATCCATGTTGACTGTTCCTAATCAGACCCTGCTTATCCAGATGCTTATATATATTATCTCTAAGTATCCTTTCCATTAATTTGCCCACAACTGACGTCAACCTAACAGGTCTATAATTGCTAGGTTTACTCTTAGAAACCTTTTTAAACAACGGAACAACATGCGCAGTTACGCCAATCCTCCGGCACTATTCCCGTTTCTAATGACATTTGAAATATTTCTGTCATAGCCCCTGCTATTCCTACACTAACTTCCCTCAATGTCCTCGGGAATAACCTGTCAGGACCTGGAGACTTATCCGTTTTCATATTTTTCAAAAGTGTCCGCACCTCCTCTTCTTTGAATCTCATAGTTTCCATTGCTACTCTGCTTGTTTCCCTTACCTCACATAACTTCATATCCTTCTCCTTGGTGAATACCGAAGAAAAGAAATTGTTCAATATCTCCCCCATCTCTTTTGACTCTGCAGATAGCTGTCCACTCTGACTCTCTAATGGACCAATTTTATTCCTTGTTATCCTTTTGCTATTAATATAGCTGTATAAACCCTTTGGATGTACTTTCACCTTACTTGCCAAAGCAACCTCATATCTTCTTTTAGCTTTTCTAATTTCTTTCTTAATATTCTTTTTACATTCTTTATACTCCTCAAGCACCTCATTTACTCCATGCTGCCTATAATTATTGTAGATCTCTCTCTTTTTCCGAACCGTGTCCAATTTCCCTTGAAAACCATGGCTCTTTCCAATTTTTACTATTTCCTTTCAACCGAACAGGGACATAAAGATTCTGTACTCTTAAAATGTCACCTTTAAATGTCCTCCATTTCTCTTCTACATCCTTCCCATAAAACAACATGTCCCAATTCACTCCTTTTAAATCCTTTCGCAATCTCCTCAAAGTTAGCCTTTCTCCAATCAAAAATCTCAACCCTAGGTCCAGTTCTGACCCTCTCCATAATTATATTGAAACTAATGGTATTGTGATCACTGGATCCAAAGTGCTCCCCGACGCTTACCTCCGCCACCTGCCCTGTCTCATTTCCTAACAGGAGGTCCAGCACTGCCCCTTCTCTAGTAGGAACCTCTATGTATTGCTGCAAAAAACTATCCTGCACACATTTTACAAACTTCAAACCATCCAGCCCTTTTACAGAATGTGTTTCCCAGTCTATGTGTGGAAAATTGAAATCTCCCACAATCACTACCTTGTGCTTACTACTAATATCTGCTATCTCCTTACATATTTGCTCTTCCAATTCTCGCTCCCCATTTGGCGGTCTATAATACACTCCTATAAGTGTTGCTACACCTTTCCCATTTCTCAGCTCCACCCAAATAGCCTCCCTAGACGAGCCCTCTAATCTATCCTGCCAAAGCACTATGTAGCATCAAAGTCAGTATATAGCATCAAAGTCAATGGAGTAAGACGGAGTATGTAGCATCAAAGTCAATGGAATGAAATTTAGGCATGGTGCAACTCATTTACACAACTCTTTAGCATATTGAGCATTGCTGACACAGGTTAATATCTCTAGGTGTGTCAATGTACCGAAGATCTAAGGCTACCTTTGAGCAATGCACAGGAGATGAACAGATATGATTTAATTTATCAAAGGCTGATATTCGTGGTTTAGATTGCAGAGTGAAATCTGCTGAAAAAACAGATAATCTCTTCAATATAGGATTCTATTTTCAAAGTTTTCATTTTTACTGTTTTTTTATATTCAATGTTAGCTATTTTAAATGGACAAAAGACTTAGTTTTGCAGATGTCATGGGAAAGTTTGAGCTGAAGTTGTAAACTTCTAGTTCTGCAGAGTTGAGGCAGGTCAAAGAGTCATACAGCATGGAAATGGGTCCTTCAGCCCAATTTGCCCATGCCGACCAAGATGCCCCTTCTGTACTCGACCCACCTACCTGTGTTTGGCCCATATCCCTCCAAGTGCTTTGAAAGAGTTACAGAAATAGAAATCATTACATATTGATGTTACAGGCAGGCATTGGAAATGTTGTTGCATGGCAGGTGACAAAGAATGGCGTTGTAGCGGCGCCACCTGGTGCACGCAGATATCGAACCCGGCGTTCGGAAGCCACGGTCACGTGATTCGGGAGGGGCCGTTGTTTACGCACGGTTTTCCCTTGGCGCGCGTTAGTTCAGTGCTGACCACCAATGTGGGCAGACGTGTTTGACAAACCTGTATACTGCAACTTACTTTCGAATAAAGTTTTTGGTTGAAAGCTTCAGTAGTCGTTTCTCAAACCACCAAATTGGTGACCCCGACCTGTCTAGCCGTCGTTAGACAGAAGAATTATGCAGGAAGAAGGTCCTTCCGCAGAGTCGGCCAGCACGAGGCAAGGCTCACCGGCTTTCAAACTGCCAGCCTTTTGGCCTGATCAACGTCAAGTGTGGTTCGCCCATGTGGAGGCACAGTTTCACCTTCACCACATCGACCACGATGAGACCATGTATTTCCATGTGGTACGAGCGTTACCACAGGACTGTGCCTCGAGGCTGTTGCCCTTTATCAGAGACCCACCGTCCAGCGGCAAGTACGAAGGGTTGAAGGCCCTGTTATTCCACGCTTATGGTCTTACCCGTAGAGACAGGGCGGCTAGACTGCTACATATGGACTGCATCGGCGACCGAAGGCCGTCGACGATCATGGCAAAGATGTTGGCCCTGATGGATGGGCACCGGCCCTGTTTGCTTTTTGAACAGGCGTTCTTAGAGCAAATGCCTGACGAAGTGCAGCTGATGCTAGCGGGAGCCGATTTCAGCGACCCGCAGCGGCTCGCGGAAAGAGCAGACGAGCTCTGGGCGCTCAGACGGCGGGACGTACACGCCGTCGCCCGCCCCATGGCCACGCAACGGGTGCAGCCACTCCAGCAATGAGAGGAAGAGACCCAGCCCAGCGTTGGAGACGAATCGCCGCGGCCAGTGGTCTACAGCCAACGCAGATGGTACTACTACCACCAACGTTATGGGCTCGGAGCCCGAAGATGCCGAAGTCCTTGTTCGTTTCCGGGAAACACCCCGGCCGATCGTCCGTAGAGGCGAACGCGATCGGCCCCAATGTATGCCTTTTCATCCGTGATCGCCATTACGGCCATCGTTTCCTGGTAGACTCAGGTGCCCATGTCAGTATCCTGCCTCCAAACACACGGGACCTCCATGCGGGTACGGTGGGACCTGTCCTCTCGGCCGTAAACGGGAGCGATATTCGCACCTACGATACGCGGATCGCTAAACTAAATTTTTGACTCCCACCAGTACCGGTGGAAGTTTATCGTTGCTGATGTCGCCCAACCGATCCTGGGGGCCGATTTCTTGCGCGCGTTCTCCCTGTTAGTCGATGTACGGGATGGTCGCATGATCCCTGCATTGGGCCCACGCCCTGACAAGCCGCGCAACCCGTCAACGCCCTCGTAGCAACTCTCCGAGATGAGTTCCAGCTCATGGAGGACATGGGAATTGTCCGGCGGTCGGATAGCCCTTGGGATTCCCTGTTACACATGGTGCCCAAAGCGTCCGGGGGTTGGAGGCCTTGTGGCGATTATTGACGTTTGAACGTGGTAACTACGGCCGATCGGTATCCGGTCCCGAACATTCAGGATTTCTCGGCCCATCTAGAAGGTGCGACCGTCTTCTTGAAGGTCGACCTCATCTGCGGGTATAACCAAATCCCGGTCCACCCTGATGATGTCCCTAAGACGGCCACCATTACCCCGTTCGGCCTTTTCGAGTGGCTCAGAATGCCTTTTGGCCTGAAGAACGCAGCTCAGGCATTCCAAAGGCTAATGGATCAGGTCGGCTGGGGTTTGCCATTCGTTTTCATCTACCTGGATGACATCCTGGTGGCCAGCCGTTCACAGGCAGAACATACCAAACACCTCCGCTTACTTTTCGAATGGCTGCACGAACACGGGTTGGTAATCAACCCCGAGAAGTGCCAGTTCGGACTGCGCTCTATCTCGTTCTTAGGGCATAGCATCACTTCCCACGGAGCGCAACCCCTGCCCGAGAAAGTCCACGCTAGCCGGCAATTCCCCAAGCCGTTGTCGGTTAAGGGTCTACAGGAGTTTATCGGGATGGTTAACTTTTATCACTGTTTCATCCCGTCTGCAGCCGCCATCATGCGGCCGTTATTGCAATGCCTGGCCGGTAAGCCCAAGGACCTGGTTTGGTCTAAGGAGGCACAGAAAGCTTTTGAAGGGGCTAAGACCGCATTGGCCAACGCCACTATGCTGGTACACCCCAGGGCATCGGCCCAAACGGAACTAACCGCAGACGCCTCATATGTTGTGGTGGGCGCCGTCCTTGAGCAGTGGGTAGGTAATCGCTGGGTGCCACTGGCATTTTTCAGCAGGCAACTGCGAACCCTGGAAGTTAAATACAGCGCTTTCGACAGGGAGCTCCTTGCGCTTTACCTAGCGATCCGCCATTTTCGTTATTTCCTGGAGGGGCGCGCTTTCACCGCGTTCACCGACCACAAGCCGCTAACGTTCGCTTTGACCAAGGTTTCTGACCCTTGGTCTGCCAGGCAGCAACGGCACCTTGCCTACATTTCCGAATTCACATCTGACATTCGACATGTGGCAAGAAAGCTGAATGTCGTGGCTGACGCATTGTCCCGTCCAGCGCTGCCCGAGGTCTCTGCGCTTAGTCTCGGCGTCGATTACGAGGAGCTGGCAGCTGCCCAAAGGGGGATTTACCACAACACTGAATCAGGGCTGAAGCTGGTTGAAGTGCCTTGCGGCCGCCTCTGGCATACAAGTCCTTTGTGATTTTTCCACCGGTAAAGCCCGACCGATTGTCCCGGTCGCTTGGCGACGCCGGATCTTCGACACCATCGATAGTCTAGCGCACCTGTCCATTCGCGCCACATCTGCCCTAGTTCGTTTGGCACGGCCTGAGGAAGCAAGTCGCTGCATGGGCTCATTCCTATATCCCATGCCAGACCTCCAAAGTGCAGAGACATGTGCACCAGCCGGTCCAGGATTTCGCCGTCCCAGACGGCAGGTTCCTGCACATCCATGTAGACCTGGTAGGTCCCTTACCTTGTTCGCGTGGGGCTACCCACTTGTTGACTGTCATAGACTGGTTTACCAGGTGGGCAGAGGCCATCCCGTTGTCAGATACCTCCACCGAGGCATGCGCGAGGGCCATTGTTTCACATTGGGTCGCTCGTTTCGGGGTCCCCTCAGATATCACCACAGATCGCGGGGCCCAGTTCACATCCTCCCTATGGTGCGGTATGGCGCAGCTGTAAGGCGCGAAGCTACATCAAACCACCGCTTACCACCCCGAGTCTAACGGGTTGGTCGAGCGGTTCTATAGACACCTTAAGTCGGCGTTAAAGGCATGACTCGCCGGCCCTGATTGGGTCGACCAGTTACCTTGGGTCCTCCTGGGTATCAGAACAACACCCAAGGAAGACCTCAAAGCCTCCTCGGCCGAGGTTGGTTTATGGCTCAGTTTTGTGGGTTCCCGGGGATTTCCTGCCTGCCCCCTGGGATCAGGAGATTTCTACCTCGCAGGTGCTGGTGGACCTTCGCGAGCGGGCGCGCGCTTTGGTCCTGGTTCCCACTTCCCGGCATGGTTCGTCTTCGGTTCATGTGCCTACTATGTTACGGGATTGTGCTTATGATTTTCTCCGTAGAGACGCTCATCGCTCGCCGTTACAGCGGGTGTATGAGGGTCCGTACAAGGTGCTCAGTGCCGGTGTTTCAACATTCACGTTGGACATGGGTGGCAAGGAGGAGTTCGTTTCTGTGAGCCGCCTCAAGCCTGCACATGTCGATGAGGATAGCCCAGTGACAGTGGCTACTCCACGGCGTAGAGGACGTCCACCTGCTGTTTTGACACCCTCTGCACCTGTTCCCTCTGGTCGTGTTTCTCCGGTCCCCTTTGTTACGCCCTTCCCTCGTTCGGGTTTTTCGCGCCCCTCTGGTCCTGTTGTGCCGATCCCAAATGTTACGCTCGCCCCGTGACCTCGGACTATGTGTTCCGGTTGTACCGTCCGTTTACTCGCGCGTTTTCTGGGGGGGGGGGGCATGTAGCGGCGCCACCTGGCACACGCAGATATCGAACCTGGCGTTTGGAAGCCGTGGCCACGTGTTTCGGGAGGGGCCGTTGTTTTCGCACGGTTTTCCCTTGGTGCGCGTTAGTTCAGTGCTGACCACCGATGTGGGCAGACGTGTTTGACAAACCTGTATACTGCAACTTACTTTCGAATGAAGTTTTTGGTTGAAAGCTTCAATAGTCGTTTCTCAAACCGCCAAAGCATCATCTGAACTAGGAGAGGGGCGGGAGAGTACTCCAGATTAGCAACTTCTGCTTTGTTTGAAGTAACAGACAGAATATCTGCCCTGTCATGAACATACCATTTGATGTGGAAAGTTGAAACACAGTGGAATGAGTAGATGAGCTAAGGAAAGGGAAGTGAACAAAATGCCTTTGGACTTGGGAAAGATGGAAGCAAATGATGCTGAACTATATTATTTAGCACATTACTTAACAATGTGACAGAGATGTGTTTAATGACTTGACAAAAAAAAGCAGGATATAACCCCTGAAGTTTATCTTGATATTCAATAAAATCATGGCTGATCCTGAATCTCGTTAACTTTCTCATCAAATCCCAATATCCTCTGATTCTCCCTATATTCAAAATCAATCAATATTCATTGTTGGGGCTACTCAATATCTCAGCACTAACATCAGCCCAAGACAAATAATTCCTAAGATTTGTAAAGGCCTGAGGAAAAACGTCTTCAACTCTAGCCTAAATAACTCTTATCCCAAGGTTTTTCAGCCAGAGGATGCAATATCTTGAGCTGTCAATCACTTGCGTGCATGCTTTATTTAAATTACCTCTCTTTATTTCCGGAAAACAATCTATGTTGTACAACTTCCATGACACTGGTACAGAAAGCAATACTGTACACAGTGGCATAATCTCACAGGATCCCTGTGCACTTGCCACAGGCTTTTCATACCATTGTTCTCCATAACCATTGGAATAAAGCCTTTTAATCATAATAAAACTAACATGTAATGTGAGTGATGCAGGTTTGCAGATTCATTAGCCTATAAAGTGTAGTGAGTGGACGCAAAAATGGGTAACATAAAAATAGTGTGAAAGGGTGATCGATGGTTGGTGTGGATTTGCTGGGCCAAAGGTGTCTGTTACCATGCTGTATCTCTAAACAAAAACAAGAGAAGCTCTCCTGCATCCGGTATTACAGTCAACTTGTTTCTGCAAATGAACCTCAAACACAATCAAAGTACCAGCACCTTACCTTATGCAGCAATTTAATATCAATTTGGAGATTACAAAACGTGTCCCATGTACAACACAGGTAACAGGTGGCAACAAAAAGAGGAAATTTACTGATGTCAGGGACCACTGTTGTTCTGTAGCAACAAAGCACTAGAGTTTTGGGCTAATTTGCATTTAATAGGGTGCTCCTTGAGCACCTGGATATTCTGCAGTGATTGATGAATATGACAAATTCCTTGCAGGAACTAGAATCAACTGACCTGCTTAAAAGAACAGATGTTCACTATTGAGTTACTTGGTTTTCATGAGATCTCTGGAGTGAAGTCTGCTATCAGTAAATTTTCCAGTTTGAACATGTTGGGGGTAATTTAGGCCATTTTCCATCCTTTGTTATTCTCAGCGTTCAGAGAATTCTGCATCAGCACCAATCATACACACTTGCTGGGATAACAGGGTCATGATTTAATTAGCGATTTTTTTCCTCTGCTCTGTGACATGACAGTGTGTAGTGAGATGGCAATTCTACTTTGAAACGTGCAGGCTGGTGGCATTCTTTAGAGTGTTGGGTTTGGCAGTCAGATGAATCTAGCTTGTGTTTGCTGCAAAAATAATTCTACAACAATCAACTGCATTTTATGCAGTTCCAACTTTATGATCCAGTCCTCAAGCAGGAGCTTGAATGGAGTGGTGCTATGCGAGGGATGGCTGCAGCTGAGCCATGAAAAAGGGAGAGAATCGCCAGGAGAGACTTGGAAACAGTTCTGGAACAGATGAGCATACAAGAGGTGTATTTTTGTACAGAGGGGTCACTTAGGGGTACACAGCCTGATGCTCATGACAGGAAATTGCTCAGGAGATATCTGCACAGAATGTAACCCCTTTAGTTTGGTAGACCATACCTGCTTGTTTGGAGAAGCCTGTGATTTTGGCTTTTCTCATATGCTTGTAGTGCAACACCCTTTGGACTGAATTAAAAGTAGCTGAAGCTTTCTCTCCTCAAGCACAGAGTTTGGCTGAGTTTTGTGGGTTCCCGGGGATTTCCTGCCTGCCCCCTGGGATCAGGAGATTTCTACCTCGCAGGTGCTGGTGGACCTTCGCGAGCGGGCGTAGTAGTGATCATTAACAATATGCCGGATTAATCCCAAAGCTCGTAGAGTGAGAACCTTTGTAGGCTTGACCAACAGTGATAGCTGTCCACACATGCTGCCTTTGAGGTTAAGGGAGGTCACAGGTCTGAATAAGAGCATCCTTGTTGAAGTTTGACCAGCTTAGACATTTCTGTTTGGAGAAGTCCAGAAAAGAGTATGGGTCTCTGCAAATTCTAGATGAATACAGACAATCTTTGTCCTTCAAACTTCTGCTCAGGATGCAGCACTGTTGCTCTGGAACTCAATGGGCAAAGGTCCTTGCACAGTGTTGCAGCTGTTCAGCAGTGTGTTCTCTAACAGATTACAAGTATTACAGAACCATCACCTCAGATCGACTGTGATACCGCAGAGCACCAATTATTTCTCCTCCCACAAGGTGACATAATTTCTGATCCCACATCTGCCAGTCTGAGGAGAATCGCATTCACTAGCCATATCCTATTCTGAGGTTCTAGTCAGGACAGAAGAAGGTGCCTGTTTTCATAAGGATGTCCTTCCTAAAGTGTAGAATCCTCAACAATTCAATAAGTTGCTGCGGCAGACGCCTCCCGGCGAGCCGTGGTGAGTAGCTGAGGCCTGAGCCCCCACGTGTCGGAGCACATGACCGGCGATTGCAGCGAGGCCGGAGGCCCCGTGGTTCAGAGCAAGAGGCTGATGGAGCCTGTGTCGGCGAGCCCGCGGTCGAGGTCAGACTCCGAGTGCCGTGAGTTGACAGAGTCCAGGGCCATCGGTGCCTGGATCAATGGAGCCCGTGGCTAGGGCCTTGGTCATCGCAATGGAGATGTTTGGAGAAGACCCGGCAGCGATGGTGGAGAGGTCGGTACAGCGGTCGAAGATGGCGCCAACCGACGGACGAGGACGGATCATGTGGAATGAGGACGCCACTGCCGGGGTAAGGAACAATGGAGGACCCGGTGTGGGGCGACCGTAACTTTGTCAGCATCCATATGTGGCACCTATTTGCATACCGTGGATATGCAAGCAAAGAATTTCACTGTGACTTGTCACATATGACAATAAATAATTCATTCATTCAACATAAACTGATCAGCTGCTGATTGAGGCAAGAGGCGGAGAGTGGGGGAAGGTTTTGGGGAAAGGGGTAACACCCTTCCTGTTGTGTCATGTGACAGATGATGTTAGGTGAAATGTGACAGTGGAAAATGTCAAATAAGCACCAGAATTGATTGACACCACCTTATGCCAATCCTTAATGTACAGACTTTTCCAACTTCGTCAGTAAGATTAATGGCACTACTGTGTCCCAACTGTGCTAATCTCTCATCTGCAGGCAACTAACATGCCCTTCAGAGAGAAACAAAAACACTAGTTTTAATGATGTGGATTGATGGTACATATTGGCCAAGGAGATCAATGCCCTACTCTTCTTGAAAATAATGTTATGGGATCTTATAATATCACTAGAAAATGGGGGGAAGTATTCAATTTAACACCTCATCCAAAGAATATCACCAACAGTGCAGCATTTCCTCAGTGCCACAGACATCACTCAGTTCTGGAATTTTAATATTTGAAACTCTGGAAGAGAATTGAACCCGTAATCATGCTGTTCAGGAGCAAGGATGTTCTTGACGTTCTTGTTCTTGGTGTTCTTGGACGAAAGCATTGCCAATTAGGACAATGGATATTTCACTCACCCTGTGCATCTGAAATGATGAAGAATGTGCCTGCCACAACAAATTTGGAAACAATTACACCAGTTTCGGGTCCAGTGTGACTTTGTACGCATGCATACAGGATCATGCAGTCGTAGATCAAAAGAGTGATACATGACAACAGGCCCTTTGGTCTAATTAATCGACACTGACCATTAAACTTCCTTTGACACGAATGCTACATTAATCCGTTTTATAAATTCTCTCCACATTCTCATTAACTAATCCAGGTTTATCATTTACCTACACACGGGGCAATTTACAGTAGTTTATTAAGTTGACAATCTGCACACCATGCATGATCATCACTATCCAGCCATCTTTTGCCATGTCAACAGTCATGAACTATCAATCATATTTTCTCCTGCCACTGACAAAGCACTGACAAACAGCATAAGGTTAGTGTAATGAATTTACAAAGATTTCCATCCAACATGGACCAACAGCTAATGGATATTATTCAAAGAAAGTAAGCAGTTAAAATTTGCTGGAATTCCATCTGTGAGTTAGACGCAGGACTGGCATGTGCCTCTGTTAGGCAGTAAAAACAGGCTTCCTGCATTGCCAGTCGCTGGTGACATTGGAAAAGTTCAGATTCTTGTGTTTAATAAATATCATGGGATTAAGTGGAAATGCCGAGAGTAGCATGGTGGATGCCATAAATAATCCCTTGGACATAAGAGTGCTGTGTTAAGAAAATAATTGGCAAGTTCCTTCAAACCACTGGTGGCCTATTTCAGAGAAATGTTACAAATTTAGAATGATTGAATCATGGAAATGTTACAGCACAGAAGGGGGCCAATTGGCCATTGAGAATGCCAGCACTGAGCTGTTCAGTCTCATCAATAGTTTGGTGTGGCGTGGTGACCTTGACGAAAACTACCCGTGATGGAGGTGTTGACAAATCTGATTTCAGAAGACAGCAAATTAACAAATAAAGCCTGTGAAATTATGACCTCTTACCAACCTTTGCAGATGCACGCATCACAGCTTGGTTTGGCAACAGCTCTTCCCAAGAATGAAAGATATTGCAGGGAGTTGCGGATGTAACCCATTCTATCTCACAATCCTTCCCAACTCCCCGCCCCCCCACCCCCACTCTCCCCCCAACACTATAGACTCCATGTACACCACACTGCCTCAGGAAAGCAGCCAACATAATCATGGATTTTGCACACCAGTCATTCCCTCTTCTCCTATCGAGCAGAAGAAGATCGAGTGGCTTGAAAGCACATACCACCGGATTCAGGAACAGCTTCTTCTCTGGTCTCATCCGATTACTGAACAGTCCTCTCATAAACAAAGGTGTGGTCCTGATTTCCCAACATACCTCATCGCTGCCCCTGCACTTTTTATAATTTGCACTTTCTCTGTAACTGTAACACTACAAAGCCATAACACTCTGTTGCACTTGTCAAATGGCTTGATTATATTCATGTTAGGTATGATTTGACTGGATAGCATGCAAACAAATGTTTTCCCTGTTTCTTGGTTCCCCTTTATTGTAATAAACTGATGACAACACAAATAAAAAACCTGAGATCAAATGTATTAATATGGGTATTCCTCCTCTATAAAGAAAATACAGCTGCAAGGACAGAAGCAACGCAAGGTCAGTTATTAAGGTCTATTTATTCACATATAGTTATAAAAATTATAGAAGAAAAGAGCAACTGAGTAAAACACGTCGCTAAGTTATATTAATTATCGTTCATGGGCACTGAACATCTTCCCACCATCAAGCAACTGTACACCCACAGAATCTCCAAAGATTGGTCTCCATGAACTTCCTTTGGTTGAAGTTCCTGCATCCATGGATGTTACTGTGTAGATAAATATAGGTTTTAGTAACTGACCTTGTCTTGTTTCTGTCCTTGCAGCTGTTTTCTGTTTTGAAGAAGAAATACCCATATTTATAAATTTGATCTCTGTAGTGATAAATATACCTGTCAAAAATCCAGAAAATCATCTCCAGATCAAAGATAAGCTTTGAGACAAGAAAAGGTTCAGTTGTTATGAACCAGCAGTTGAAGCTTGCTTCACATTGAATAAACCGATTTCCTCTTTAATCATTGACTACCTGTCATCTGAGAAAGCCCACATTTCTGAAAGACCGTCGAAAATACCAAACTGAGCTTAAACCCCATTCCCAACTGAGGCATTAGCTTGCACTGATCAACTCATAGTATTTGCCTTATTATTAACGTCATGCTTGTAGGTAAAAGAACACATCTTGTTTTAACCAGCATAAAATGGAGCAAATTCAAGTTAAATTAATCTGTAAAAAAATTCTTATCACTCAATTGCTGCTGCGTCTCTTCTGACAGGATAACTGGCTGTTCTCATTACCTGTCATTAGAACTAGAACTTTGTGCATGAAACAAAGCACTGTGCTGACCAGTGTTTTGCTGTGAATTTCTGCCAATACGCACATAAACATTTTGAGTGTGATTCACATTGCCCAACATATTTGGCTATGATGGAAGTGTGAGGGTTAGGTGGATTTTACTTCGGATTCACGTGAGTGACTACGTGAAGAAGAACCCGTCCAGCCGCATACGCGTCATTATCGATCAGACGCATAGCGTTCATGACCGTGTGTGGAGGAGCAGGAGCTCCTCCAGCCAGTGAGTAAAACAAAAGTAAAACAAAAGTCGGAAGGTAAGTGGGTTACTTTTCACTTACAGGAGCGTTTCCTTCCCGTTTAGACTTGTTTGGTGGAGCTCCACTCAAGTTTATTATGGAGAAATGGGAAGGAGAGGCGGCCAGGGACGCACCGTAGTAAAACCCCAGATCCTAAGGGTAGCGGGCGTCAGTCAGGGGAGTCAGTGGCAGCGAAGCCATTAACTCCCGTTGTGGTCGAATGTGCTGTTAAACCGCCGGCGGCGGAGCGCAAGGCTGAGAAAAAAAAAAATCGGCCCGACCTGTAGACTCGGATGAGTCAGACCCGGAGGTATGCCCTCCTCAGGCAGGAAAGAGTATTACACTGCAAGGGTCAAAAACTTTATAACTCCTTATGGGGCAGATGATTTGTAAAGAACCCCCACAGGAGGATTTAAGTCGGTGTTGGCCAATGAAGTATAGCACAGGTGGTGCCTTGGAACAGGCACAAGGGTGGCCTACAGGAGAGTCATCAGTGCCTGTGCAGAAACATTAAAGAGGTTGGCCTAAAGGAGAGCCAGTGCCCAAAAATGCCAGAAAAAAGGCAAGTTATGTTGGCCTATTGGAGAGCCAGTACTAGAAATGCCTGAACAAAAGGCAGCACAAACGTGCAATGATAAATATGCCAGCACCGACAAATATAAAGAGTAAAAATAATGAAGCGTTGGCCTAGAATTGAGCCAGCGCTAGCATCACCTGAAGCAGGGCTGCCTGTCCGTGGGCCTACAAGAGAGCCCGCGCAGGGGGGAATCTGGCAGAGACTTACCTGAAACAGGGGAGCCAGAAATTACCCAACATAAAAATGAATATCTAGATTTAGATGATGATTTAAATGAGGACCAGAGCCCATTATCAGAGCCAACAATGTTCCAAGGCTGGCACAAAACGTTGCTGTTCCCAGAGTAACAGGGGAACCGTTGAGAGAGGAAATAGCTATGACTATAAATTATCTACTCTCCCATCAGCCCCAGGAATTAACCATGGATGAGACTATCAAAAAATATGAGACCCGGGAAATTGTAGCAGTTACAGCAGTGAATAACTTGATATGGGTAATTTGAGCAGTGGTTTGCGCTCACAAGAATTGAAATTACACAAGTGCTGAAATTTCTGGGGTCAGTGTTTTGGATGAAGGTTGTATATCGTATTCACAACAAAATGCCTTAGCACTCATGTGTAGTGCGCACTTTGAAATAAATTGCATTCATAAAAATGCAATAAGACCAAATATTCATCCTAAGTATGCAGGCTCTGCAAACCATCCAATATACAAATGCCTAAATCTGTTTTGGAGAAAATCTAGCAAAGAAACTAAAGGATCACCTATGCTGAGCAGAGCGGTGAGAAGGCAGTATCCCTACAGGCGAAATGTGGTGCTGGAGAAGGAACAATCCTATCATTCTCGTATACACGTTGACGTGCTGCACCGAGGATACGTGGAGGTTACAATGTGCCTACTAGAAGGGGACAACAACTGCCGGTGGCAAACCCCGAGGTTAGGGGGCTTGGTCTGGTAAGAAACACAACAAATGTTTCACACTCACAAATAGGGGGAAGGTTACGATTCTTCCTAAAAGATGGCAATCAATAACAAATGATTCATTTATTCTATGTAGCATTGTAGGATTCAAAATTGAGTTCTCTCCACGTTTGGATCCTCCAAATCAGCATAATTCAAACTGGTCACGGATTTTTCTCAAAGGAAGAGAATGGGTTGATCAAAGGAGAATTGAAAAATTTTATGCAGAAAAGGATGATATAAATGTCAGTAGAACAACACCATCAGTTTGTGTCAAATATTCTCCTAGGAATATTATCCTAGAAAAGGGATGGTGGACGTAGAATCGTTTCCGATCTGACAAATCTTAACCTTTATGTACAATAGAAACATTTCAAAATGGAAACATTTACTAATGCCATTTAGCTAGTCACAAAGAATTGCTACAAGGCAAGCATAGATCTGCAAAATGCATATTATTCCGTGGCAATGCAGGGTAATGATCAAAGATATTTGACATTTAGATGGATGAGTCAGTTATGGCAATTTAAAGCATTGCCCAATGGTCTGATTTCAGCACCAAGATTATTCACTAAATTGCTCAAACCAATTTTAGCTCTGTTAAGAGCTGAGGGCCATGTATTAATGGCTTATTTAGATGATATCCTCATTGTAGGGGACACTTTGGCTGCTGCAAAATTGTCAGTATCCAGAGTCAAATACATTTTGAGAAATTAGGTTTCATTATTCACCTACAAAAATCTAAATTGTTACCAAGCAAAAAGATTGATTACCTAGGGTTCACAATTAACTCCGAACACATGGTAATCACTTTGCCAAAAGATAAAAAGCTGCAGTTAATTGAAGGTTGCATAAAACTCATTAACGAGGACACACCTTCTATTAGAGAAGTGGCAAGCTTGCTAGGCAAATTAATTGCAGGGTTTCCAGCGGTCACGTTTGGACCATTGCATTATCAATGTTTACAGAGAGCTAAGGTACAAGCGTTAAAAATGAATAGAGGGCATTTTGATAGGCCCATGAAATTAACAATTCAATCCATTACAGAAATAGAATGGTGGATTAACAATGTTTCTAATGCTTCCAGAAAAGTTCTGGTAGAAACACCTTCCGTCACTCTACAGACTGATGTAAGTGCGCTGAGTTGGGGCGCTACTAACATGATTTCCAGCTGTGGAGGTAGGTGGAATGTGAATGAAGTACCTTTGCTGGAAAATCTGGGAATCAATTACCTAGAGCTATTAGGCGCATTTTACGGCCTTAGAGCTTATTGCACTGATATGGGAAATGTGCATGTTCAGGTACAGGTTGACAATACTACAGCTGTAGCATACATAAATCACATGGGTGGTATAAAATCAGAATCATGTGATAAATTGGCAAATGAAATTTGGACCTGGGGTATTGCCAGAAAAATTTGGCTGTCAGCAATATATTTACTAGGTAAAAATTAATACAATTGCAGACAAAAGATCACGTAAATTTAATGATAATACAGAATGGATGTTAAATCGGAAAATATTCACACAAATTATCACACAATTTGGAATGCCAGAAATTGATCTGTTTGCATCAAGATTAAACCACCAGTTGCCTAAGTATGTGTCATGGGAACCTGATCCTGGAGCAGTAGTGGTGGATGCTTTCTCGCTACATTGGGGTGGTATGTTTCTGTATGCTTTTCCACCATTTTGTTTAATCCACAAATGCATACAGAAAATTAAACAAGATTCAGCCTCAGGGATTTTGGTAGTACCAGATTGGCCTACACAGGTATGGTACCCACTGGTGTCAAAAATGGGGAAAAAAAACAAGAAAAAAAAAAACCCTTATGGTTATTCCAAAGCAGATTAAACTGCTTGTACACCCTGTGACTAATGAATCACATCCTTTACATAATCGTATTGGTTTGTTGATTTGCAGATTCTAAGAAGGCCATATCTTGTAAAAGGATTATCAGACCGTACGGTGGATGTTATGACAGCAGCCTGGAGGAATAGTACCCAGAAGCAGTACATTTCCTATATAAAGAAATGGGAGGTGTTTTGTTCAGGAAAGAATATTGCATATAACAGAGCAGAAATTTCAGATGTAATAGAGTTTCTTTCAACTCTACACTATGAATTGAAATTAAGTTATAGTGCAATTAATACTGCACGAAGTGCACTCTCTGCATATTTAAGCAGTGAATCAGAACAAACTCCAATTGGAGCACATCCTTGGGTCTGTAGGTTTATGAAAGGAATTTTCAACTCTAATCCTCCCAGACCCAGGTATACAGAAATTTGGAATGTAAAAGATGTACTGGTGTTCCTAAGGAATTGGAATCCAGTTGAAACTCTGTCATTATCCAAAATTACCATGAAATTGGTTATGCTCATGGCATTAGTTTCAGCGCAGAGAGTTCAAACATTACAGAAACTCAGAATTGATAGAATGAAAGGAGGGCAAAATGCCGTGACATTCTATGTCTATGATTTACTGAAGCAAAGTAGACCTGGGTTCACAGGATGCAAGTTGGAATTTTTAGCATATCTTACAGATTCACGACTGTGTGTAGTAACATATGTGAAATGTTACATAGAAACAACAAAAGTTTTAAGAGGCGCCGAATTGGCATTTTTTATTAGTCATAAAAAGCCTCATAAGAAAGTGTCAACACAAACAATTTCACGATGGTTGAAACAGGTGTTGAGATATTCAGGTATTGATACTGATAAATTTAAATCTCATTCCACCAGGGCGGCATCAACATCAGCGGCCAGGGATTCAGACGTGCTAATAGACCTTATTCTCGCGGCCGCAGGATGGGCAAGTGAACAGATGTTTCACAAGTATTACCACAAGGAGATTAAAGATCTCAGAGGGTTTGGTGATGCCGTGCTGGATACAGTATTAAATCCCCCATTATAATAAATGGGCTTAATTTTGTTACTTTTATTAAAATAAATAAAACCATTAACTGATTACATTCAAATGTTGTGGTTATGCATTGTTGATTGTGCTTACTCAAATAGAGTCAATCGATGCAGTGAACACCTGGATTTGAATCCACGGTGTGAAATCACAGAGCTTTGAAATCTTCACGTAGTCACTCACGTGACTCCGAAGTAAAATAGTAAGATTAAACGAAAACTTACCAAGTTTGAAGTTTGATCTTTATTTTATGAGGAGTAACGTTGAGGGATTACGTGCCCTCCGCTCCCACCCTCATAAAAAGATCAAGCTGGTAGTTCTAAGTCTTTATGCATCTTACTATCATACTTCAGTAATTATCGTCTGTGATTGTCACTCCGCTGCTTTGAAGGATTGACGCGTATGCGGCTGGACGGGGTCTTCTTCACGTAATCCCTCAACGTTACTCCTCATAAAACAAAGATCAAACTTCAAACTTGGTAAGTTCTCGTTTAATCTTACTATTAGACTGCAGTGGAATGCATGAAGAACCCAGCACTTTTCTTCTAAATGAATCACATCAACACCCAATCCTGCCTCCATTTCTCACCCACCTATGCTGCCTAGACTTTCGTGAAAACTGCAGGTGCTACAAATGGAGTTATAAAGTCATACAGGTTGGAAACAGGCCCTTCAGCCCAACTTGCCAATGCCAACCAAGATACTCCATCTGCACTAGACCAACATGTCCATGTTTGGCCCATATCTCTCTAACCCTTTCCTATCCACGTAACTGCCCAAATCTCTAGTAAATGTTGTTATAGTACCTGCTTCAAATACATTCTCTGGTAGCTCATCCATATACCCACACCTTTTGTGTGAAAAAGAAGTCCTAGCTTGCCCAAACAGTCCCTATAGCTCAGGCGCTCAAGTCCTGGCATCATCCTTGTAAATTTCCTCTGCACTCTTTCAAGCTTAACAACATCCTTCCTCTAGGAGGGTGACAAAACTGAACATAATACTCAGAATGTGACATAACCAATGTCTTGTACATCTATAACATAACGTCCAAACTTTAATACTCAGTAGCCTGACTGATGAAGCCCCGTGTACCAAAAACCTTCTTCACCACCCTATCTACCTGCGATGTCACTTTCAAGGAACTATGTACTTGTACTCCTCGATCCCTCTGCTCTTTATAATAAAAACAGATGTTGAAAATACTCAGTGAGTCAGACAGCACCTATGTACAGAGAAACAGAATTAAAGTTTCAGGACAAAAATACTTGATCACCAAACTTCCACTAAATGTGAAATAAAAGCAGGAAGTGCTGTAAATATTTAGCACGGTTTGACTATTGCACTCTCTCATGATAATAATAATAATAATAAATAATAAAAGTTTATTGTCACATACTCAATTATACAGGTATAACCAGTAGTGAAATGCTTAAGTGCCTGTCCAGTTGTGCATGGTTCCCCACTTACACATAACCCACATAAAACAATACCCACATATAACACATAATACCACATAACCCACATAAAACAATACCTACATATAACACATACCCCATAAATATACCACATAACAAGTAGTGCTGTTACAAGCAAAGTGACAAGTGCCGTGGAACACCTGTGATGACAGCATGTTCCATCCAGTTCAGTCCCATGTGTGTGTGTTTGATGGTGGCGAGGCGGGGCGGGGCGGGTGTTTGGGCGGGGGTGCAGGTGCTGGTGAGGAGGGTGGGGAGGGTTTGGGCGTTGGGGGGCTGGGGGGGAAGGGAGGGGGGGGGTGGCGACACTCCGTCCTCGTTCAGCAGTCTCATGGCCTGGGGAAAGAAACTCCTTCTCATTCTCTCCGTGTTGGCCCTGAGCAGTCGGTACCGTTTCCCTGAGGGCAACAGGGAAAACAGTCTGTTGTTGGGGTGAGTGTGGTCCTGGATAATTAAGGACCGACCAATTAGAGGCCTCTCTACAAGATGCCCTCGACACTGCTGATTGGGACATGTTCCGTTGCAGCTCTGATGACATCAACATGTTTACGGAAGCGGTGCTGGGATTCATTGAGAAAGTCACGAACGACTGTGTCACCAAACACACTGTCAGAATGTTCCCCAATCAAAAACCGTGGGTGGACATAAACATCCGTGACGCTCTCAGGACCCGCACCGCCGCCTACAACATAGCGCTGGCAACCAGAAACAAGGAGGATTTCAAAGCTGCCTCCTACTACGTCCGCAGAGCAGTAAAGGAGGCAAAACAACACTACGGGAGGAAACTGGAGTTACAGCTACAGCAGTCGGACTCTAGGGGGCTATGGCAAAATCTTCACACAAACACGGACTATAAGCCCAAACCCACATCCATCCCAAATCCAAACACCTCCCTCGCGGACGAACTAAACGTCTTTTATGCGCGCTTTGAGAATAACACCCAGGCCCTCGAAGCCCATCACATCTCATCCAGCAGCGAGGAGGTGACATTCCAGGTGACGGAACACGATGTGAGGCGCACACTCAAGCGGGTGAACCCCAGGAAGGCTGCAGGTCCGGATGGGATTACTGGGCGTGTCCTCAGAACCTGCGCAGACCAACTAGTCTAGTGATCTAATCTACCCTCTTCAAAACTTGCAGCACTATATGTTCCCCCCTCCCTGCATCTGTGCAAGCTTCCTTTTTCTCCTTCCCAGTTCTGACAAAGAGCCTTCAATCGGAATTGTGAACTCTGTTTCTCTTCCCGTAGATGCAACTTCGGCTGCTGAGAATTTCCAGCGTTTTTCTTTCTTATTTTGTAAACATTTGGCGATTGGTTGGAAGGAGACCTGGTTTTGGAGATGACCATGACATTTTAGAGTTCAGATTGAGTTGTGGCTGAAGTTATACTTATGCCTGAGCTTAAACCTATTGCTTTGGTGACTGTTCAATTGGATGTATTGTGCCACACAGAATAAGGAGAGAGCCCATAAGCAGATATAGCTGCTTGAAGATGAAGAAGAAATGGGAGAAGGTTCTTTCAGCAGGAGACCTTTACAGCTTGGGTCTTTAGAGGAAATTTACTGCATAAAAGTGGCACTCACAAGATCTGTCACATACTGCATCCAAGTAAGGCAGCGCATTGGACATCACAGATCTTCACTGCCTGCAGCATACAACTATGGTGGTACATAGTTAAGGATGTATACTAGATTTAAGGATTTACTAGACAAGGATGCAGATGGACCTAGAGAATGATAAGTTCTGGGTTTATGAAGGGCTTGGGATTGCTTCCACTGAAGATGAGAAGTAGTAGTCTGGGCTTCTTGCCTGACCAGCAATAGCAAGAGCACAGGCAGGGTGGCCAAGTTTTAAGTACAAATGCTGTCATTGTTTGGGATTGTTCCAAGATTGGAGCTGGACTCTCTCCAACCTCCTGGACAGTGTACAAAGACTTTCAAGTTGGCAAGAGTGGTGTGCCATTTGGTCCATCGTTTGTTCTATTTGCCACCTTTTCCTACAAGACAGAGGAAAATGTGTTAGTGAGCTAATTGCAATGTGTTTGAATGAGGTGTTTACGATGGCTGAGTAGTTCCAGTGAGAGATATGGGCACCACCCTTGGTGTCATGTTAAATGTGTGTCGCGTAAACGAGATATGAATGTTGGATTGCACTCTTTATTGAAAGAGATTATCAGTATGTGTACAGAGCATACACTGCAAAGACCAGTATGTTTGACCAGTATTGGAACTGGTTGGATTTTGATAATATATTTTTTGACTTTGACCATGATTGTAAACTTATCATAGTATTACATCCATGCCCTGCTCTGCTTGATCTTGGTTCATTTTCTACCGAATGTGACAGTATGTTACCTGAGGAAAGAGCACCTTTCTTCTCCTTGTAATAAAAAGGAACTGTAGATGATGGTTTATACCAAAGATAGAGAGAAAATGGTGGAATAACTCAATGGGTCAGGCAGCAGCTCTGGTGAAAATACATACGTGACATTTCGTGTTGGGACACTTCTTCAGAAGAGCGGAAGAGTACCTTGGTGACCAACAATCTCCCCTGTGCTGCACAGGCTTCAGATATAACTTCCACCACTCGCTTCAGCCACAAAATACCTCCTCTTTCAATGAGGTTGGTCATGCCTTTAATCAGCTCCAGCTAACTGAAAGTGATGTTAGCTGTTTGCATGTTAAGGCCAACAAGAGTGATTGGCACTGAATATTAGTGACGTCATTAAAGGTTGACATTCTTGATTTCAGCAATGGTTTCATCATGATAGCCAATTTAGTTACTCTCACGTGTATATTTGCCACAATTAGTGGTTAAAGGTTACAGGAGTAGCTCTGGGGGGTTTCTGCAGATAGTTCATTATTGCGAAATTCATGTCACATTTCCACGAGATCAAAAATCATCAATGTTAGGAAAGGTAATTTGGACTTCTGCAAGGCCTTTGATAAGGTTCCACATGGAAGGTTACTCTGGAAGGTTAGGTCACAAGTGATCCAGGGAGAGCAAGCTAATTGGATACATAATTGGCTTGATGGTCGGAAAACATGTAATGGTGGTAGGTTGTGTTATGGAGTGGAGGCCTGTGACAAGTGGTGTGCCTCAAAGGGCAGTGCTGAACTCATTGTTCGTCATCTATAATCAATGATTTCACGAAAATGTACAGGGCACGGTTCGTAAGTTTGTAGGTGACATTAAAGTAGCTAATATCATAAACAGTGAAGAAGATTATCAGAATTATAGTTTGTAACTGGATCAGCTAGGTAAGTGGGCTGACGATTGGTAAATATAATTTAATTCAGAAACGTGCAAGGTGTTGCATTTTGAGAAGTAAAATAGGATAGGACTTTCACAGTGAAACATACGGCTCAGTACACCAGAGGATAATTATCTTCAAAGTGGTATTGCAGGTAGAGAGGGTGGCGAAGAAGGCTTTGGCACACGAGCTTTCATCATTAAGGACATTGAGTATAGAAGTTGGGATGTTATATTGCATTTGTACAAGATATCGGTGAGGCTGCATTTGGAGACTTGTGTTGAGTTTTAGAATTATGTTGAGTTTTCATGCTATTGTAAATATGCCAATCAGCTGGAAAGAGTGCAGAAAAGATTTTAAATGATGGACTCAAGGGACTGTTATCGGGAGAGATTGGACAGGGCAGGACTTTATTCCTTGGAGCATAGGCGACTGAGAAGCAATCTTATAGTGGTGTGTACAATTATGAGGGAATAGATAGAGTGAATGCACACAGTATTTTTCCAGAGAAGTAGAATCACGAACTAACAGGTATAGGTTTAAGGCGAGAGGGGAAGGATTTAATAGAAACCTGAGGGGCAACCTTTTCACATAGAGGGTGATATGTATATGCAACAAGCTTCCAGAAGAACTGGTTGAGATAGGTACAGTAACAATATTTAAAATATATTTGGGCAGGTACATGGATAGAAAAGGTTAAGAAGGATATGAGTCAAATGTGGGCAAATGGAACTAGCATAGATGGGCATCTTGGTCAGCATGGACAAGTTAGGCCCAAGGGCCTGTTTCCCTGCTTCACTCACACACACTCACTCACTCTCATATACACACATGCACACACACACATGCACTTGCACACACACACGCGCACACGCACACGCACACGCACACGCACACGCACACGCACACGCACACGCGCACGCGCACGCACACGCACACGCACACGCACACGCACACGCCCACGCACGTCAAGAACAACAATACCACCATCTGTCGAAGAACACTGGAATCTATTGTAGAACGCTATCATCACCTCCTCGATGAAAAGAGAAAAGCTTTCATCTCCTTACAAAATGACCAAAAGTCGGCTACCAAAATGAAGTGCTATCAGGAATGCAAGGCTGCAGTCCAGAAGCACACCCGAAACCTGAAAAACCAATGGTGGAGGGAGAAAGCTCAGGAAATCCAACAACTAGCAGACGGCAACAACACTCGACACTTTTTCAAAGCAACCAAAGCCATTTTTTGTCCAACCACTCACGGTCAAGCCACTCTCAAAAGCAAAGATGGATCAACCATCCTGAAGAGCAATGCTGACATCAATTCTAGATGGAGGGAGCACTATGGATGTCCTGAAAAGTACATTTGAATCCTGAGACTCCTCCACGATGACATGCTTGCCACAGTCATGGCCAGCAACAGCAACTGTGAGCCGTTTCAAGTCAGATCAGGAGTGAAACAGGGATGCGTGATTGCCCCAACACTTTTCCCCATCTTCATTGCAACAACCATCCACATCATCCAGGACGACCTACCCCCAGGAATCGAAATAATCTACAGAACAGATGGCAGACTTTTCAATCTTGCCTGTCTCAAGTCCAAAACTAAGACATCTATGAGCTCCCTCATCGAGTTCCATTACGCAGACGACAACTGTGTTGCAGCTCTCTCAGAAAATCATCTCCAACAGATCCTGACTGCCTTCAACAGTGCATACATGAAACTTGGACTTGCCATCAACTCCAAGAAGACTCAGGTTATCAACCAATCGTCACCAACTGAGACAAATCAGAAAGAACCATCAATTCAACTTGGTGAAACAACCCTGGAAAATGTGGATCACTTTCCGTACCTTGGAAGTCACCTCTCCTCCAATGTCCTCCTTGATGACGAGATCCAACATCGTCTTAAGTGTTCTGGAACAGCTTTTGGACGTCTTCGAACGAGTCTTTCAAAATCGTGACATCCGAACAGACAGCAAAATGTTAGTGTACAAGGCAGTGGTGATTCCAACGCTCCTGTATGCATCAGAAACCTGAACAACATACCGACGCCATCTGAAAACACTTGAAAAGTTCCATCAACAATGTCTTCGAAGCAGCTTAAATATCAACTGGGAAGACAGAAGAACCAACGTCAGCGTGCTGAATGAAGCAAAAACATCTAGCATCGAAGCCTTTGTCATCAAAAACCAACTAAGATGGGTCGGTCTTACCAAATTGCTGGAGAAACCCGGCGGGTGAGGCAGGAAATAGACAACGTTTCGGGTCGAGACCCTTCTTCAGACCGATGTGAGGGTGGGGGGGGGGGGGGGGAAGAAGAAAGGAAGAGGCGGTGACAGTGGGCTGAGGGAGAGCTGAGAAGGGGGGGAGAAAGCAGGGACTACCTGAAATTAGAGAAGTCAATGTTCATACCGCTGTGATGCAAACTGCTCAAGCGAAATACAAGGAGCTGCTCCTCCAATTTACGGTGGTCCTCACTCTGGCCATGGAGGAGGCCCAGGACAGAAAGGTCGGATTTGGAAAGGGAGGGGGGGTTGAAGTGCTGAGCCACCGGGAGATCAGGTAGGTTAATGTGAACCGAGCGGAGGTGTTGGGCGAAGCGATCGCCAAGCCTATGCTTGGTCTCACCGATGTAGAGCAGCTGATATCTAGAGCAGCGGATGCAATAGATGAGGTTGGAGGAGGTGCAGGTGAACCTCTGCTGCACCTGGAAAGACTGCTTGGGTCCTTGAATGGAGTCAAGGGGGGAGGTAAAGCGACAAGTGTAGCATTTCCTGCGGTTGCAAGGGAAAGTGCCAGGAGAGGGGGTGGTTTGGGTGGGAAGGGACGAATTGACCAGGGAGTTACGGAGGGAGCCGTCTCTGTGAAAAGCAGACAGGGGAGGAAATGGGAAGATGTGGCCAGTGGTGGGATCCCGTTGGAGGTGGCGAATATGTCGGTGGATTATTTGTTCTATGTGACGGCTGGTAGAGTGGAAGGTGAGGACAAGGGGGACTCTGCCCTTGTTACGAGTGAGAGGATGGGGAGTGAGAGCAGAGTTACGGGGTATAATAGAGACCCTGGTGAGAGCCTCATCTATAGTAGAAGAGGGGAACCCCCGTTCCCTGAAGAATGAGGACATCTCCGATGCCCTGGTGTAGAACACCTCATCCTGGGTGCAGATGCGGCATAGATGGAGGAATTGGGAGTAGGGGATGGAGTCTTTACAGGAAGCAGGGTGGGAAGAAGTGTAGTCCAGATAGCCATGGGAGTCAGTGGGTTTATAGTGGATGTCGGTCAGTATTCTATCATCTGCGATGGAGATAGTGAGGTCACCCGCTGAGTTTCTCCAGCATTTTTGTCTACCTTCGATTTTCCAGCATCTGCAGTTCCTTCTTAAACAAGATGGGTCAGTCATGTTGTTTGGATGGAAGATGAGCGTCTACCAAAGCAAACCTTCTTTTCCCAGCTTAAAGAAGGCAAAAGTAAAAGAGGCGGACAAAAGAAGAGATTCAAAGATGCCTTAAAAGCCAGCAAGAAGAATTGTGAAATCGACACCGACAATTGGGAAACCAATGCCAAGGACAGGAAACTCTGGCGAACCATCATCCAAGAAGGAACAGCAACCTTCGAAGCCAACAGATGTGCAGAAATAGACGAAAAGAGAAGAAAACGGAAAGAGAGGCAGCAACAACCAAAGCCCGATCTACCATCTGGAATTACCTGAATGCCGAAGAACTTTCAAAGCCAGATTGGACTCATAAGCCACTGAGAGTCCATAAAAACAACGGAATGTGGACCATCATCCTCGACCCCGAGGGATAGCCACGACGACGAGGTCAGTCTGCTTTTCTCAAAATTAGCAATTGTTGAAAATATCGTTCTTCTAATAGGTTAGCATCCCAACCTTCCTCAAAACAAATTGTGACTGAGAATAAAATATTCTCTTTTGGTTTTGTCCCAAGGAGAGACCAGATGCAACCTAATGCCATGGATCAAAATAGTCGGTTAATTTCTGTGAATATTTTAAAGAGCTTTGCTGCTGGTAAATGTAGCCTGCACACCGCCCCTTTTTGTCTGCCCATGCTATTCTCCTTAGAAATGGCTAAATCACATTGAGACTTGGCACAGTAGATATCCAAATAAGTACAGAAATGTTTAAAAAAATATCAAAAAGACTATTGCATGGGTGCACAATGTTTGTAGATCTTCCCATGTGAGTAATGTTTCCCTTCCTCCTTGTTTACGGCTGGTGTGTGATATGGTAGTTTTGTTCCCTGTTTGTTTCATTGTGTGTTCCCGAGTCGCTGCTCTGACAGTCAGTTCAGCAAGGCTGCCGAGCATGACAGCTGCTTGGTCAGTCTGGATGTTTATTGACTATTTTGGCACTCAATTATTTTTAATAGGAATGTGCTTATGGTGTGTTATAAAACCTTTTATTGATACTTGTAATTCGCCACATTTACACAGCTGCAAGCCATTTTCTAACATTAAATTTTACCGACTGTTGCATCCTCAGCTGGTGTCTGCCAAAGTGGCCCTGACCTCATCTCCCATTTTGACAGCGTAACGTTCTCCGGCTTTATTAATAGAGAAAGCTGAAAATGTGCAGCAAGTTGATAAATGCTTTAAAATGGGAAGGCTTTGCATTTTATTTTTCTGTATGACTGAATTATTTAAGCCGATTGTTTTATTCGGAACAATGCTCCTCAAAAAAAGGAAATTGAGGTGTTGTGATGCCTGATTTCTGCTTCTCCAAAACTATTCCCTGTAAGAACTATTCTATTTTGGGAGAGGATTGTCAAGAAGTCAATCCAATTAATCTTCTGTTCTTCTTTGACACTGATCGGATACAAAATTCTCAGGGATCTGCTTTTATTTTAGATGTGATGTTCTCTTCATAATTTTTTATATTTTAAATGCTTGTTTATTGACAGGTCAGTGGATTCACACTTACATAATGGATGCAATATATAAACATGTCATTCAGACAAACTAGGTCTTCATAGAAAAATATTTTTACATTATACGAATGACACTTCAGCTTTTTATTCCCTTTTCTTTTATGCAGTTGCCTTTTCTCTCTTTGTAGGCATTTTTCTACAGCTGTCAAATGCCAGCTATTTTCAGCATTTAATCAGCGTCTGACTGAAGACATATCTCCTAATTTTCCTCCTGGTTTTATCGGTAACAAACATCCATGGCCGCTGGTTTTAGATTCTTCCAAAACTGAAAAGATCGGGATGGATTTTAATAATTCGAAGTCTATTTTTTTACGTGAATGAGGGCGGAGGTTGGGGTTAAACTAGTCAAAAATACATGAGTGTCAGCTCCAAAGTACTTATTGTGTAGGAGGAACTGCAGATGCTGGTTTAAACCGAAGATAGACACAAAAAGCTGGAGTAACTCAGCGGGACAGGCAGCATCTCTCGAGAGCAGGAATAGATGACGATTCGGGTCGAACCCCTTCTTCTGTCCAAACGACTTATTCTCTATTTGACTGATTTACACACAATACATTTAAAAGACACAAATGTCTGTTAACATATGCTCATGGCTAATTGGAGCTAATTTAAGATTACTGTCAGTGCATTGGTTTAATGGGCACTCTGATTCCTGCCATTGAGGAAAAGGGTATGGTCTACTGGCCATAGTGATCTCTATTCCAATACATTCTTTGAGACCTGGATGACAAACGCTGCATTCAGAAAGCCAACAACATATTCAAAGGTGCATCTGTGTATCAATGTATGCATCAATATCTGTCCATCCACACAATCACCTCTGATCAGTCCTACAACAACTGTCATAACCCCCTCAGCTGTTGAACAAATCACCCGTATATGCTTTAAATGGTAGACAGATTTGAAGGTGCCCTATGATTGGTTGTTACTCATCTGGGAGGCTTAACTTGGAGACTTAACTTCCACTGTGATAATGTTGAGTATGGATTTTCCTTTTGTGGATTTTCCCGCATCACGATAGGTTGTACATGGATATTTGCCCTTTGTTATTCTTTGCTACTTCACTTTGGAACTGCAGGTTAATGCTAAAGACACCCACCTCCAAAACTATACAAGGATGCATCATCTTTTGTGAACATTTCTGGTCAATTGTAGAAGCCAGTTTAAGTCAAGATGCCAAGTTTAAGTGACTTTAAATAACAAAAACATGCTGGGAATTGTTCTTACCCAGAACCTCTGCAACATTTAAATAGCCAATAAACATGCTGTCATTATTTTCTTGGAAATATTTGAGCATGAAATATTTGAATTCAGCTTACATGAGTGTAATGGAGTGAAGGATGGGTAACAGCAATATGCCAAGTAGAATATTGATGAATATGCAACTTTCCTTCTAACCCGGCTCTGTCATAAAATGATCTCCAGTCCTGAATTAAGAAATGTGCCTTCACTCTCTTGTTCCTGAAATTCTGGGATACATTTTATTATTTCCATTATTTCTGGGATGAACACCTCTGTCAAGATCTTAGTCGAAACGTGAAACTGCCAAGGAAAGACACAAAATGCTGGAGTAACTCAGCGCATGGGCGGATATCCTGTGGGGGGGGGGAACACCACTGTCCCCCCATGTTTTGAAGTGGGGGACAATCCCCCCCCCACCATGTTTTGTGACCTGGGCGCTACAGCCAATCCCAGGTCAGCTCACTTGCCCCAGGTCTACAGTTCCCAGGTCGCCTGCATGCCCCGGGACAAGCTACAGTTCCCAGGTCGCCTGCATGCCCCAGGACTGGCTGCAGTTCCCAGGTAGCGAAAACGAATTAAAAAAAATATGCCTGCGGGCCGGATGATTTCGGGTTACGTGCCGGATCTGGGCCGTAGGTTGCCGACCCCTGTCCTAGATGTTAGGCCTCATTGTGTCCCCACCATGTTTTAAAAGCGATTTCCACCCATGCAAGCGGGTCAGGCAGCATCTCTGGAAAACATGGAGAGGTGATGTTTTGGATTGGGATCTTTTTTCAGATTAATAGGTGATATTTTGGGTCAGGAAGGGTCAGCCCGAAACATCACCTATCCATGTTCTCCATGAATGCTGTCTGGCCTTTAGACTTTACTTTAAACTTTAGACTGAGTTTGCACCGACCAACGATCATCCCGTACACAAGCACTATCCTACACAATAGGGACAATTTACACTTTACAGAAGCCAATTAACCTACAAACCTGTACGTCCTTTGGAGTGAGGGAGGAAGCTGGAGCACCCGGAGGAAACCCATGTGGTCACAGGGAGAATGCACAAACTCTGTACAGATGGCACCCATAGTCAGGATAGAACCCAGGACTCTGGCCTTATAACAACAGCTCTACAACTGCATCACCGTGCCACCCCTACTGAATTACTCCAACATTTTGTGTATTTTTCCTATCAGGTCCTTTATTACTTCCAACAGTGGGTTGATGAAGTACAGATTTAACAAATTCATTTTCACATTACATCTTGTCTTGCTTCCAACTTCAAATTTCACCTGTAAATTAGCTCTTTAAATCCTGGAATTCAGTTTGTGTTCTCATCATGCCTGCTGTTGTGCAATTCCAAAATCAAAATGATAAAGAGGTGTCTGTGCTAAAATAACATTGACAGACACATTGAATTCACATCCAGGTTTCCCAAGAAAATTATAAGCCTACAAACATTTGTGCACTCTCTTACAGTCTTGCGCTCATAATCTTTAGGATCATTCTGAGGCCATTCCACACTTTGAAGGAAATGTTCCAAACCAATCAATCGTTACTGTGAGTGATTATTTCCCAGCCCTGCTGTCAATGGGGCAATTGTTTTGCATTTTCTGAAGTGCTTACTTCAATGTCGGAAGCATACCTTGTATCATGATGCCCCTTGTTTGGAAACATTAGTATTCTTAAGTAGTCAAGAGACAAAAGTGTTTAGAAACATAGAAAAATAGGCCATTCGGCCCTTCAAGCCAGCACCGTCATTCAATATGATCATGGCTGAACATCTAAAATCAGTACCCCGTTCCTGCTTTTTCCCCATATCCCTTGATTCCTTTAGCCGTAAGAGTTAAATCTAAAGGGTCTGTCCCACTTTGGAGACCTCCACCGCGACCTCTGGCGACCTTAAAAGACTTTAAAAAAAAATCAAGGTCGGGTGACCTACGACCTCTTACGACCTTCCACGACTATGTGTATGACCTCCAATGACTATGTTGAAGACCTCCCTCGACTATGAAGAAGACCTTCTTCGACTATGTTAAAGACTGGCTTCGACCATGTACGTTTTACTCGAGGATGGTCTCTGGCAAATTGGTCCGTGAATGAGCACGACACTCTTCCACCTCAGAGGACCACAACGAAAACCAACAATGACCAGTGACGAGTGTCTACAGCTCAAATGATCACCTGATAAAATGATGTCATACCTGCATTTTTTTCTCACTAAAAAATGTCTCCCAGGTTTTTTTTAAAACATTCTGAACCATGCAAGCAAGGAAGGAACTAGTTTAGAGGTTGTTAGTAAAAATACAACTACTGCTGTTTGTAGTGGCCCTTTTGCTTCAGCAGCCTTTTAAGAAAGGCAGAAGGGGAAGAGCAAGGGTGAAGAGGAAGCACAAGAAGAGGTCTCAATGGGTGAATGGAGATGATGTGATGGACTGTCCCAGTACACCAGATGACTGGAAGTGAGTGGCGCTGGGCTTTGACAAAAGATGGAACTTTAAGCACACATGTGGGGCAGTGGATGGCAAGCATGCCATTCTTGTCTCAGATTTTTCCCACGGCGACCTATTATTTAGTCGCGGTCAATTTTTAACATTTTCAAAAATACGCCGCGACCTAGCTGAAGCCTCGACTACGCGGAGACCACTCTCGACCATGAAGGAGAGTGACGAAGACCTCCTACGGCCTCGTGGCGACCTAGCCGCGACTATGGGTCGCGGGCAAACTCGCCAGAGGTCGCGGTGGAGGTCTCCCAAGTGGGACAGGAGCTTAACTCTCTCTTGAAAACATCCAGTGAATTGGCCTCCACTGCTGTGGCAGAGAATTCCACAGATTCACAACTCTCTGGGTGAAGAGGTTTTTTTTCATCTCTGTCCTAAATGGCCTACCCCTTATTCTTAAACTGTGACTTCTGGTTTTGGACTCCCCCAACATCGGGAACATTTTTCCTGCATCTAGCCTGTCCAATCCTTTAAGAATTGTATATGGTTCTATAAGATTCCCTCTCATCCTTCTAAATTCCAGTGAATACAAGCCCAGTTGACCCATTCTTTCAGTCCCGCCATCCCGGGAATTAAACTGGTGAACCTGCGCTGCACTCCCTCAATACCAATAATATCCTTCTTCAAATTAGGACACCAAAATTGCACACAATACTCCAGGTGCGGTCTCACCAGGGCCCTGTACAGCTGCAGTAGGACCTCTTTGCTCCTAAACTCAAATCCTCTCACAATGAAGGCCAACATGCCATTAGCTTTCTCACTGCCTGCTGTACCTGCATGCTTACTTCAGTGACTGATGTACAAGCACACCCAGGTCTCGTTGCACCTCCCCTTTTCCTAATCTGACTCCATTCAGATAATAATCGGCCTTCCTGTTCTTGCCACCAAAGTGGATAACCTCACATTTATCCACATTATACTAATTTGTTTAATTGTCATATGTACTGACAACAGCACAATGAAATTCTGACTTGCTGCAGCTTATTGGTCCATTAACACAATAGCACACAAATAAATATATAATAGTCAGTCATAAATACATTAACAATAGTACGAGGTAACCATAATAGTGGAACACCAAAGTCCCTCGTGCAAACAAAAGCATAATCCATAGAAAGATCATAATGCTGAGGTAATGGTTAGTGTTGTGTAATGTTCAAGAGCCTGTGTAGAAGCTGTTTTAGTTTAGTTTAGAGATACCGAGCGGAAACAGACCCTTCAGCCCACAGAGTCCGCACTGCCCAGCAATCCCTGCACATTAACACAAGCCGACACATATTAGGGACAATTTACACTTATAACAAGTATACAAACCCAAGCCAATTAACCTACAAATCTGTACGTCTTTGGAGTGTGGGTGGAAACCGAAGATATCATAGAAAACCCACGTGGTCACTGGGAGAATGTACAAACTCCGTACAGAACCCAGGTTTCTGGCACTGCAAGCATTGTAAGGCAGCAATGCCACAGCTGCACCACCGTGCCACCCTTAAACCTTGTATTCATAGTTTTTAGGCTCTCATACCTTCTTCCCAATTGTAATTGCAGCAAAATGAGTGTGGCCAGGTTGCTGTGGGTCTTTGATGATATTGGATGTCTCCTATAGATCCCTTTAATAGTGGGGATTTCAGCACCTATGATGGACTGGGCAATGTCTGTCACTTTCTGCAGCCTCCTTTGCTCCTGGACTTTCCAAGTTACTGGATCAGGCTATAATGCAACTAATCGGTATGCTCTCTATCGTACATCTGTAGAAGTTGCATGGAGTATCCAGCAATATACCAAGTCTCCTCAATCTTCTAAGGAAGAGCTTTCTGTGTGATTGCATCAATATGTTGGAGAGATCTTCAAAGATATGCATGCCCAGGAACTTGAAGCGGTTGACTCTCTTCATTGCCAGCGTTAACCATCATTTCTCCAACAACAGTGATATTATAGGCAAATTTAAAGATTGCATTGGAGCTGTGTCTGACTACACGTCATGGGTATCAAGACAGTAGAGTAGGGAGCTGAGCACACAGTCTTGAGGTGCTCTTCTGTTGATGGTTATCGAGAAGGTAGTGTTTTTGCCAATTTTTATTATTAAGACAATTAAAAATCTAAATGAACTAAAACTCCAGTTGGTCCCTTAAGTCCATACTTCTCTGTTCTCATACAGGATATTCAGATAGATTTTCCAGCAAAACTGTGGGAAAATTGTCACAGATTTATGAATATTCCAACATCAGAGTGCAACTGGGGAAAAACTAATATGCAGATTTAGAATTTCTACATTATGTGCACATATATGAGGGAATCCTGAACATAGTGGCATTTACATGGTTTAGTGGGGGTAGTTGCATGCAAAATCTGTTATTATATTTGTCTCTAGCTATTAAGCTATCACCTCTTTTTATATAGATTGCAATAACTTTGCAATCACTCTTGACTATATTTATACAACACCATCTTACTATATTATGTGCAATACTTGCATTTCAATTTCAATTCTTCTCTGAATTATCTATATATTTTCTATATATGACTTGTTTTATACTGTGATACTATTTGAATTATTAGCTTTTCAGATAACTTCATACCAGGAGAAATCTGATGAACTTGACAAGAATATTAAATTAAAATACATGTGATCGTGTAATCTATAACATCTGCAATGAATTCAACAATTTTGTGCACATGTAAAGCATTCAGGAAAAAACATTAACAGACAAATTAAGATAAGTCTGAATGGTCATTCACTAAGTTCATTCACTTATCTCCTGCACAAACCAGAATCTTGACTTCATGTCATCATTTCATCAATCCATCGCAGTCTTGAATGTATTTAATAATTCAGCTTCCATAAACCTCTGCAACACTTACCAATAACATGCTCACAGGTGATTGTTATGGATTCCATCAGAGCCATTTGGCTCCAAGCCTTGTTGTGGTTTTGATTCAAATGAACTAAAGAACATAGTTTCTGAGGCAACGGAAGAGGGACTAACCTTATTATCAAGTTAGCATTTGACCAAGTTTTGCTTTAGAAATACTGAACCCAGTGGGAATCAAGAGGAAATCTTCCATAGATTGGAGTCATAGTACACACAGAAGGGATGACAGTCAGGGTTAATGGAGCTCGACAATCTCAGTTCCAGGACACCATGGCAGTCGTTCCAACTTTAATTACATCATCAATGATCTTTTAGGTCCTTTATTAGCAGGGATATTCGCTACTGATTGTTGGTTTTTAGTTCCATTCAATAATACCTCAGTTAATGTACGTATCTGTAACTCAATGCAACAAGAGCTGGACAACATTCAGACGTGGACGACTAACTGACAGGTAACAGTTAATCCTCATAGGTTCCGGTCAATGGAAATTACACTAACAACATTTCCCTAGAATCAATGATATTACCATCAGCAAATCCTCCATAACTAACATCCTGGGGGTTGTCAGTAATCTAACTGGGCCGGAGACATATATTGTACTGTGAACACTAAGGCAGTCAGAGATTGCTTACTCTGTTACAAGAAATGAACCTCTTGATTCTCTGAATCCTCATGATCATCCATGAGGCAGAAGTATGGGTATGATGGTATACTCATCTCTTACCAGTTTGAGATCAGTTCTGATAACACTCTAGTACCATTCAAAACAAAGCACTCCATCCACCACTGTCAATATTTGCACCTTTTTTGCACTGTAATCTGCACCCGACACAATTTACATGATACTCTGCAAAACCTTGGGTAGAACTCTTTCATGACACCTCCAAAATCCTATAAACTCTACCACCTAGAAGTCCAAAATCAAAATGTACCAACGTGTAAGTTCCCCTGCAGATCATGCGCCATCCTGACTTGTCATTCCTTCATCGTTGCTGGAGCAGGATCAAGCAATTCCTTATCTGACAGCCCCATGAAATATCTTCAGCATATGAACTATTGCAGTTGACCTCTGAGGGCAATTAGAGATGGCCATTAAACACAGGGCTTGTTAGCAAATATATTACATATATACAATGTTTTACTGAACAAGTAATTATATACTAGAACTATTTGGTATTCCACTCCTGGCAAACTTTAACAGCTTCAAGACATTTATTGAACAATAGTCAGCACTGGGAATAGGGACAACATCTTAAATCAATTTCCTGATTGAACATGTATTAAATTATAGCCTAGAGCCCAAATTTAATATATCTGTATCTTTGCTAGCTTGTCTTACAGATAAATCTAACAGTGTCTAAGAACTTTGGATTCATCTTCGATGCAGGCACTGCAAGGCAGTTTATTAATTCAGAAGTCTGTGATAACACACTATAAGTTATAGACTGGGCCAGTTTCTGATCATTGTTTCTAACAGTAGTGAGGGATAAATGTACAGTAAGTGAGGCTGACAGACTGACTTCAAAGAATAAAGATTTTTCTAGTTTGTCAGGTGATAGTGCCAGTATTTGTGCAATGCTATTGAGTTGGACAAAAAATCTGTATATTTTCATATTCGTAATGGAACAGACTTTGCCCACTCTGCTCAAGCCTCAGGAGATACAGTATGTAGTTACGGTACACACTGCTATGTAAGAAACAACATCAACATTCAGAAGCTAACCTAGCCTTTCTAAAGGTTAAAGTTCTTTGTTACAAAATTGCAGAATGCACTATTTAGTACCTTACATAACTTCAATCATATCAACATAAAAATAGTTGCACTTTTCATTGCTTGGATGTCAATGGTTCTGACATCCCGATTATTTTTTTTTTAAATATTGAAGCTAGAGAGAGAGAAAAATTGAGTCTTTGTATTTGAGTCTCTGGCTTTTATCTGATTTTGTAAGCAAATAATTGGTAGGATTTGGTGGCTGATCCCACTGGGATGAAGGCGTGACCCTTCTACTTTATCACTTAGAAACATAGAAACATAGAAAATAGGTGCAGGAGGAGGCCATTCGGCCCTTCGAGCCTGCACCCCCATTCAATATGATCATGGCTGATCATCCAACTCAGTATCCTGTGCCTGCCTTCTCTCCATACCCCCTGATCCCTTTAGCCACAAGGGCTACAACTAACTCCCTCTTAAATATAGCCAATGAACTGGCCTCAACTACCTTCTGTGGCAGAGAATTCCAGAGATTCACCACTCTCTGTGGAAAAATGTTTTTCTCATCTCTGTACTAAAAGACTTCCCCCTTATCCTTAAACTGTGACCCCTTGTTCTGGACTTCCCCAACACCCAGCAGAACAATCTTCCTGCATCTAGCCTGTCCAATCCCTTAAGTAATAAGACTTGACAATACTTGAACTACGGAAGGAAAAAGAAGAAGGGTCTCGACCCAAAACGTCACCCATTCCTTCTCTCCAGATATACTGCCTGTCCTACTGAGTTACTCCAGCTTTTTTGTGTCCATCTTTGGTTTAAACCAGCATCTGCAGTTCCTTCCTACACAGGAAAAAGTGCAATGCAGGCTCTCTATGCCCAGCTCTCTATGCTTATATTCCAATATTTTCCCACCAATTCTTCCGTCCCACCACCCAGCCAGTTTTGGACATTTGTGGATGTTTTGTAAGGACATGATAGGCTCGACAGTGTTCCATTAATGTAACTAAGAAATGCAGACCTACAACTTTTTTCTGACACAGATGAAGTTCATTCAGCTCCACACCAACTCCCAGCAGAGCAATGCCATCAGTCCCATTCCTCCCCGGTCACCTGCCCATGTTCTCTTGAGATGCTGCCTGATTCTCTGAGCTACACCACCACTCCGTCTTCGTCTCAGTGAAATCTTTCTTCTCTGCCTCTGTACATGGAAGGGAAAATAGAAGCAAAATTGCTGTGGAACATATCTAAGAAAGGTAGTAATTCTAAAAGGAAATTTTAACAAGTGGCTCACAGCAACCACCGAGATGTCAAAATCCATTCTGTAGTTATGTAACAACTATTCACAAATTACACTGGGGATTTTTCTTATCTGAGTATGGATCAGTAGATAATCAAATGCCAGGCTGTTTCGTCTACTGAGAGGTATCTATAATTACTGTGTGTAAAGGTATGATTAGCTTTGCCACTCTTTAAGCCGTTTCAAGCTTAGAAACAAGCACCTCCTACATTGCCACCCTGAATTTATCACTGTTAATCAAGGCTATTGTTGATGGGATATCCTTTCAATTGTTAAAATACAGGCCTACATATTTTTCTTTTTTTCAGCTTAGCCAGAATCACTGTTGGATTGTATGCTTTCAAAACTCGATTGAAGGTTTGTCATTTTTTACATATGTTTTGGACTTCGTATTTAGTTATTTAAAATTGGGATGTTTCTCTCTGTCTGTTAATATCCTACCTAAGCCTGAAGCTGCAGCTGTGAATCATAATTCAACTTGCTTTGCATTCGAGACTTGAGTTTATTTGCACTTGATCTTTTGAGCAGGGTTAAGACCATCGCTGAACCTGTGGATGGAAATCAGTTCAATCACAGTCTTAAATTAATGCTGCATAAAAACCTGATAAAACAATCTGAATGTTGGCATGGGAGCCTCTGAATAAAAGATGGAAACACTTGTCAGTGTTAATCTCAAAATTGCTTCTCTTTATCAGGCATAATGAGAAGTTTTACATGATTTTCAGTCAATTCACAATCACACTAACAATGTTGTTGGAAGCCAATCTTGACGCAAAACTGTCTTGGTGTATACCCTACTGTTTCAAAGATCAATAACGCCAGGAAAAGAAAAAATAGAATATGTGCAATTTATTTAAAAAATGAGTCATGCAAACAAAACCTAACATATTACTGAATGACATAATATATATTACATGTGGAATGATGCTTGTTTTCAACAATTTCCATGACATTTTCAGCATTACAACCAAACTATTTTAAGTATATTGTACACTACAGTATATTCCACAACCATAATGATAATGAGGTTAAATTATATAAACACTGAAAATCAGCATGGCATTTATTTTATACAACAAATAAATGTTCAGTTTGCTCTGCCAACTACTTTATATAATTCTGCCATGTCATTGGTTGTACACACCAGCAACAAGCTCAATATTTTTTCTAAACGCTGTAAGGAAAAATCTTTTAAAAATGAGGAGCAATGAGGCTGCAATGCTCTGATATTTTAAATATCTTTAGTTTACTTTAATTACTTTAGAGATACAGCAAAGAAACAAGCCCTTCGGCCACTGAGTCCATGTCAAACAGTGATCTTACACTATCCTACACACTAGGGACAATTTTACAACTTACCAAAGTCAAGTAACCTACAAACCTGTACATCTTTGGAGTGTGGGAGGAAACCAGACATCAGGAGAAAACCCACGCAGTCAAAGGGAAAATATACAAATTCCGAAAAGACAGCACCCGTGGTCAGGATCAAACATGGGGCTCTGGCGCTGTAAAACAGCATCTCCACCACTGTGCCACTGTGCCGCTCATTTGAAAAAGTGAGAGAACTGCTTCCTGAGAATTCAAGTTCTTGTTGTGACTAGAGTAATTCTGTGTCTGCAGTTCTGGAAGCCCTCCTGACATGCTCATGAGGGAATGGGAAGAATTAATAATGGAGGACAATGTCAGAAAAAGCTTAGACACACTGCAAGCAAATTAACAAATGGTGAAAGTTGTCAAGGCAAAGGAATTCAATTTTCAAGTGTCACTTCTCATTATCTGGACCACAAGTCTCACCGAATGCTATGCTTACTATATCCATATGCATAAGATATAGCTCCTAGGGCTAGGAATATCAAGGAATGTGGGGTGAAAGCAGGAATGAGGTACTGATTTTGTATGATCAGCCACGATCACATTGAATGGCGGTGCTGGCACGAAGGGCCAAATGGCCTACTCCTGCACCTATTTTCTATGTTTCTATGTTTGTTATCATTAACTGACTACCATCTCTGTCAATTAGACCACGACTGCAATGTTCATTCACGTTTTCTCATCCTCGTAAGCTTAGAACATTATGAAGGTGCCCACCTATGACTCAAGACTTTTAAACTCCAGCAAACATTCAAATACGACATTCAGATTATCCAGACATATTATCTGACACTCACTTCTTTATTTCTCGCAGCAGAAGATTACATTTTAGCAGTAAGCAATAGGAGGAAAAAGATGTTTTACACTCGGGAAGGGACAGTTTTGCCCGTAATGGGAAATTGCATTTCTAAGGTCTCAGCTGCAGGTGGAAATGTTTAACATATATGATACACTTCCTCTGCCATCTGACTTCCCATAGCTTTGTGGTTGGGAACACAAACATAAACATATTTACTAGCAACAATCATCATGCACTTGCTGTCACGAGTGTACGTGCTCACCGCAGAGATCACTTCATTCTGTGTAGGACGGAACTGCTGGTTTATACTGAAGATAGACACAAAATGCTGGAGTAACTTTTATTATTATTATTTTTTTTAAAAATATTTTTATTTTATTAGAAGTAAGTACAATTGTATACAATCATATTTTAATAATACAGCTTCTTATTATGTACAGCTTCTTATTTTTTTTTTATAATAAAGAAGAAAAAGAAAAAGAAGTTAGATAATGAAGTATAGAAAAGTGTGAGATATATAGTGTGTGAAAAAGAAAAATAGAAAGTGAAAGAAGAAAGTTAAAAAATAGAAAATAGGAAAAAGAGAATAAAAGAAGAAAAGAGAAGAAAAAGAAAAAAGAAGTAAGGAGATCTTATTTATAATCTTGACCATCCCTCGCCCAGTCACGAGTTAGCTTTTACAATTGTGTTGCACCATATGATTCCAAAAAGACGACAAATGGAGACCAACTCGTTGTGAATTGGTCAAATATATCTATTAGGAGGAATCGCATTTCCTCAAGATGTGCGGTGTCCAACATACTTGCAATCCACATTTTGAGCGTTGGTATTGGTGTATTTTTCCAAAATTTGAGTATTAATTTTTTTGCTATTATTAAACCATAATTAAAAAATAATTTTTGAGATGGATTCAATTTATTCCCATCTTCCATTACCCCAAATATAATCAATTCATTATTAGGTTCCATTTTTATCTTAAATAATTTTGTGAATATTTCGAAAATATCACTCCAAAATCTATAAAGTTTTATACAGGAAGCAAAAGAGTGTGTTATAGTTGCATCTTGGGTTAAACATTTATCGCAAGTGGGGGATATATTTAGGTAAAATGTATTTAATCTTGTTTTTGAGTAATATAATCTATGTAAAATCTTAAATTGAATTAAATTATGTCTTGCATTAATCGAACATTTGTGAATGTATGTCAAATACTTTTCCCATGTAACCTTCGTAATTTTTATCATTAATTCCCGTTCCCACTCTTCTCCAATTACCTCTGTCGCTGGTAAATCTATATTTAAAA
The DNA here is from genome assembly GCA_038087875.1 of Malacoraja senta. NCBI lineage: Eukaryota > Metazoa > Chordata > Chondrichthyes > Rajiformes > Rajidae > Malacoraja > Malacoraja senta. Next base: position 173,729,111 of record CM075977.1, read on the forward strand.
TACTATTATATAAATATGATATTAATTTTTGTGTATCAGCTTTAATATTCATTACTTCTTCCAATAAATCAGGAATTATTTTTTGATATCCTTGTATGTATGTCTTCAAGAAATTGCAAATCTGAAAATATTTAAAATAATGATTGTTTTTCAATTTAAATTTTAATTGTAATTGTTGAAATGATAGTAAATCTCCCATTTCATACATGTCCCCGATCCTTTTAATTCCTAAACTTTCCCATTGATTATATATTTTGTCCATAAGTGATGGTTTAAATAAAGGATTATTCGCTATTGGTGTTAACAATGATAGGTTTCTTAATTTTAAGGATAATTTTATTTGTTTCCATATTCTTATTGTATCCTGTATAATTTAGTTCTTCTTATATATTGTATTGTCCATTTTTTTCGGGGAGAAGAGGGTCGTTCCTATATTACAAGGGAAACAATCCTCTTTCTCAATTTTTATCCATTCTGTCTGTTGGGTAGAACTATCCAACCAGTAAATTATATTCTTAATATGTATTGCCCAATAGTAATACAGAAAATTCGGGAGTGAAAGTCCCCCGACATCTTTTGGTTTACATGTGTTCTTTTTTAATTCTATGTGATTTATAGTCCAGACGAAATTAGTAATATTAGAGTTTAATTTAGAAAAAAATATTTTGGTACATACTGGTATAGACTGAAATAGGTATAATAACTGTGGTAGAAAGATAATTTTTATAGCGTTTATTCTACCTATTAATGATAAAGGAAGTGTTTTCCAAAATGTAATCATTATATTAAGTTTATTTATTAAAGGTATAAAATTGGCATTGAATAAAGTTTTATGTTTTCTAGTAATCTGAATACCCAGATATTTAAATTTTTCTGTTGCTATTTTAAAGGGGAACTTCAGTAAGTGTGTAGATTCTTGAGGTTTTAACGTCATGATTTCACTTTTGTTCCAATTTATTCTATATCCAGAAAAGGACCCAAATTCCTCTATTAAGTTTAATAAATTTGGTGTGCTCGTTTGTGAGTTTGTTATATATAACAGAATATCATCTGCATATAATGAAATTTTATTATTTGAGTCCCTAGTATTATAACCCTGAATTTTCCGATGACTTCTTATACTTTCAGCCAAAGGTTCTATCATAAGGGCAAATAGCAGGGGTGATAAAGCACATCCCTGCCTATTACCCCTTGATAATTGAAATTTTTGAGATAACATACTATTAGTTAATATTCTTGCCATCGGTTTATCATATAATAATTTCACCCATGTAATAAAATTCTCTCCCATATTAAATTTTTGTAATACTTTGTATAAATACTGCCATTCTACCTGATCAAATGCTTTCTCTGCATCCAAAGAAATAATTGATACGTCTTCTTCCTCCACTTTATGTGAGTACATTATATATTA
>CM075977.1:173730724-173745724 GCA_038087875.1 Malacoraja senta
AAGTCAGCCAACATAGTCAGGGATCTTTTTCATCCTGGTCATTCCCTTGTATCATTGGGCAGATGTAGTCCCAATCCTCCAATCCAACTCATTACAACATTGAGTATTTTCTCTGGAACTGTATCACTACAATGCTGAAATTTATATTCTACAATCTGATATTTGTTTCTGCTCTGCCTGGTGTACTTGGAATGGCTTGATTGTATTCATGCATAGTATTATTTCATTTAATTGAATAGCATGCAAACAAAATGTTTTCACTATATGTCCGTACCTGTGACAATAATAAACCAAAACCAATACCAGTGTCCTATCAGAGTCCCCATGCATAATACCGAGCAACCGATTTTGCAACATTTTCTAATTTTGGCACATTGTTGATGGTTTCTACATTTTCCTTCACTAGTTGTAGACCACCAGTTTCAGCCAAATATCTCCAGCTTGCTTTATAACATTTTATCTTCCATCAACCAATACTTTGAACAATCTGAATCAATATGAATTTGGAGCAGAATTAAATGCTGCAAAGAGATAAAGCGAGCAAAATAATATGTGCGCATCAGTTCCTGAACTGTTGGAATCACAGATGGGCAGTGGGCATGTGGGTTAGCTTGTGTCTTGCTTCAGTGCATGGGTATTGCAATCCAGAAGTCAGCCCCGATCTGGAGACCAGCTGTCAGCACATCTTAACTCTGGTTCCACATTGGACTCAGCACAGAGTTTGGAGGAGGAGCACAAGTATCCTGAGATGAGGACCAGCATCTCAGCCCTCAGGATGGCCAGGTCATGCACAATTCATCTGCTGTTTTAATTCAAGTATTGGTAATGATATTTCTTTATTACTGTCACGTACACTGAGATACAGTGGAAACAAATTGTTTGCTTACTATCCAATCACATTATACTATACATGATTACTATCAACCCATACACAAGTTCAACTGTCAGTGCAAAGAGAAAACTATAAAAGTGCAAGATATAGTGTTAAATTGTTGCAGTTATTGTGCAGATATAAAAATGTGCAAGTGTAGATTGGGAGACGGGAACTACATCCTCACTTATCGGAGGACTGTTTGGTATTCTGACAACAAATGGGGAAGAAGCTGTTCCTTAATCTGTAGATATGTGCTTTAAAACTTTTGTAACATCTGGGCAATGGGAGCGGGGAGAAGATGGAAAGATTGGGGTGAAAATGATCCCTGTTAATTTTGGCTGCTTTCCCGAGGCAGCATGAGATGGAGATTAAATTGATGGTAGGGAGGCTGGTTTGCAGGATATTAGATTTTAGTTAATGAAAATCTCATTGCATTATTGGATCTCAGAGAAGAAATAATCCCAGATAGAGACAAAGTTGCTCTAAGTGAAACTGTCATTATTCATTCAGCGAGAATAAAATTGATAAAAAATAACTTTCTAAGCCTTAATTTGGCATCATAAAACTCTTGATTTGCATTGCAAAGGATTTACCTGCATTTAATGTATTTATGAGTAAAAGGTAGCTATCTATGTCAAGTTGAAAATATTTTTTCCACCAAATTGCTCCAGTTTGTCACCAAATTCCTTTTTTAGAATTCCTCATATGCTCTTCTGAAACAATATGCTGATGTGCACAAAAATCGTGATCTGAATAAGTGCAATCAGTGGAGCAGTAACATCATCACTTGTGGCATATTCAGTGATCGAGCAGAGGTATTCTTCAGAAAGAAGATAATGCTTATTAATGTCAACCAAGCCATTTGCTAAATGTCAACTGAAATAAGGAAAGCTAAAATTGTAATGGTAACATTAAGAAACTTTGCTTTTTTGTAAAATGCAGTTTTGTGTAGAGCATGTATTAGTGCAGTGTTACTTGCTCTAATCTTACTTTCCCAGCATAGCATATGTCATTTATATGAGTCGTATAAAATAAGACTCTTCTAAAATAGTGCGCCCTTCACATGACGATGAACAATGTCAAGGTAGATCAAATGCTAAAGCCCTTGTATCTACATTTACTTCCTATAATACCAGATGTTGGGCAAAACAAATGTTTCATCTTTTTGTTTTTGTCATATGTTATTTACTCAAAGTAAAGCAACATTAAATTAGCATGTTGAAGGAAGAAATGTGTGTGTATGTGTGTGTGTGTGTTCCACTCTGACAGTCGCCGATCCAGTTGCCGTTTTTTCAGGCGATTGCCGGCAACATGACAGTCGCCGGCAGTCGCCTGAAAAAACGCCTAAGTGGGACAGGCCCATTAAAGACTGAAATTTCTCACATGTTTATCTTTGGCCATTCAGTGATAATTAACTGAACACTCTTCCAAAGGAGCACTGCCCCTGTAAAATGGTTGTTCTAAGTTTGAATTTGTGATTCCCCTGCATGCGTTTAATGCTCTCGGTAGAAATAACTCTGGAGCATTTGAACAATGTAAGGGAAAATGTCCAGTTGCTCCACAGCCCAACTTGCCCCTTCATTCCTGCCAGTAACTGTCTCTAAAATTCATTGCTCCATAAAGGTGCTAACCTTGAAATGTGATCTGTTGGCAAAACGATTTCAGGAAGCTAGGAGTCATGAATAAATATGTATCAGACATTCATTCTGTTGAAAATCATGTGAATTGATTAAAACTATGGATGTTAAGTTTTAATGGCGACTGAGTGATAGAGGAGGCCAATTGTTTTGTGAACTGCCGGAAGAATTACTTGGCACTTCAGGCCATGATTCAGAAAGTCAAAGCAAAAGAAGGAAAGAAACAGCGATCTAGATTACTTGTGCTGTGTTTTTAATATAATGAAGAAAGAATTTGCTGGAAACATTCATAAGGTCAGGCAGCATCCATGGAATGAGAAACAGTAAACAATTTTGTTTACTGACCTTGGAAGATCATGAACTTATTTCTAAAATAGACACAAAATGCTGGAGTAACTAGGCAGGACAGGCAGCATCTGTGGAGAGAAGGAATGGGTGACATTTTGGATCAAGCCCCTTCTTCAGATCCAATTCAGATTCAGTCTGCAGAAGGGTCTGAAGAGATGCTGATTGTCCCGCTGAGTTACTCCAGCATTTTGTGTCTATCTTCAGTTTAAACCAGCATCTGAAGTTCCTTCCTACACATATGAATTTATTTCCTATAGGTTCCTATAACCCATTAACCTATGGGTTAATGAGTTAATCCATTAACTCTATTTCTCTCTCCATTGAATTTGATGTTTGGGTCTGTTAAAAATCATAAACTCAATGCCAAACAATCCCACACAGCTCTCTTTAGAATTTTTTGGGAGGTAGGGCATAATACTGGTGGCTACCTACTCCCAGATGGTGAATGGGCAATTTAAGCATTTTAATCTGGCTGGCACGTTTGGTCTGACTTGTTTTATTGGTTTTACCTGAGACAGCCAGCTCTTCTTGCTCTTATTAAATCACGCAGTTGAAGTGGGTTTGAAGTCAGCTGTGAGGAGAAGATAGATTTCTTCAACACACAGACTGTTGGCCAGTAGAGGATTAATTAGTTAGCAACTCTCTCCACACCTTCTAAGATCTGGGAGCGATACATCACTTAATGAAGGTTAATGAAGTAGGTCATTGCTGAACAAGTGAAAAATCCACACTTAGTAACTGCCTGGCAGAACACTGCACATGAGAAATACTTGGTTTCATAATAGATTTAAGAGCACAATGTGATCTGGCCTAACAAATGCCATTCTGAAAGGAAAAATTGCATGTGGTATAAAAAGATAGCCCTGTCACTGAAAGATAAATCACACATTCTCACCAATTCAATATTGCATCCTTAGTTTTCTTCACCGTAAGGCTAAATGTACCTTGATGTTATCATTGCAAATGGCGAACTGTACTCCAACATTATTTCTGAATGACTGGCACAGTGCATAAACAGTTAAAGTATCCAAAGTGCAAAGGCTCCCACTGGGAGGTTGCCTTTAGGTTCATTATCCAGACTGTGTAGATATGTTCCCCAGGTGTTGATACTGAACTCACACCAGTGCCTAGTGTTAAAATGCAGAGGAACTGCAAGCTGATTAACAGTGTGATAGAGTGAGTGTTCCAGTTTTGCTGTGCTTTCTGGGTTTTCATTGCGATTCTTCAAACAAATTAACATGGCAGCCTCCTGAGATAGTTGATCACACAAATATTAGAAGTATATATATATATATATATATGCTATATATGCTATATATATATATATATATATATATATATATATATATATATGTGTATGTGTGTGTGTGTGTGTGTGTGTGTGTGTGTGTATATATATAAATATATATATATAGGTGTGTCTATATATCTATAGATATATAGCTATATAGATATATAGATATAGATATATATAGGTGTATATATATATATATATATATATATATTATTATATATAGTGTATATATATTTTATAAGATTTGTACATTTTCATCTTTGAAAAATGCTAGAGGTTGTGCTAGTTTCCAATCCTATTTTCAAGCAAAAAGACGCTTAAACAGAAACATCACCACATATGAAACATTATGTCCAAGTTAGTTGTTTTCTATCTGAAGGTCGGTTAACGAGAACTTGTGGGGATGCTGGAAATTTGGAATTAAAAATGCTGGAGATACTCAGCAAGTTAGCTAGCATCTATATTTCTCCTCGCCTGACTCCTCTGTTGCTCTCTGCATTTCCTGTCTTTGGCCACAGCCTCATAATATTTTTCATTTGAATCTTGCTTATGGGCCTGTCCCACTTTGGTGATTTTTTAGGCGACTGCCGGCGACTGTCATAGTCGTAGCAGGTCGCCGAAAAACCGGCGACTGGATCTCCCTACAGCAATGTCTAAGACAAGATACAACAACCTACCATCTAGTCGACATCAAGCTACTGCAAGCTCCCGACAACCGGCAACCCAATCATTGCAACTTAGGACGTCCACCTACGACAACCTACGATGACACATACGCCAACTTACGTCCACCTGCGACAAGCTACGACCCTGTCGGCTACCTGAAAACAATTCACATCATTTTGGCCTCCAAAACAATGGAATCACCTAGTTTTCCTATAAAAGGGGATGTAGGGTGAGGTTTCCAATCATTCTGCATCATGTCTAACATGGAGTAACATCAGAGGGCATTGCTCTTATTACAAGAAGAAGCCCTGCTGTTTGCAGCAGCCCTCGTGCTTATAGATCAGCAAGACAGAAGGTCAAGAATAATGGGGAAGAAGAAGCCCAAGAAGAGGTCTGTGTGGTTGAAGCTCTTGTCCCTGAAGAGACCCAGGTTGGGCCAGTATGACTGTGCTCCAGCAAGAAGATGAGCTGCCTTCAGAAGCTTCACTAGGCTCCCCTCTGAGCTGTTTCAGAAGATGGAGACATGGGTGGGCCTTCTCCTGGAGAAAAAGGAGACCTTCATGAGGAAGCCACTGGAACCAGGCTGGCGCCTAACTATCACCCTCCGCTACCTGGCATCAGGAGACTCCTACAAGAGCCTCACCTACAGCTTTCCTGTGGCCCACAACACCATCAGCAAGGTTGTCCGAGAGACCTGTGAGGCCATCATCTATGCTTATGAAGATGAAGTCATGGACTGCCCTAGTACACCAGATGAGTGGAAGAGAGTGGCGCAGGGCTTTGATACCAGATGGAACTTCCAGCACTCATGTGGAGCAGTGGATGGCCAGCATGTGGCCATCAGGTGTCCACCCAAGGGAGGTTCTATGTACTTCAAATACAAACAATTAAATACCATCTTACTTAGCTGTGGTGGATGCAAACTACAACTTCCTGTTTATGGATGTGGGCACACAGTGTCGCAGATGGTAGGATCTGGAGAGAGACCACCCTTGGGCAAGCACTGGAAGAAGGAAGAGCAGGCTTTCCTGATCCAGAATCTCTGCCAGGAGAAGACAACCCTGACATCCCCTGACATGGTTGGTGATGACACCTTCCCACTCAGGTAATGGATGATGAAGCCATACCCTCACAGGCAGATGTGAAGGGAGCAGAGGATCTTCAACTACAGGCTGTCCAGGGCTAAGAGGGTCATGGAAAACGCCTTCGGCATCCTCGCCGGCAGATTCAGATGCATCAAGCAGGAGCCCAAGAATGTGGTGACCATTATCTACGCAGCATGTGGCCTGCACTACCTGATCCATACCAGAAGTCATGGTGGAGGGTGACTGAGTGGACTACCAGACAGGCAACATCACACCAGGCTCATGGAGGACAGGCCGCACCGATGGTGGCACTGGAGAGATTGCCAGGAAACACCAGCAACAAGAGAGACAAGGACCAGAGAAACCATCTCTGCACTTACTACAACTCCGAACTAGGCAGTGTACCACGGCAGAACGACTAGATCTGAAGTCCAGCAGCATGTCCAGCACCATCGCCTGTGGTGATGAAGTGCTTTGAGAGGTTGATCATGGCGCAGATCAACTCCTACCTCGATAAAAACCTAGACCCACTGCAGTTCGCTTACCGCCACAACAGATCAACGGTGGATGCGATCTCGCTGGCCCTCCACTCCGCTCTGGACCACTTGGACAACAAAAATCATATGTCAGGCTGTTATTCATCGATTACAGCTCGGCATTTAATACAATCAACCCCTCCAAGCTGGTTACCAAACTCGCAGAACTGGGTCTCTGCACATCCCTCTGCAATTGGATCCTCGACTTCCTCACTCTCAGACCACAGTCTGTTATTGGTGGAAATGTGTCAGACTCGATAGCAATCAGCACGGAAGCACCTCAAGGCTGCGTGCTCAGCCCCCTGCTGTACTCACTCTATACTCATGACTGCATAGCCGGACATAGTGCGAACTCCATCATCAAGTTCGCTGACGACACCACTGTTGAGGGACGTATCACTGATGGGGATGAGTCAGAGTATAGAAGAGAGATCGAGCAACTGTCCATATGGTGCCAGCACAATAACCTGGCCCTCAACACCAGCAAAACCAAGGAACTGATTGTGGACTTTGGAAGGAGTAGGATGGGGACCCACAGCCCCGTTTATATCAACGTGTCGATGGTGGAAAGGGTCAAGAGCTTCAAATTCCTGGGCGTGCACATCTCTGAAGATCTTTCCTGGTCCGAGAACACTGATGCCATTATTAAGAAAGCACATCAGCGCCTCTACTTCCTGAGAAGATTACGGAGAGTCGGTTTGTCAAGGACGACTCTCTCTAACTTCTACAGGTGCACAGTAGAGAGCATGCTGTCGTGGCTTGGTTCGGCAACTTGAGCGCCCTGGAGAGGAAAAGACTACAAAAAGTAGTAAACACTGCCCAGTCCATCATCGACTCTGACCTCCCTTCCATCGAGGGGATCTATCACAATCGCTGCCTCAAAAAGGCTGGCAGTAGGACCCACACCATCCTGGCCACACACTCATCTCCCTACTACCTTCAGGTAGCCTGAAGACTGCAACGACCAGGTTCAGGAATAGCTACTTCCCCACAGCCATCAGGCTATTAAACCTGGCTTGGACATAACACTGAACTTTATTAGCCAATAAACTGTTATTTGCACTTTATCAGTATATTGATTCATGTGTGTATATATTTATAGAATGGTATATGGACACACTGATCTGTTTTGTAGTCAATGCCTACTATGTTCTGTTGTGCTGAAGCAAAGCAAGAATTTCATTGTCCTATCAGGGACACATGACAATAAACTCACTTGAACTTGAACAGCCCACACCACAAACAGAAGTCCACCACTCCAGGAAGAGAGCCCACTATAGACCACAAGAAAAGGCCCTATTCAGGGCCACCCATATCCTCCCAAAAGTTTAATTTTCAATGCAGTGCAGTGCTTGAGTTTGTGTTTGTTTTATTGATCAAAATATATGAAATTTGAATATTTGAAAGTGATGCCATGAGACACTCTGAAATATTCTATCTTCATACATCAATGTGCCAATGTCAAGCAATTCCTTTATTGATATTGAAAGAAACAAACGTTTTAACAACAAAAAAAGGTTGATAAGAACATACAACTGTGCATACAAAAATATTATAATCACATAAAATTGTAAGATTAAACGAGAACTTACCAGTTTTAAGTTTGATCTTTATTTTATGAGGAGTTACGATGAGCGATTACGTGAAGAAGCCCACAAGTCCGCATGCACGTCAATCTTCAAAGCAGCGGTGTGAAATCACAGATAACAGTAGTTGAAGTGACATAGTAAGATTAGAGAAGACTAGAACTACCAGATGACTTTTATGATATGAGGGTTGGGAGCGGAGGGCACGTAATCGTTCATCGTAACTCCTCATAAAATAAAGATCAAACTTCAAACTGGTAAGTTCTCGTTTAATCTTACTATTTTACTTCGGAGTCACGTGAGTGATTCCGTGAAGATTTCAAAGCTCTGTGATTTCATGCCGTGGATACGAGTCCATGCGTCACACACTGCATCAGTTGACCCAGGATGAGTGAATAATAAATAATGCATTGAAACATGACATAGATTTAAACATGTTGATGCTTTAATTAGCAAAAGAAAACAATAGCGACCCCTCTCTTCCAGGGGGAAGCTATAAAACAGAATCTAAAATGGAGTGGGAAAATACGCCCGGTCTGGCAAGAGGTTTATTATAAAACCTTTGAAAAGTCAGTTCATTTGACCATCCTGCGGCCGCGAGGATATGGTCGAGAGGGATGTCCAGTACCCTCGCTGCTGACGTTGATGCCGCCTTGGTGGAGTGAGATTTAAAAATGTCAGTGTCTACTCCCACTCAAGCCAGAACCTGTTTCAGCCACCTTGAAATGGTCTGTACCGACACCTTCTTATGAGGCTTTTTGTGACTGATCAATATCGGTAATTCGGAGCCTCTGAGGCTCTTGGTGACCTTGATATACTGTTGTAAGTGCGTAACCACACACAGCCGAAGGTCCATGGGGTATGCCGTAAAAATAAGTTTGAGCCCTGATGCCCCTGGTCTGCTCTGATTAATTAAATCATAAACATAAAACGTTATGGTATTTACAGATGAAACCATCCTGTCCAGTCACAGCTTCTGCAACGCCTGGACCCGTTGCGCTGAAACCAGCGCCATGAGCAAGACCACTTTGAGAGTGAGTTTGGGCAAAGACAGGGATGTAGCTGGAGCCCACTGGTGAAGCAGCGTGAGTACCACGCTCACATCCCAAATTTCCGAGTACCTGGGCCTGGGGGGATTAGAGTTAAAAATACCCTTCATGAACCTGGATATTAAAGGGTGAGACCCAACAGAGTGTTGTCCCGATCCCAGCCATAAGGCACTCCTGGCACTGTTGATGGCACTATAGCTTAGTCGCTCATCAAAATATAGTGTTGAAAGAAATTCCAACACATCCGTTATGCGTGCCGTGTGATATGATATGTTCGACTGTGAGCAGAACACCTCCCATTTCTTAATATGAGAGATGTACTGTTTTTTGGTACTATCCCTCCAGGCCGCGGTGATCACATTCACTCTATGAACTGATAGTCCGAGCCCCAGGTACGGTCTCCTCAGAATCTGCAAACCAATAAATTAATACGGTTATGTAGTGGATGGTTATCCCCAGTCACAGGGTGAACCAGCAGGTTACTGCGTTTGGGGACAGCCATAAGAGGCTGTGTTATTATTCCCAGAACAAGGGGGAACAATGGCTGTGTAGGCCAGTCGGGAACTACCAAAACGCCTGAGGCGGAGTCCTGCTTGATCTTGAGCATGCACCGACTGATGAGGCAAAATGGGGGGAATGCATATAAAAACATTCCACCCCAGTGTAGCGATAATGCATCTACCACCACTGCCCCAGGGTCTGGTTCCCATGAAACATACTTTGGTAACTGGTGATTGAGTCTGGATGCAAACAAATCGATATCTGGTACTCCATACCGAGCGACAATATCATTAAATATTTCATGATTCAACATCCATTCTGTGTTGTCATTGAATTTTTGTGACCTGGTGTCCGCCACCATGTTGAATCTACCTGGTAAGTAGATAGCTGAAACCCAAATGTTTCTTGTGATGCACCAGTGCCAAATAAGTTTAGCCAATTTATCACAGGATGCCGACTTGATTCCATCCATGTGATTAACGTATGCCACTGCCGTAGTGTTGTTAATCTGAAGCTGAACATGCAAGTGATGCATACTAGTACAATAAGCTTTTAGGCCATAGAGTGCTCCCAACAACTCTAAATAGTTAATACCATGTGATTGAAGAATTAATGCCTCATGCATATTCCATCTGCCAATGCAGCTAGAGATGGTATCAGTAGCTCCCCATCCTAGAGCACTAACATTAGTTTGTAAAATAACTGAAGGTTTCTCAATCAGAAGTTTACTGGAGCAATGCCAAATATTCGCTATCCACCACTGTAACTCAGCAATGGCTTCAACTGGCAACCACATGGACCTATTGAAGTGACCTGTATGTATTTTGAGTGCCTGCTCCTTTGCACGTTGTAAATTTTGATAATGTAAAGGCCCAAACTGTGCAGCTGGAAAAGCAGCCACTAATTTGCCAATTATACTAGCTACACGTCGAATAGAAGGTTGCTGCACAACAACGAGATCATTACAGCTTCTATTAATTCTGATCTCTTGCCCCTAGGCAGAGTCATAGACATGTGAGTTGATTTAATGGTGAATCCCAAATAATCAATAACTCTAGATGGTATCAATTCAGATTTAACTGGATGGGTGAGAAACCCCAATCTCTCAAACATGTTTACTAGCTGAAAGATAATTCAGCTGATTTCCAAGTTTTTCCTATGATTAGGATATCATCTAAATAAGCCATTATAATATGATTCTGAGCCAGGAGTAGCCCCAACACCGGTTTTAACAATTTTGTAAATAATCTAGGGACCAAAGTTAACCCATTAGGCAATGCTTTAAACTGCCATAGTTGCCTCATCCAGCTAAACTTCAAATATCTCTGGTGATCGCAATGAATGGGTACTGAATAGTATGCATCTTTAAGATCTATGCATGCCATATAACATCCTCTGGAAACCAGTTGTTTGGCAGTAACAAAAGTTTCCATTTTGAAATGTTTATACTGCACAAAGGAGTTAAGGCGAGTCCAATCAAGGATGATTCGGCATCCACCATCCTTCTTTTGCCTAGGAAATATATTAGACACGAATTGGTTAGATTGATGAAACGACTTCTCAATTAACCCTTTTTTGTATAACGTTTCAATTTCAGCTTGTACATCCAAACACGCTTGTTGTGAAAAAAACAATGTCCGGCTTGGTGTATGCTGTGTGGGTGGACGCAAATTGGGAAGGAATTCGATTCGGAATCCTTGTATACTGTGCAGTATAAACAAATCTGATGTTATCCAACACCATTCATTCAAAATCAAGTGTAATCTCCCACCAAATTGTAACTGACCCATACATGATATGTTCCGAAAAGAACCAGACCCACCTACCTCCATGGTTACTGGTGGATAATTCTGCCCCCGAGTTTTGGGGGGTAAGACTGTTGGGGCCATGATCGATTCAGATGACAGCTGGACAGATGATCGCCTCACCCACTCCATGATGTCCATCAAACTCAAAAGGAAGCGGAGGATTCAAAAGAAGCAGATCCGTCCAAGACATAACCTTGAATGCCTGGAGGAAACTACCACCCAGCAGCGACTTCAGGCTTCTCTTGGGGAAAGCCTCCAACAGACATATACTGATGACTTTGAAGAGCACTGGAGTCAGCTCATATCCACCATCCTTGATACCTGCACAACCATCCTTGGGTGTAAGTCCAGAAAACACCAGAACTGGTTTGACGAGAACGACACAGAGATAGAACAGCTCATCTCCTAGAAAAGGGAAGCCTTTTGTGCCTGGCAAAATGATGTAACCTGCAAGGCCAAAAGAGCGGCTCACTCCAGAGCCAAGGCAGACGTCCAGTGCTGGGTGAGGGAGCTTAAGAACTCTTGGTGGACAGATAAGGCTCTGGAAGTCCAGAGACTGGCAGACTCGGGTGACACCAGAGGCTTCTTCAGCGCTACTAAAGCTATCTATGGCCAAGCTACCGCGACTTAAACCCCCTGCGCTCAATGGATGGGCAGGAACTGCTGGAGGACAATGTCCATTAACGCCCGATAGAAGGAGCACTTCCAGGAACTCCTCAACCGTGACAGTACAACTGAACCAGACATTACCCACCACATCCCACAGAGTCCCATCAGAGAGACATGGAAGAATCTCCCACTATGACAGAGGTTCAAGATGCCATCAAGAGCCTTATGAACAACAAGGCCACCGGTCCAGATGGGATCCTAGCTGAGATCTTAAAGGAAGGTGGACCGGAGCTCCTGTATTACATCCGCGCCCTACTCCTCAAGGTCTGGGAAAAAGAAGAACTACCCTCAGAACTCAGGGATGCTCCAATAGTGACAATTGTCGAGAAGAGGGACAAGGCTGAATGTGGGAACTACAGGGGCATCTCGCTCCTGTCAACAACAGGCAAAGTCCTTGCTCGTATCCTCGCAAACCGACTTCTACCAGTGCCTGAGGAGGTACTCCCTGAATCACAGTGTGGCTTCCACCCATCCAGAGGTACAGCAGACATGATATTCACAGCACGCCAACTCCAGGAAAAATGCCGTGAACAAAGGCAGCCTTTGTACATGGCCTTCCTAGACCAGATAAAGGCTTTTGACTTGATAGACCGCCAGGCTCTTTGGAGCATACTATCAAGATACAGTTGCCACGACAAGTACATCAGAATATTGAGGCTTCTACATGATAGTATGCCAGTCACAGTGCTCAGCAACTGTGGCTCTAAAACCGAGCCCTTCACTGTGGAAACAGGGGTCAAACAGGGATGTATCATCGCACCCACCCTGTTTGTTGTCTTCATTGCTGCCATACTTCACCTCATTGGTGACGAGCTGCCACAGGGGATCCCAATCCTCTACATAACCGATGGTGGGCTCTTCAACCTTAATAGGTTGAAGGCCAAGAGCAAAGTCAATAACACCGCCATCATGGTGTTTCAGTATGCTGACGACTGCGCCATTGCAACACACTCCTTAGAAGACCTCCAGGGCATCCTGAATGCCTTTACCAAGGCATAGAGAGCCATGGGCCTAACTTTAAACATCAAGATGACCCAGGTCCTGCATCAACCTCCACCCAACCAGCTGTCTACCCAGCCCACTATAAAAGTGGACGACACCACTCTTGAAAACGTTGACCACTTCCCCAACCTTGGCAGCATTCTTTCCTCAAAAGCTGACATCGACTGAGGTCAACCATCACCTGAGTTGTGCCAGTGGAGCCGACACCAGACTCAAGAAAAGAGTCTTTGAAGACCAAGACCTAAAGGCTCAAACAAAACTGCTGGTCTACAGAGCCATTGTCCTCCCCACCCTGTTGTATGGAGCCGAGTCATGGACCACCTACAGCAGGCACCTGAGAGCCCTGGAACAATACCATCAAAGATCCTTACGAAAGATTCTGAGGATCAGTTGGGAGGACAAACGCATCAACATCCGCGTTTTGGAGGAAGCCAACATGACCAACATCACCACCACAATAATGCAGCACCAACTTCGATGGACTGGCCATGTCATCCGCATGTCCAACACACGTCTTCCTAAACAGATCCTGTACTCTCTACTGAAGGAAGGACAGCGAGCCCCCGGCGGGCCAAAGAAACGCTTCAAGGACAACATCAAGAACAGTTTGAAGAAATTCCACATCACATCGAGCAACTGGGAGCACATTGCACTGGACAGGCGTTCCTGGAGGAAATCTGTGCAGGAAGGAGCTGCTCGTCATGAAACAGAGCTACGCCGTGTCACAGAGACAAAGCGACAGCACCATAAGGAGGGAGAGTGAAGGGGGCCCGACGACTACCAACCACCGCCAGTCTCTACTGCCCACATTGCGCCACGGTGTGTGGTTCATGGATCGGCCTCTACAGACATCTGCAGACCCACAATTAGACAACCCTATGGAGAGGAGAGGACAGTCATACTTGTTTCAAGTGACCGCCGATGATGATGACATTGCCGCCCTTTGTCCACAAACGAAAGATGGAATACACAAAACATAGAACAAGATTAGTGTAGGATTAATGTAAATGGGGCTTGATGGTCAGCATGTGCTCATTAGACCAAAAGACCTGGTTTTCCAACTCTTAGACCTGATTCTCCAACTCTTTATGTTCTTCTACACTAGCCAGCTATTCCTATAGCAGCATGCACATATTACCTTTCATTACCAAAGTTTACTACCATTTCTCATTCCTTGACATGCTTTCATGTTTTACAAATTAAATCAAACGTTATGAATTATTCTAGTCTTATTCATCGAAACTCGTGTGGAGAACAAGTTATATTTTCCCTCTAATTTCCTTGTATCTATATGAATTTTGAATGTTATTAAAGAGCAAAGGAGGAAGATTTGATGAATTATTGTGGCTCTCTTGATTTAATGTATTGAATGAATCCATCTACTTTAGATATTAGCATGCAGAATAAATAGCTCCAAGCTACTGCCATTGAATTAGCTTAATTTTACTTCAAAAATGGTTGGTTTTAACATTTCAGATCCTCCTTAATTTTGAAATTGCGAATCTTAAAGTGAGATAAACACTGATAACTTTCTTTAGGCAGCAATCATGTTGTGGAACTGCAAGCTGGACAATTATCAAAAAGAGCTTATCTATTCAAATGTTCTCATCACTGATGTCCAAGTGAATTAATGACCCTGAGTTTTAAATTCAGATTGCAAAGTATTCATCTGATGAGGTAATATGATGTGTCCATTAATCATCAGCGCATGTAATTTACCATTCACTCTGAGTAAAAATGAAGAGCAAGAGATGATGGAGAAGAAGCTAATTAAAAAATTGATTTTCTTTCAGGAAAGATATCACTGGTTCATAGTAATTTAATAGCTATTAAGTAGATTTTTTTGATAAACTGTATTTCAATTGAATCTTGCAGCTTTGGACAGGTCCAATTAAAATTTAAGTGCCTCAATTCCCTTGTTAAAAGACTGAGCATGTGGGATATT
>CM075977.1:173748224-173801623 GCA_038087875.1 Malacoraja senta
AGTGACAACCATTATTTCAGTATTCCAGTCACTAATCTGTCTTGGAGGCTCCAATTATTATAAATGGCAAAGAAAACAATTCTGGGCGGTTGTAATGCATTGAATTGTAAGAACTATTTATTAATTGTTCACTACACATTCTGAACTCTTAACTAGAAACAGTGGCAAATTGACTTAGGACTGTTCACCATAAATTTCTTTATCAAAAGTGCCAGAATCAGTGATGGCTTCCTTCCAATGTATTTTTAATAGAATGTAATGAACTTGGCAAGGGATCAGAAGCAATGCAAAATTTATAGAAATGTGCCAATTTAATGGAGTAAAGACAACGCTTAATGCAAACCCAATGTATGTTGCTCAACTAAAAACTGCAGTTCACATCAGTGCAAGCTGTTGAGTGAAAATAGAGTGTGAGGGAATTGTTCCCACTTTTCTCTCTCTCCTGCACAGATCACTTTTTCAACATGGTGTATGAGGTTCCTCAGGTCTGCTGAGCTTGCTTTCTAACTTCAGGTAGAATGATCTTGGATCAATGACTGTCCTAAAACTGATGAATCTGTAAATTAATGCAGTAGTTTGCTGCTTGACAATATAATCATGCAAGCATTGGAATGTGTCTAAATGAACTGATCTAAGAGCCATCCCTGTGACATTATTTCTAAATCTAAGTAGAAGCAATGTGAAATCGACACTAGTTCAGCAAAATTGCGATCACTATTGATTTTAATAGAACTTAGAGCTAATACAATTTCCTTGTAACTACGAGAAATCACCTAGCTCTGTTATTTTATTGTGTACAAAGTCCAAGACATTCAGTGTGCTTAAGAGGCTATTTTGAGGGAAAAACATCCATGAGGCTTTGCCTCTGCCATTGTGGACAGTGCCAAAAAGGACAGAAAGGTTGGGGGAGATATCCAGGGGGGAATGGCTAAGTCGAGGATTGGTGGCAGTGAAGGGGTGTAGTTGAGAAAAGCTGATTGAGAGATATTGATGGGGATGAGGAAGAGCAGTAGGTATCCATCAGGGAGATGATCTTGGCTGTGTTGTTCACTGAAACTAGCAATTGTTGGCCACTTGTGAATATGATAAAACTAGGGTTTGGGCAAATATCGATGATGAGGTTAGAGGGATCATTAACGACAAGGCTGGGTGGATGATGGTCAAAAAGGATGATTACACAGGTTGTTCAGCAAGATAATCAGGTAGGTAGGTTAGACTGAGGAGGTGATGAGTAGGGGACTTTGAGAAAGAAAGACAATGGTACTGACTGTGAACAAATAAACATCTATATAATTAAAAGTCTCATCTTGACCACTTCCTGTCTGTGCTGAATATTGATTTTTGAAAAAAAATCTACCATATATCGCTATGATTTTTGGCCATCTTACTCACAGTCTTCCTCCGCTGAGCAGGCCCTGAGGATTTTTCCCATCGATGAAAAATAAAAGGTTATGAGTGTTTAAAAATCCTTGAGACCCTCTCACCTGTCAATCACCACGATGATTGTAACGCCCCTTCCGGTGTGAGGGGGCAGGACTATAAAACCCCGGATGCCTGGACGTGATTCAGTCACTCTGCAAGATTGCTTGGGAGAGGCCACGACTCTCATTCTAAGCTGTGAATCAACTGAACTGTGAGTCTGCAATGTACTTGCAATAAATGATTTGTTAGCCCTTAATGACAATGTCATGAGTTGTTTGGCCTGCTGCCCTGCCTGTGCTTGAAACTGCAATGCTTTATTAGGTCCGACTGTGTTTGGAAGGAATAAATGCTTTATTAGGTCCGACTGTATTTGGTTCAAAAGACCCGCTCATTTCGTGACTTACGCTTAGTGGACAGGTCGCGCTGATTGCGTAATTTCCGGTGAGTGCAGAGGTCGCACTGATTGCGTAATTTCCGGTAAGTGCAGATGTCACGCTGATTGCAGAAGTGCCGCTGACTGCGGAAGCCCCAAAGTGGAGAGACCGCACTCAGCCGTGTGAGTATTCAAGAAAGTTTACTGACATATATATGGTGTGTGATTCAGTGAGTGTGTGTGTATGTGTTTGTGAGTGTATGTGTGTGTGAATGTGTGTGTGTGTGTGTGTGTGTGTGTGTGTGTGTGTGTGTGTGTGTGTGCGTGTGTGTGCGTGTGTGTGTGTATGTGTGTGAGTGTCTGTGTTTGTGTGTGTGTGTGAGTGTCTGTGTTTGTGTGTGTGTTTGTAAGTGTATGTGTGTGTGTTTGTAAGTGTATGTGTGTGTGTATGTTTGTGAGTGTATGTGTGTGTGAGTGTGTGTATGTGTATTTGCGAGTGTGTGTGTGTTTGTGAGTGTAGGTGTGTGTGAGTGTGTGTGAGTGTGTGAGTGTGTGTGTCTGTGTGTGTGAGTGTAATGTGTGTGTGTTTGTGAGAGTATGTGTGTGTGTGTGTGTGTGTGTGTGTGTGTGAGTGTGTGAGTCCACCCACGAGCGACCCTGAGTGAAAGAAACAATCAGACTCGTGTTTGCGTACGAGATTCCAAGTTTATGTTCAAGAGTTTAACTGAGTTCCCACGGGTACGTCTAAGTTTGCCGTTTACTTCTCATTTCTGGGATGTTCCAAGTTCGTCTCCCGAGTTACCAAGTTCCTCTCTCGAGTTACTCTTGAGCCAACAACGTCTACTGACGTGTGGAAAAATCATCACATGGTAAAAGTGATGTCATGCAGGGTTTTTTTCACTATAAAAAGACCCAGCCTCAAGAACAATCTCGACCCGAAACATCACCTATTTCTTTTCTCCAGAGATGCTGCCTGACCAGCTGAGTTAGTCCATCATTTTGTGTCTATCTTTGGTTTAAACTAGTATCTGCAATTCCTTCCTTCAAACTTTTAGAGCAGTTTGTTTCAAGAAACAATCCTTCCAAAATTGCATTCAAAAGTCCATTTGAACAGCATTTGTTAAAGGTCTGGCATCAATCATAGGCTGTTTTTTTTGTCGGGAGGAACTGCAGATGCTGGTTTACACCAAAGATAGACACAAAATGCTGGAGTAACTCAGCGGGACATGCAGCATTTCTGGAGAGAAGGAATGGGTGACGTTTCTGGTTGAGTCCCTTCTTCAGACTGAAAAAAGGTTTTGACCCTTCTCTCCAGAGATGCTGAGTTGCTCCAGCTTTTGTGTCTAGTAAGATTGTTTTATTCCCTTAATTCATCTCTCATCAAAACGTTGGTAAACTTCTAGCAAAAAGATTAGGTAAATTGAACATTAACGTTATTTTTTCCACCGACAGCAAGGTCCGTAGACTAGAGGGATAGCAGTGTGTGTCTCTCTATAAAGCAGCAGCTCAAAACATTGCTGATTGGGCAGATCTGCCCAGAAACCACCCCTTTCACACTCACCCCAGCCCTGGGAAACAAAGTTTTCAGAGCCCTACAATCACCCCAGCCCGCCCGCGAACCTCTGAATGAAAGACAAAGCTCAGATGTTCTCTTTAATACAAACTGAATTTGTATTAAAAACCCAAATACAATTGGCCCTTAATTGTAAATATGAGAATGTTTTCCTATATTGTACGGTAGACTATCATCCGGTGTAGATACCATAATTGGTACCATAATTACAACTGGTTACTCATTGCATTACATCATGAACTCTCCAAAAGCTATCGGCTTTTTCATGAGTATCCCGTAAATCAACGGCAGAGAGCTGACTTTCTGGCTTATCCTTCTTTCAACATGGAAGGAGGCCATTTGGCCCATCAAGGCGATGCCAGCAATCCCATCAATCACATTCCCCATTCATTTCCCTGTAATTTATTCACTCTCACATGCTCGTCAACTGTCCCAGATTCCATTACTCACCGACACACTCGGGTTAATTTACAGCGGCAGATTAACCTACGTTCTTTGGGGATGTCGGAGGAAACCAGAGCGGCCGGGGGAATCCCGCTTGGTCACAGGGAAAAGGTGTAACCCTGACACGGACACCACCAGAGGTCAGGATCGAACCTTTTGATCGCTGGAGCTGTGAGAGAACCATGTGCAACCTTCTGCGCCACCGTTTCCCTGCAAATCAACTGCAGGATCCATACCGCATCCACGCTGCTGAAGCCAGAAAAACAATGAGGCAATTTTCCTCACGTTTACTGGTGCCACCAGCTCCAGCCACCTTCAGTAAGGCTCTGAGGCTGCTGTCAGTCACAGAGGGGAAAGTGTGCAGCTCACCCATGTACCCTTCCCCTTCTCCCCCCACCCCATCCTCCCACCCCTCATTTCCCTCGCATTATTTCTTGATGGCTTATTTTGGAAGACATCACTTTGAAAATTATTGTTTACCAACCCTTCTTGTATTTCACTGCCGAAGCACTGTTTGGTCAATGGGTCTGTGGTAGTTCAATTATTTGTTTCATTACGCAATCTTCACAATTTGCCGGGATGTTAGAATATGTCACTATGTAAAGCATGTCAAGGTTTAATAGTAATTTACTGGTTACTTGAGGAACCCAAGTGGAGTGGACCCCGGCAGTAATTTCAGGTGCTGCGTGCAATGGGTTGCGAACACAAGACAGACCAACCAGCCGGCTTCATGGGGCCTCCCTGGAACTGTGGTGGGCTAGGACTGCAGGCTGGGTGATGTGTGGACCAACGGATATCCTACACACCTTGAAAAGCTCGGAGGCATCTTGTCACTTGAAAGGAAATGATTCTCCATCAGGGCATCAAGTGTACTTCACAAATGGCTACAGTCTGGGCTCACAACTGAAAGCCTCCTTAACGCGGACAGACTGGGTGGAAAGTGATGCCTGGGAAAATCCCCTGTATAAACGCATAAAATTTGTCGGATATAAATCCTGAGACGGGACAGCTGTCCCATATATCTGCTTCTCCATTAAAAGTGCTTTAATGTAACAAGGATTCATGGTACCGTTTCAATGTGAAAAGTTAAAGTTCTGAAGGGAACTAATTAACTCATGCAATGCAGCTTTCCCCACATTGCATGGCTCATTATTTTTGCCACTGTTTCTCAGATCCCCGGTGAGTACTTTTTGCTCCTTCGCTGAAAATTTTCCATTAAGATCTGACTAATCTTCAACATTTCACTTCTGGCACTCAGGCCAAACCCATGAGTTACTCACGAGTCACTACGGTAAACTCACGGGCTACTACGTTCTTACAACGAGTTTAAATGTTTCAAATTTTAACTTCAAGAGTAAATTTGACTCGTGGAATTCTTTCATCATGTTTAAAGTTTTTCAAGAGTTAACAGGTTTCCCAGGTACCTGCCGTTAGTGCTACGAGTCGCTAAGTTGCGTCCACGCTACGTTAATTGTACGTGATTACCACGAGTTTAATTTGTTTTAAACTCGGGGTCACTCGTGGGTCGACTCGCACCGTGAGACAGGGGTTTAAGTGTGTGTGCGCGAGTGGGAGTGTGTGTGTATGTGTGAGTGTATGTGTGTGTGTGAGTGTGTGTCTGTATATGTGTGTGCATGTGTGAGTGTATGTGTGTGAGTGTGTGTGAGTGTGTGTGTGTGCGAGCGTGTGTGTGTGCATGCGAGTGTGTGTGTGTGTGTGTTTGTGTGTGTGTGTGTGTGTGCCCACAATGTCCATACTAGCCCTCAGAAAACATGTTCCTTCGGCCCACAACACCCATGCTAGCGCTCCAGAAATCCCCCCCCCCTCCACTTGCCAGCAATATTGGACTTGGTGGAGAGGTGGAATATTGCGTTGGGGGACCCGCCCTCCCATGTGAAGCTGGGACCCAACGGGTCCCTCTTAAGTCTAGTTTTAAATAAAAAGATGGAGATGGTGACATCACTTCACACTCCCCAGGAATAGACCAAGTATATCATGAATTTAGTTTGGTATTAGTTTTAGAGATACAGCACGGAAACAGGACCTTCGGCCCACCGAGTCCACACTGACCAGCGATCCCCACACATTAACATTATCCTACACACATTGGGGACATTTTACACAGCCAATTATCCAACAAACCTGTACGTCCACAGTTCCTGTGGATTGGAGGGTAGCTAATGTTATGACACTTTTTAAGAAATGCGGGAGAGAGAAAACATGTAATTATAGACGTTAGCCTGACATCGGTGGTGGGGAAGATGCTGGAGTCAATTATAAAAGATGAAATAGCCAAACATTTGGATAGCAGTAACAGGATCGGTCCGAGTCAGCATGGATTTATAAAGGGGATATCATGCTTGACTAATCTCCTGGAATTTTTTGAGGATGTAACTAGGAAAATGGACAAGGGAGAGCCAGTGGGTGTAGTGTACCTGGAGTTTCAGAAAGCATTTGATAAGGTCCCACATAGGAGATTAGTGGGCAAATTTAGGGCACATGGTATTGGGGGTAGAGTGCTGACATGGATAGAAAATTGGTTGGCAGACGGGTCCCTTTCAGAATGGCAGGCAGTGACTAGTGGGGTACCGCAAGGCTTGGTGCTGGGACCGCAGCTCTTTACAATATACATCAATTTAGGGAATCAAAGTAACATTAGCAAATTTGCAGATGGGCGGCAGTGTGAACTGTGAGGAGGATGCTATGAGAATGCAGGGTGACTTGAGCAGGTTGGGTGAGTGGGCAGATGCATGGCAGATGCAGTTTAATGTGGATAAATGTGTGGTAATCCACTTTGGTAGCAATAACAGGAAGACAGATTATTATCTAAATGGTGTCAAGTTGGGAAAAGGGGAAGTACCACGGGATCTGGGGGTTCTTGTTCATCAGTCTATGAAAGTAAGCATGCAGGTACAGCAGCCAGTGAAGAAAGCGAATGGCATGTTGGCCTTCATAACAAGACTAATTGAGTATAGGAGCAAAGTGGTCCTTCTGCAGTTGTACAGGGCCCTAGTGAGACCACACCGGGAGTATCGTGTGCAGGTTTGGTCCCCTAATTTGAGGAAGGACATTCTTGCTATTGAGCGAGTGCAGCATAGGTTTACAATGTTAATTTCCGTGATGGTGGGGCTGTCATATGCTGAGAGAATGGAGCGGCTGGTATACTTTGAGTTTAGAAGGATGAGAGGGGATCTTATTGGAACATATAAGATTATTAAGGGTTTGGACACGCAAGAGGCAGGAAACATGTTCCCGACGTTGAGGGAGTCCAGAACCAGTTTAAGAATAAGGGGTAAGCCATTTAGAACGGAGATGAGGAAACAGTTTTTCACACAGAGAGTTGTGAGTCTGTGGAATTCTCTGCCTCAGAGGGCAGTGGAGGCCGGTTCTCTGGATACTTTCAAGAGAGAGCTAGATAGGGCTCTTAAAGATAGTGGAGTCAGGGGATATGGGGGGGTGGCAGGAACGGGGTACTGATTGGAGATGATCAGCCAAGATCACATTGAATGGCGATGCTGGCTCGAAGGGCTGAATGGCCTACTCCTGCACCTATTGTCTATTGTCTATTGTCTATTGCCTTTGGAGTGTGGGAGAAAACCGAAGTTCTCGGAGAAAACCCACGCAGGTCGCGAGAAAAATGTGCAAACTTCATACAGACAGCACCCATGGTTGGGATCGTACCTGGGTCTCCGGCGCTGTAAGTGCTGTACTGCAGCAAATCTGCCACTGCGCCACTGTGCCACACTTTAATTTCTTTAAATCTTTAATTTAATTTAATGTATTGCTCTTCAATGAATGGCAAACCTCAAAACTTTGATGAAGGCCACATCGGTATTTGTGACCTGTTTTGTTCATGATCCTGTTGTGCTTGGTTGAATATTTCACAAATGAAATCAAATAATTACTATGCTGCATTTAATGTCTTGACACATACTGAGAAGTATCTATGCACCAGCATATCATGGGCACTGTAATTCCAGTATTGATTTTAGGCTTTGCACAGTCATCATTCTGTTCTACTGGTCATTGTTCTACGGCCTTTGTACAGTGAGCACACCAGTAATAAGGGTTTCCATTGCATAGCACTTAAAAAAAGGAACGCAACACAATATATTTTCAAGCGCTATTCCTTTGGAAATAGTATTCGTGTTTCACTTATGATGAGATTGGAGGGACAGTTTGGGAGCAGAGGACATTAGGAGGGCACATGATTAATGTACATAAAGTTATCAGGGATATGAATGAATGAATACGTTTATTGGCCAAGTATTCACATACAAGGAACTTGCCTTGGTGCTCCATCCGCAAGTGACAACATGACATACAATGACTGTTAGGAATGACACATAAAACATTAAACATAATAATAAAACATTATTGATTAAACATGTGAATTAAATATGGATAGGCTAGGCTGCAGGAATCTTTTGCCATTATCAGTTGTGAACAGAAACAAGAGATAATGATTTAGGTTAAGGGATATGAAATTTAGAGGGAATCTGAAGGTTTTGTTTTTACCTAGAGAGTGATGAGTACCTGGAATACATTGCTGGAGAGAGTGGAGTCACTAACAGCATTTAGGAGGTGCGTCCTTGAATCCCCTGAACATTAGAGGCCATGGACAGATGCTGGAAAGTGGATTTAATAGGATGGGTGCCAACTGGTCAGAATGGACATGGTGGGCCGAATGGCCTATTTCCATGCTAGATGATCCTCCCCCTCTCTCTATGGTACCAGAACAGTAATCTCATAAGTACCCTGAAATAGAGACACAAGAAACTGCAGATGCTAGAATATTGAACATCCTTTTGTCTTCTTTTCACCTCAAGCTTTTGTCACTTATTCCACCCATCTACCAATCAGCATTGCCCTCCCCCTCACCTGTATCCGTCTATTGCCCGCCAGGTTTTGCCCCACCCCAATCTCTCTTTTCCAGTTTTCCTCCCCCTACTTCATCAGTCTGAAGAAGGGTCAAGACCAGAAACATCGTTTGTCCATTCCTTTCACAGATGTTGCCTGACCCGTTGGGTTCCTCAAATGGTTTGTTTTTTGCTCAATACCTGAAATAGTCTTATATTATCTGGATGAGGAGCAAGTCCTTCAACCCTTTTTATTGTTCAATTAAATCATTACTGATCAGAATGTCAAATCCAAATCAAATCCATGTAGTTTACCTAGCTTTGAACTATAGCCTTTGATATTCCTGTTTCATAAAAGCCTGCTGATCTTAAGTATGGATATTTCAATTTACCTGAAAACCATTACAACTATGCTTCAATCTACCCTTTACCTATAAGAATCCATTCTTAGTTATATCTTATAAGCTGCAGATAAATAATTTCAATTTGACCTTTTATTCTACCATCCTCCACAAAAAAACTAACTTCTCTGTATTTTTCTTGTCAAATCATTTTACCATTTTAGAAACTACAATAAGATCAGCCATATGTAGTCATGCAATTACCACACATTTGCTGAAATTTTGCTCAATTGTAACACTAACATCAAATGCATTAAAACTCACTTGAACCAATTTTAATCGCAATATATTCAGTAATTGTACTATTTTAAAATAGTTTGTTATTCTGTAGCTTCCCAGGATTATGAGTTCTGGTTGGAAAAAAAATCATTTAAACATGTTTTTGTTTTTTTGCTGTTCATTGTTTTGACAACTAGAAATAATTTACAATATGTATATAGTATCTACATTACTGATGCATTTTGATGTATAGTGTAACAACAGCAATGTTAAAAAATGTTGCGATTATATGTAAGAACCAATTTGCATTTTATTACATTGCTGCAGTAGTTCTGTGGATGCAATCCTCACGCGCACAGTTCATATTTGTCACTTTATTGCATAACAAATAAATTCAATTTTTCATTTGACAGCATCCAGGCAACCTTCCGTGAAGATATTCGTGACCCAGAACAAGCATTGCCCATCCGATTTCAAAGCCAAAACCTGACTTGCTGCAAACGTGAAGTAATGTGCAAACTTTACTGAAAGTCTAACTTCTTTTCACCTGCCACTGTTCAATTCACACCAAGAACTGCACCCTGTTACAGAGTTGGGATTGTTTTGGAAATCGATATTGCTGCCACTAAAAGCTCAAGATGACAGAGAGTAAAAGGAAAGCGTACAAAAATGTGTTTTTTTTACAAACTACAGCTTTTACACTTTCAAGGGTGAAGATGGAACAAGAAACAGCGTTGCAAATTGGAATAATAAACTGTCAGAGAGGGGAAAGAAGACAGTGGAGAAAGCTCATGAAGTATAAATGTACAAAGTCAGATAATCATTTCTGCAGGATGAGAAATAACATGTTTCCTATTTATAGAGAAAGGATGCTCAAAGAATAACTATGAAGCTTTGGAGAAATCCATCACTGGATTACATGACATATGGATGCAAAAGAACTGGAATTCTAATGCTGTCATGTGCGTGTATTGTATTGATAATTTGGGGATCATTGACTGGTGCTGATTAACTCCCAGTTTGCAGCTCGGTGTATAAATCTGAGTTGTGATTTCTGACATCTGCCCTGGTAGGAATTGGGGAGATGTGCGCAACACCCATGTGCACCAAGTGTTTGTAAAGATGGCAGAGTGTAAATCAGAGTGCAGTGCTGACTTGATGCCAGTCCTGCCAAATCGGACTTCAATGATGTAGCTAACTCCATCACCCAGAAATTTGTCTTCAGTCACTTCAATGGTTCAGTGCTAAACCTAGCAGCAGATGTGGCTTGTATTCTGCTTCTGAAATTTAGCTCCGTTCAATGGAATCAAATTGCTGAAAAGGAATGCCATGAACAGTTGCTGCAACATTGACATGATTACAGATAAATGCTGAACCATGTGCTCCTCTGTTTCCGAGAACCTAGCATTTAACAGCTTCATGTGAAGAAGGAATTTTAATGAAACCTGGTGTAAATGACAATAAACTAATCTAACCTAATCCAGTCTAATCAAAAAGAACTTCTCTCCCGACACCAACTCCCCACTCACCAGGTTGAAGCGCACAACTGACCACCAAATACAGTGCATTCAGAAAGTATTCAGACCCCTTCACTTTTTCCACATTTTGTTACGTTACAGCCTTATTCTAAAATGGATTAATTTTTTTTTATCATCAATCTATACACAATACCACATAATAAAGGTGTTTAGAACTTTTTGTAATTAATGAAAAAGAAATAACTGAAATATCACATTTACATAAGTATTCAGACCCTTTAGTCAGTACTTTATTGAGGTATCTTTGGTGCCGATTACAGCCTCAAGTCTTCTTGGTATGACGCCACAAGCTTGGCACACCTGTATTTAGGTAATTTCTCCCATTCTTCCCTGCAGATCCTCTCAAGCTCTCAGGTTAGATGGGGAGCATCGATGCACAGCTATTTTCAGGTCCCTCCAGAGATATTCATTCGGGTTCAAGTCCGGGCTCTGGCTGCGCCACTCAAGGACATTCACAGACTTGTCACAAAGCCACTCCTGCATTGTCTTGGCTGTGTGCTTAGGGTCATTGTCCTGCCATAGTCTGTGGTTCTGAACGTTCTGGAGCAGGTTTTCATCAAGGAACTCTCTGTACTTTGCTCCGTTCATCTTTCCCTCGATCCTGACTAGTCTCCCAGTTCCTGCTGCTGAAAAACATCCCCACAGCATGATGGTGCCACCACCATGCTTCACCTTAGGTATGGTATTGTCTAGATGATGGTTGGTGATAATTGGCTAGAGGTGCCTGGTTTCCTCCAGACGAGACACTTGGCATTCAGGCCAAAGTGTTCAATCTTGGTTTCATCAGACCAGGGAATCTTGTTTAGGTGCCTTTTAGCAAACTCCAAACAGGCTGTCATGTGCCTTTTACTGAGGAGTGGCTTCCATCTGGCCTCTTTACCATAAAGGCCTGATTGGTGGAGTGCTGCAGATGTAATTGTCCTTCTGGAAGGCTCTCCCATCTCCACAGAGGAACTCTGGAGCTCTGTCAGAGTGACCATCGGGTTCTTGGTCACCTCCCTGACCAAGGCCCTTCTCCCCCGATTGCTCAGTTTAGCCAGGCAGCCAGCTCTATGAAGAGTCCTGGTGGTTCCAAAGTTCTTCCATTTAAGAATGACGGAGGCCACTGTGCTCTTCGGGACCTGCAATGCTGCAGAAATTGTTTTATACCCTTCCCCAGATCTGTGTCTCGACACAATCCTGTCTCGGAGGTCTACGGACAATTCCTTCATCTTCATGGCTTGGTTTTTGTTCTGACATACACTGTCAATTGCGGGACCTTATATAGACAAGTGTGTGCCTTTCCAAATCATGTACAATCAATTTATTTTATCACTTATAGACTCCAATCAAGTTGTAGAAACATCTCAAGGATAATCGACAAGGTCCCACATAAGAGATTAGTATGCAAACTTAAAGCACACAGTATTGGGGGTTCAGTATTGATGTGGATAGAGAACTGGCTGGCAGACAGGAAGCAAAGAGTAGGAGTAAACGGGTCCTTTTCAGAATAATAATAATAATAATAATGGATTGGATTTATATAGCGCCTTTCTAATACTCAAGGCGCTTTACATCGCATTATTCATTCACTCCTCAGTCACACTCGGTGGTGGTAAGCTACTTCTGTAGCCACAGCTGCCCTGGGGCAGACTGACGGAAGCGTGGCTGCTAATCTGCGCCTACGGCCCCTCCGACCACCACCAATCACACACATTCACACACATTCACACACACATTCACACGCAGGCAAATGTGGGTGAAGTGTCTTGCCCAAGGACACAACGACAGTATGCACTCCAAGCGGGATTCGAACCGGCTACCTTCCGGTTGCCAGCCGAACACTTAGCCCATTGCGCCATCTGTCGTCAACGGCAGGCAGTGACTAGTGGGGTACCGCAAGGTGCAGTGCTGGGACCCCAGCTATTTACAATATATATTGATGATCTGGACGAGGGAATTGAATGCAACATCTCTAAGTTTGCGGATGACACAAAGCTGGGGGGCAGTGTTAGCTGTGAGGAGGATGCTAGGAGGCTGCAAGGTGACTTGGATAGGTTGGTTGAGTGGGCAAATGCATGGCAGATGCAGTATAATGTGGATAAATGTGAGGTTATCCACTTTGGTGGCAAAAACAGGAAAGTAGACTATTATCTGAATGGTGGCCGATTAGGAAAAGGAGAGATGCAATGAGACCTGCGTGTCATGGTACACCAGTCATTGAAAGGAGACATGCAGGTGCAGCAGGCAGTGAAGAAAGCAAATGGTATGTTAGCATTCATAGCAAAAGGATTTGAGTATAGGAGCAGGGAGGTTCTACTGCAGTTGTACAGGGTCTTGGTGAGACCACACCTGGAGTATTGCATACAGATTTGGTCTCCTAATCTGAGGAAATACATTCTTACCATAGAGGAAGTACAGATAATGTTCACCAGACTGATTCCTGGGATGTCAGGACTCTCATATGAAGAAAGACTGGATAGACTCGGCTTGTACTCGCTAGAATTTAGAAGATTGAGGGGGGATCTTATAGAAACTTACAAAATTCTTAAGGAGTTGGACAGGCTAGATGCAGGAAGATTGTTCCCGATGTTGGGGAAGTCCAGAACAAGAGTCACAGTTTAAGGATAAGGGGGAAGTCTTTTAGGACCGAGATGAGAAAAACATTTTTCACACAGAGAGTGGTGAATCTGTGGAATTCTCTGCCACAGAAGGTAGTTGAGGCCAGTTCATTGGCTATATTTAAGACGGAGTTAGATGTGGCCCTTGTGGCTAAAGGGATCAGGGGGAATGGAGAGAAGGCAGGTACAGGATACTGAGTTGGATGATCAGCCATGATCATATTGAATGGCGATGCAGGCTCAAAGGGCCGAATGGCCTACTCCTGCACTTATTTTCTATGTTTCTATGTTTCTATAATCAATGGAAACAGGATGCACCGAACCTCAATTTTGAGTGTCATAGCAAAGGGTCTGAATACTTATGTAAATGTGATATTTCAGTTATTTCTTTTAATTACTTTTCAAAAATTTCTAAACACCTTTTTTTCGCTATATTATTATGAGGTATTGTGTGTAGATTGATATTAAAAAAAAAATTTTTAATCCATTTTAAAATAAGGCTGTAACGTAACAAAATGTGGAAAAAGTGAAGGGGCCTGAATACTTTCTGAATGCACTGTATAATAGGAATCATCAATTACTTGAACGTGCGTGAGTTCGTGATTTACGGAGCTCCAGATGCAATAAATGGTGTCATTTTCTTTCAAGGTTTTGAAGCCGTTTTAGCTTTTAACTTTTCTAGTTTTGCAGAAGGAAGTGACATGGTATGTTGACTACAAGTACAATATCTGATACAGTACATGCCATGTATCACAATTTGCAGTACATTACTACATTTTGCATCTGCAGACTTTCTGAAGGGGATTTCATCTCCATCTGGTCAGGAGTAGTGGACAGCACAAGCGTACATGAATTCACACAGATGTTAGGCTTTGTCAAGATTCAATGAGTGCTAGACTCCATTGTATACAGTGTAAAGGAATCTCAGTTAATTTTGTTGTCGCAAGGAGTTTCATGCCTTGAAGTGGAAATTTAAGATTCAAAATTCAATTTAATTGTCACATGTACCAATTAAGGTACAGTGAAATTTGAGTTACCATACAGCCATACTAAGTAAAAAAAGCAAAAATACACACAGCACATAAAATAAAGTTTAACATAAACTTCCACCACAATGGAATCAACATACCTCACTGTGATGGAAGGCAATACAGTTCAGTCATCTTTCGCCTTTGTTCACCTGTGGTCAAGGCCTTGAACCCTCCGCACTTGACGTTGTCGACAGTCCGCTGTTCAAGCCCTCTTGTCGGGATAATCGAAACTCCGGCTTCGGACAGATCGGAATACTACGTGGCATGGAGCTCCCGAGTCGGCCACTTCTCACTGCTTCACGGTGTTAAAGTCCACAGGCCCCACGGTCGGAGCTCCAACACTGGCGATCCTCAGCATAAGATCCCAGGCTCCGCGATGGTAAGTCCGCGCCGCTTCCGCGGCTTGAAACTCCTGGCCGGTCTCCAGGAAAGGCCGCACGACTCCACGTTGTAGGCTGCAGGGGTGGGGGACGGAGATGCGACACAGAGAAAAATCGCATCTCCGTTGAGGAAAGTGACTGGAAAAAGTTTCCCCTAATCACCCCACATCACCCACACAAATCATACCAAGATACATTAAAACAAACATTCAAGACATACTTAAAATAATAAAAACAGAGAAGGGACAAGACAGTCCGCTGGCAAGGCGGCCATTTAGGGCGCCACCCGGTGGTGAAATGAAGAAGAAGCTTATATGAGGCCACTTGAAAAATATCACAGTGGCCTTCATAAAAAGCTTGCAGTCTGCAATGTATTAATGACACACCAAGCCAACTGTAGGGCTTAATACTGAATTTTACTTCGGAGTCACGTGAGTGACTACGTGAAGAAGACCCGTCAGGGCGCATGCGCGTCATTACATCTGACGCATTGGCGCGAACGGCAGCAGGAGGACGGAGCTCCTCCTGCAGGTGAGTAATTACAGCTCCACCAAAGTCGGGGAGACTTTGGAGGAGTTAGAAAAGTAGAGAAATTGTTGCTGTGTTTTTTCCCTACAATGCAGGAACAAGTAAAATATCATCAAGGTGCAGGTCTGCTGCGGACAAGGAGACAGAGAGCTGCGGGAGCGGAGCCTCTGAAAGGCAGCCTGTCACCTCTGGGGAGTCGCAAGCCGGTAGCGGTGCGGCGACAGACTTCGGAAAGTGCCCAGCCGGGTACACAGCCAACGCCAGTCGGGCGGTAGGCATAAGCCAAGTCTGTAAGAGGCATTGACTCGGCAGAGTCGGGCCAGGAGAGTCCCATCGGGGACAGGATACTGTGACCCAGCGGTTATGCAAAAGGAGCAGCTCATACAAGGGCTGCTCCACAGAGACACTCCAGGAGGAGTTGTGCAGGCGGGAGGCCGTGGGGACGGCTCCGCTGGCAGTGCCTAGGAGAGGTTATGCTTCACAAAGCCACACTCCAGGAGGAGTTGCGCAGGCGGGAAGCCTTAGGGAAGGCTCCGCTGGCAGTGCCTTGGAGAGGCCTGCTTCACAAAGCCACACTCCAGGAGGAGTTGTGCAGGCGGGAGGCCGTCGGGAAGGCTCCGCCGGCAGTGCCTAGTAGAGGCCTGTTTGAAAGCACCCTCTTTGCAAGAGGTGAGTGCAGAAGGGCAGATACGCTCTGACCCTGAGTCCGACGACTTCCAAAGGGAGGGCAGGCAGCTGCCAGAGCTGACACCGTGTGCAGCACGGTTTGCCATGTCGTCGGACGCTGGTGAGCCTCTGGGTGAGGAACTTGCCACCAGCATAAATTACCAAGTCTCACATCAGCTACAAGAGCTGAAAATGGATGAGACAGTAAGGAAGCATGAAGCCCCAACCAACTGTGGACTGTTAAAAGTTTCTGTTGGGAACAGGAAGAATTGGGGCAACATGGGCATACTAATGAGAGCCCAGGAGCATGTGAAGCTCCAGCATATTTTTAAAGTTGCTGGCATCTGGTATAACGAGCTTTGCCAGGATGGTGGATGGAGAGGCCATGACAAATTACAACAAAAGGCGCTATTGTGGAGTGCCCACTTTGAGATCAACTGCCTCCGCAAGACTGCGATTAGACCAACCATCAATTCTAAATATGCTTCACTCTGCCAGCCTGGCGCAGTGCAACTGGCACAGCTGTTTGGCGAGGATTTCGCACAGCAGGTGAAGGAGCTGGAGGAGGAGGCTAAGACGGCAGCCACATATTCACCAAAGCGGAAGTATCCCTATAAGCGAGGAGACTGGTCCGGGCAAGGGACGAGTCCAGCTACGATGCAGCGCAGTTGGCGTTTGGCTGTAGCACCGCCAGGGAAGGTGAGATATCCAGCTCAAGGATGGGGGAAAATGCCAGGTGGTAAGGAGGTAAGTGGGTCTGGTTCTCAAGTAGACAGATCTAATGTGATACATCATATATCTTTATACTGAAGGTTATTGAAGGATATCAAATAAAGCTTAATGCAAATTCTGATTTACCCATGCAACATGTTCCAAAAAGGAGTTTGACTTCACTATCACTGAACAATTGAAAGTTCAGTTGGAACTTGCAAGCTTATGTAATAAAGGTGTAATTGCTAAGGCAGTTTACCAAAGCCATCAGTTTGTGTCCAATATCTTTCCCAGACCAAACAGGGATTATTCAGTGTCTGTTCATTTGCAGGAAAATTCAGCTGGATGGGGCAATTATGGCAATACAATGCACTGCCTAATAGTTTGTCTTCAGCTCCTAGAGGGATTACAAAGTTGTTAAAATCTATTCTAGGCATGATGAGAAGTCAAGGGCATGAGCTCATGGCTTAACTAGATAATATCTTGATTGTAGGACAATCAAAGGAAACAGCTGAAGCATCAGTGGCAGTTGGTAAAAACCATTTTTTTTCTTAAATTAGGCTTCATAAGCTATCCAGAGATATCTAAAATTTTACCTGTGACACAAATTGACTAGTTGGGTTCACAATAGACTTAATCAACACGATTGTGACCTTGCCCAGGCAAAAAAGGGTAGAGCTAATTAAGAGCTGTATCAAGTTAATTGCTCACACACAGCCTTCAATTAGCCAGGTGACGAGTCTGCTGGGGAAATTGCTGCAGCATTTCCACAGATCAATATGGCCAACTTTATTATCTACAATTACAAAGGTCAAAGGAACAAGCACTGAGGATACATTAGGGTCATTATAATAGACCTATGCTTCTATCAATAGAGGCTGTTGCTGATGTACAATGGTGAATTCAGCATGTGTCCACTAGTAGCTCCAAAGTGTTATTGGACCAAGATTCCATGATTTTGCAGACCGATGTCAGAGCACTTGGGTAGGGTGCTACTGATACAAGATCCAGCTGTGGAGACAGATGGACATTGCTTCTGCAAACATGGGGAATTAACCAAGAGTATTTTATGGACTCAAGGCTTATGGCACTAACCAAACTAATTTGCATGTGCAGTGCAAAATACACAACACTACAGCAGTTGCTTATATGAATCACATGGGTGGAATCAAATCGTTATCATGTGACAGGTTGGCAAATAGAATTGGACCTGGAGTATGGATAGAGATATTTGGATTGGAGCTATCTATCTGCCAGGGAAACTTAATGTAGTACCAGATGGCAGGTCACGAAAATTACGTGATAATACAGAGTGGATGTTGAACCAGGATGTGTTCAAGAACATAGTACTTCTATATGGAAGGCCAAAATATGTTTCATGGGAACCAGATCCAGGGGCAGTGGCAATTGATGCTTTTTCACTAAAGTGGGATGATATGTTTGTGTACATTTTCCCACCATTCTGCCTCATAGGTCGGTGTTTGAGAAAATCAAGCAGGATGACGCTTCAGGGGTTTTGGTGATACCAAATTGCCCGATTCAACCATGGTTCCTTTTCAGGTTACAGATAGCAATCCAACCTCCTTTTGCTGGTTCCAAACAGTAGGAATTTGCTGGAGCATCCAGTAACGCGTTAAGTTCATCCGTTATGTGATCGTATTGATCTCTTAATTTGCAGGTTTGTAAGAATGCCTTACATTGGTCGAGGACTTTCTAGGCCAACGGTGGATATTATCACTGCAGCCTGGAGAAAGAGTACTCAACGCCATCTTGTCCACGGGGAGCGACTCCAGTACTCACCAGGACGCCATCTTGTC
Organism: Malacoraja senta; assembly: GCA_038087875.1. Taxonomy (NCBI): domain Eukaryota; kingdom Metazoa; phylum Chordata; class Chondrichthyes; order Rajiformes; family Rajidae; genus Malacoraja; species Malacoraja senta. The sequence goes on from CM075977.1 coordinate 173,766,787, forward strand.
CACGGGGAGCGCCTCCAGTACTCACCAGGAGGTCGCCTTCACCGACCTCCACGTCGATGCTGCCGCCGACCTTCACCTGCCTACCGATGACGCCCAGGCTCGCCGCTTCTACGGTAACTCGGACTTCCTTCCCCTCGCCGATTCCTCCGAACCTCGCCGCCCCCCGGGACCTCCCAGCATCGCCGCCGGACCGGGCCCATCCAGCATCGCCGCCGGACCGGGCCCACTCTACACGGCCGCCGGACCGGGGATACCTTAAATTAGCCCGCCTCCAGGCCGCTCCTGCCGCCGACTCTCCGCGACTCGACCGCCCGCTGGCTCCGGGCCCCAACTCCGGCCCGCATCGCCTGCCCCGGTCCCGCGACGCCATCTTGTCCACGGGGAGCGACTCCAGTACTCACCAGGACGCCATCTTGTCCACGGGGAGCGCCTCCAGTACTCACCAGGAGGTCGCCTTCACCGACCTCCACGTCGATGCTGCCGCCGACCTTCACCTGCCTACCGATGACGCCCAGGCTCGCCGCTTCTACGGTAACTCGGACTTCCTTCCCATCGCCGATTCCTCCGAACCTCGCCGCCCCCCGGGACCTCCCAGCATCGCCGCCCGACCGGGCCCATCCAGCATCGCCGCCAGACCGGGCCCACTCTACACGGCCGCCGGACCGGGGATACCTTAAATTAGCCCGCCTCCAGGCCGCTCCCGCCGCCGACTCTCCGCGACTCGACCGCCCGCTGGCTCCGGGCCCCAACTCCGGCCCGCATCGCCTGCCCCGGTCCCGCGACGCCATCTTGTCCACGGGGAGCGACTCCAGTACTCACCAGGACGCCATCTTGTCCACGGGGAGCGCCTCCAGTACTCACCAGGAGGTCGCCATCACCGACCTCCACGTCGATGCTGCCGCCGACCTTCACCTGCCTACCGATGACGCCCAGGCTCGCCGCTTCTACGGTAACTCGGACTTCCTTCCCCTCGCCGATTCCTCCGAACCTCGCCGCCCCCCGGGACCTCCCAGCATCGCCGCCGGACCGGGCCCATCCAGCATCGCCGCTGGACCGGGCCCACTCTACACGGCCGCCGGACCGGGGATCCACGAACTTGGCCGCCGCACCGCACCCTATTCACCCCGTCGCCTCACCGGACTGGTCGAACCGCGCCGCCCCACCGACCATCCGCCTACCGGGACCTCCCACGCATCGCCCGTGGACCCCGACTCTACTGCCCACCTACCCCGACCATCGGGTCCGCCGACCCTCGCCACTGCAACGCCCTCCAGCCCCACCGACCCCGACTACACTGCCCACGGACCCCGACCGTCGGGTCCGCTGACCCTCGCCACTGCACCTCCCTCCAGCAGCCTGCAGCCGTCGCCTTACCTGCAAACTGGACTCTGTACTGGGCCTGAAGCCTCCACGCTGTTCACTCCCACTCTCCTGGGTTTGACTCCACTGGGTCCTAGCGCTATTCTGCCTAGCCCTGGTTATCTCAGTGGCAGTTCCACTGATTCTTCCCCATCCCTCTCCAACTATGGGACCCCTACTCTTCCACACCCACACCACTGCCCTCTCACCCCCCCACCCCCTGACCACCCACCACCCCCCCACCACACATCGCCTCGTCCCCATTACACCCACCTGCCTTCCTCCGGCCCCAAACCCCATCCCTGCCGGGTGTTCACCATCCCCCCCGACCTCCCCCTCTCCGACATCGAACGGTCTGTCCTCAGCAGAGGTCTTACCTTTGTCCCCCTCCGTCCCCATCTCAATGAGTTCCGTGCCCTCCATGACTTGGAACGCTTCTACTGTCGCCTCCGCCTCACAGCTCACTTCCATGGGAAGCAGTCCTCGCTCCCCACTGATGACCCCTTTTCCCGTCTCCAACGCACCCCATCCTCATGGAACCCCCCTCGCAGCCTTCCGGCTTTAGAACTCTTTATTAAAAACTGCCGCCGTGACATCAACCGCCTCAACTTCTCCACTCCCCTGTCTCACTCCAATCTCTCCCCCCTTGAACGCACTGCCATCGACTCACTCCGCAACAACCCAGATTGGGTTATCAAACCCGCCGACAAGGGAGGTGCCGTGGTAGTTTGGCGCGTCGACCTCTACAAAGCTGAGGCCACGCGCCAACTCTCGGACACCTCTTCCTACTTACCCCTGGACCATGACCCCACTGACGAGCACCAGGCCACCATCTCCAGCACCATCACCAACTTCATCCACTCCCACGCCCTGCCCGAACGAGCCTCCAACCTCATCGTTCCCCAGCCCCGCACAGCCCGCTTTTACCTTCTCCCCAAAATCCACAAACCTGACTGTCCCGGTAGACCCATTGTCTCTGCCTGTTCTTGCCCCACCGAACTCATCTCCACCTACCTCGACTCCATACTATCCCCCTTGGTTAAATCCCTCCCCACCTATGTTCAAGACACCTCAGACACTCTCCGTCATCTCCGCGCATTCCACTCTCTAGGCCTCACCCCCTCATCTTCACCATGGACGTCCAGTCACTGTACACCTCCATCCCCCACCAGGATGGTCTCAAAGCCCTCCGTTTTTTCCTCGACCGTAGAAGCAATCTATACCCGGCCACTGACACCCTCCTCCGCCTAGCGGAGCTGGTACTTACACTTAATAACTTTTCATTTGACTCCTCCCATTTCCTCCAAATACAAGGCGTAGCTATGGGCACACGCATGGGCCCCAGCTACGCCTGCCTCTTTGTCGGGTACGTAGAACAATCCCTGTTCAATGCGTACCAGGGCCCCATCCCCGACCTCTACCTCCGCTACATCGATGATTGTTTTGGTGCCACATCCTGCACCCACACACAACTGACTGACTTCATCCGCTTCACCACCAACTTCCATCCGGCACTCAAATACACCTGGACCATTTCCGACACTTCCCTACCATTCCTTGACCTCACTATCTCCATCGCAGGTGATAGACTCCTTACCGACATCCACTACAAACCTACCGACTCCCATGGCTATCTGGACTACACTTCTTCCCACCCTGCTTCCTGTAAGGACTCCATCCCCCACTCCCAATTCCTCCGTCTACGCCGCATCTGCTCCCAGGATGAGGCGTTCCACACCAGGGCATCTGAAATGTCCTCATTCTTCAGGGACCGGGGGTTCCCCTCCTCCACCATAGATGAGGCTCGCACCAGGGTCTCTGCCATACCCCGCAACACTGCTCTCTCTCCCCATCCCCCCACTCACAACAAAGGCAGAGTCCCCCTAGTCCTCACCTTTCACCCCACCAGCCGTCACATACAACAAGTGATCCTCCGTCAGTTTCGCCACCTCCAACGTGACCCCACCACTCGCCACATCTTCCCATCTCCCCCTATGTCTGCCTTCCGCAAAGACCGCTCCCTCCGTAACTCCCTTGTCAATTCTTCCCTTCCCTCCCATACCACCCCCTCCCCTGGTACTTTCCCTTGCAACCGCAAGAGATGTAACACTTGTCCCTTCACTTCCCCCCTCCACTCCATTCCAGGACCCAAGCAGTCATTCTAGGTGCGACAGAGGTTCACCTGCATCTCCTCCAACCTCATCTATTGCATTCGCTGCTCTAGATGCCAGCTGATCTACATCGGTGAGACCAAGCGGAGGCTTGGCGATCGTTTCGCCGAACACCTCCGGTCGGTCCGCAATAACCAACCTGAACTCCCGGTGGCTCAGCACTTCAACTCCCCCTCCCATTCCGTATCTGACCTCTCTGTCCTGGGTCTCCTCCATGGCCACAGCGAGCAACACCGTAAATTGGAGGAAATGCACCTCATATTCCGCTTGGGCAGTCTACATCCTGGTGGCCTGAACGTTGAATTCTCCCAATTCTGCTAGCCCTGGCTGTCCCCTCCCCTTCATCAGCCATCTGGTTGTCTCCTCCCCTCCCCCAGCCCTCGGGCTCCTCCTCCTCCTTTTCCTTTTTTCCTTTCTTCTCCCCACCCCCTATCAGTCTGAAGAAGGGTTTCGGCCCGAAACGTTACCTATTTCCTTCGCTCCATAGATGCTGCTGCACCCGCTGAGTTTCTCCAGCATTTTTTTGTGTACCAGCAGTATATGACTTATGGGAACAAAATTTTTTTTTTTTTAATGGGAACAATATTGTGTTCAAAAGACTATTCAATATGATACTGTAGTTATTGAAAATGTGTTAGAGTTTATCTACACTTTATTATGATGAGGGTTTTAGCTATAGTGTTATCAATACAGCTAGAAGTGCTTTGTCGGCAAAGCTTGTAATAGGTACATGGACACAAAGTATAGGTTCTCACCCTCTCATATCTAGGTTGATGGAAGGAATCTTTAATTCCAAACCGCCTAAGCCTAGGTATATGGTAATCTGGGATGTAAGCGTTGTTCTTAACATGCTTTGTCATTCGGTCCCTGTCACGTCTATAACTTTGTTAAAATTAACCATCAAATTGGCTATGCTAATGGCATTGGTGTAAGCACAGAGAGTGCAGACTTTCCAAACACTTCAGTTAGATAGAATGAAAGTGTCTACAGAAAATGTTATGTTTTATATTTATCACCTGCTCAAACAAAGCAGGCCAGGTTTGACAGGATTTAAGATAGAGTTCTGAACATATCCTACAGCTCCATGTTTATGTGTAAGGACACATTTCTTACATTACATTGAAGCCACAAGGGCTTTAAGACAAGAAGAAACAGGATCATTTGTCAGTTACAAGAAGCCAACATAAAAGAGTGGCAGTTCAGACTATCTCAAGGTGGTTAAAGCAAGAGTTGGTTCAGCCAGGTATTAACATTTATGTGTTTACATCTCATTCCACTAGCGCAGTAGCAACATCCGCGGCCAGGGCGATGGACGTTCCCATCGACCATATATTAAAAGCTGCAGGTTGGGAAAATGAACTTGTGTTTCAGCAATACTACCATCGGCCGATTGCCGATGGAGGGCTGTTTGCCACCTCAATATTGAGTGCTGTTGCTAATGTTTAAAGTCTGTTTTCAATACTGTTTAATTCTGTTTCGTTTGTTGCCCTAAATTAAGAGGGTTTATTGGTTGTTTTATGACCAAAAATAGAACTGTTTTGTTTTTGCATGATATGCAATGTCATGTTTACAGCATTATTGATGATACTCGGAGTCAATCAATGCAGTGAGAAGCCGGGATTTTGATCTGCGGCATAAAAATCACAGAGCTTTAAAATCTTCACGTAGTCACTCACGTAACTCCGAAGTAAAATAGTAAGATTAAACGAGAACTTACCAGTTTGAAGTTTGATCTTTATTTTATGAGGAGTTACGTTGGTGATTACGTGCCCGCCACGCCCAACCCTCTCTAATAGAAAAAAGGTCATAATGGTAGTTCTCATGTTGATCATCTTAATATGTTACTTCAATGATGGTGTTGTCTGTGATTTCATACCGCTGCTTTGAAGATTGACGCGCATGCGCCCTGACGGGTCTTCTTCACGTAATCACCAATGTAACTCCTCATAAAATAAAGATCAAACTTCAAACTGGTAAGTTCTCGTTTAATCTTACTATTTTACTTCGGAGTCACGTTTGTGACTACGTGAAGAAGACCCGTCAGGGCGCATGCACGTCATTACGTCGGTCGCATTGGCGCACGGACAGCGGGAGGACAGAGCTCCCCCCATGGTAAGTACTTTTACAGTAATTTAAAGAGTTTTAAAGCTCCAGCTAAGTGAGAAACTTAGCAGTAGTAAAAAATGTTTCCATTACTGTGGTGCTGTGCTCTCTGTTTTGTCACAGGCAGCACCATGGTGAAGATGAGCAGGGGAGGACAGAGCTTCTCCTGTAGCAAGTACTTTTAAATTACTTTTATAGTTTTAAAGCTCCAGCTAAGTCGGAATCTTAGCTGGAGGGGAAAGTTGCATTTTCGTGGTGCTCTGTGTTTTTTATTACAGGCAGCACCATGATGAAGACGACCAGGGGGAGGGCAGCAGTAGGTAAAGCATAGGAGAGCCGTGGGAATGCGGTCTGTCAGCGGCTGCCTCTTAACCCTGCACAGTCGCCGACCGGCAGTGTGGCGACTTCAGACTCAGTGCTAAAAAGCACCAAAGCCAACGCCTGTCGGGCGTAAGGCACGGGGAAGTCTGGGAGGCCCTCGGACTCAACGGAGTCGGGCCACAACGAGCCAGTACGGGGCTGGAGACATTTTAAAACGGTTCTCCCAAATGGAGCACCTCATCCAGAGGTTGCTACAGAAACGCACACTCCAGGGGGAGGAGTTGTGTGGGCGGTAGGCTGCAGAAAGGCCACGCCGGCAGCACCTGGTAGAGGGCTGCTTAAAGCACCCTCATGCATGAGGTGAGTGCAGAGGGTCAGCTAAGTTATGACCCAGACTCTGACGGAGACTTGGAACTTTGCGAAGAATGGCCGTTGTCAGAGGTCCATTCTCTGGCAGCACGATTCGCTGTCCCGTCAGAGTATGGAGTACCACTGGGAGAAGAGCTGGCCTCCACGATATAGTGGCTGCTGGATAGCACCCTCATTTAAAAGGCACTTGCAGAGGGTCAGCTCAGTTCTGACCCGACTCTGACGGAGACTTTGTTGACTAGCGAAGAACGGCCGTTGTCAGAGTTCCCATCTCTGGCAGTACGATTCGCTGTCCAGTCAGAGTCTGGAATCACCAAGAGACCGGGGTAACTGCGAGTTGCTGAAGGTGCCAGCAGTGAACCGGGTGATATGGAGCCAGACGGGCATGGGCGTGCAGTGCCCAGGAGATGAAGCTGCAGAGAATCCTGAAATTACTTGGCTCAGGAATCACGGCATTCGCGAGAACGGTGGATGGAGGGCATGTGTCGGAGACACATCAAGAGGTACTAGGGTTGCTTTGTAGCACCCATTTTTGAGATAAATTGTTTCAGGGAAAGTGCCATTCGGCCCACCATTAATTCCAAGATTGCAGTATTTTTCCAGCCTAGCAACATACAGCCGGCAAACTTACTCTTCGGAGAGGACCTCGCCAAGTGTGTCAAAGACATGGATGACGAGGCAAAGACGGTGGGCTTGATCAAGCCACCGGCAGTCGGCAAGTTTCCAAAAAAGAAAGTACCCCTACAAACGAAGCGGGAACATGGTCGAACATCCACCAGGTACCAAGGAGGTAGGTGGGCCTGGTTCTCAGGTGCACATATCAAATGTGACACAACTTAAATCTGGGGTACATTACATCTGTTTCTGGGATAAATGGAAGCAAATTACCTTAGCTCTGTTTTATACAGAGTGTTATTCAAAGGTTTTGAATGGATTTCAATCCAAATTGTGATTTGCACATACAACATGTTCTTGGGAGAACTATTCAATTTTCATTAACAGAACAGATGGATGTTCAGACTGCGCTTGCAAGCTTATGTGATAAAGGTGTAATGGTAAAGTTGGTTCACCAACCCCATCAATTTGTGTCTAATATTTTCACAGGCCAAAAAAGGATGGGGGATATAGTATAGACATTGTAAGATGGAATTGTCACTGCCAAGCAACTGGATCAAGAGGATGCTATAGGGCGACTATAGACCTTAAAGATGCGCATTACTCAATGTCTGTTTATTTGCAGGGTAAGGATATTTGAAATTCACCTGGATGGATCAACTATGGCAACAAAATTACAGGGGTATCCAAGAGAACAGCTGAAGTAACAGGTGGTAGTTGTTAAATCCAATTTTCAAAGATTGGGCATTATGCATCCAGAGGAATCCAAATTAACACCTGACTATTTGGGTCACAATTGATTCAATTAAGCAACTATGCCCAGGGAAAAAAGGGTAGAGCTAATTGACAGGTGTATCAAGCTAATGGAGGCATTAAGGATACATTCGGGTCATTATAATAGACCTATGCAGTTATCAGTAAAGGCTATTTCTGATTTACAATGGTGGGTTCACCATGTGTCCAGACGTTATAGCAAGGTAATGCTTGACCAGCCTTCCATGATTTTGCAGATGAATGTCAGTGCACTCGGGTGGGGTGTCACGGATACGAGTTTCAGCTGTGGAGGCAGATGGATTGAGCAAGAGGCATCACTTCTGCAGACATGGGCAATTAACTATTAAGAGGCTTATTGCTCTAACAAATGTAATCTGCATGTTCAGTTTTCAGATCGACAATACTACGCAAGTGGCATATATATTAATCACATCGGTGGAATCAAGTCGGCATTTTGTGACAGATTGGCTAATCACATTTGAGCCTGGTGCATTGAAAAAGATATTTCAGCTATTTATCTACCAAGTAGATTCTACATAGCAGCACACGCCAAGTCATGAAAGTTCCATGACAACATAGATTGGATGTTGAACCAGGAGGTATTCAATAATATAGTACTTATATATGAATGCCAGATATCGATTTTATTTTGCAGCAAGGTTCAACCATCAGCAGCCTAAATAGGTTTCATGGGAACCAGACCAGGTGGCAGTTGCAATTGATACTTTGACGTTACATTGGGGTGGTATGTTTTATTTATTTCCTACTATTTTGCCTAATAGGTCGGAGTCTGCAAGAAATCAAGCAGGATGCCGCTTTGGGGGTGCTTGTAATACCTAATTGGCAGAATCAAGCATGGTTCCTTTTGATGTTACAGTTAGGGATCTAACCTCCTTTTGGTGGTTCCCAAGAGTAGGAATTGACTGGAGCATCCGCTAACACGGGAAAGTCATCTGTTATATGATAGTATTGACTTGTTAATTTGCAGGTTTTAAGAAGGCCATACCTGGAGCAAGGACTGTCTGGGTGAACGGTGGACATGCTCACTGTAGCCTGGAGAAGGAGTACTCAAAAGAGGTATATTACTTATGTAAAAAAATGGGAGCAAAATTGTGTACAAAATATTATTGACTATATTACTGCAGGTATTGTGGATATTTTAGAGTTACTGTTGACACTCTACGATGATGAGGGGCTCAGTTATAGCACCATTAATACAGCTTTAAGTGCTTTGTCCTCATATGGTTGTGATGGGGTCAGAAAAGATCCTATTGGGTTTCACCATATCAGAGCTGGATTGATGAAAGGAATTTCAACTCTAAACCTCCTAAACCCAGGTATATGACGATCTGGGATGTAAGTCTGGTCCTCAAGATGCTTCGACTGTAGGTTCCTGTCATGTCTCTGAATTTGCCAAACTAATCATGAAAGTGGTTATGCTCATGGCATTGGTTCAGCATAGCAAGTGCAGAGTTTGCATAAGCTTCTGCTAGACAGGATGGAAGTTGCTGAAGAGAAGGTGTCACAGGTTTGTTAAAATTGTGTTTCAGCATAATCTACTGATCTATGTTTATGTGTAATGGCACATTTATTTTTATTATATTGAAGCTATAAAGACCTTAAGAAATGTGGAAACAGCATTGTTTATTAGTTACATGTAGCCACATAGGAGAATGTCAGTGCAGACTATCTCAACGTGGTTTAAAGCAAATGTTGATTCAGGCAGGTATTAACACTGAAGTGTATATATCCTTTTCCTCTATTGCAGCAGCAACGTCGTCGGCTAGGGCGATGGATGTTCACATCGGCCATATTCTTACAGGTGCCGGGTGGTGAAATGAATTTTTTTTTTTTTTTAATTACTATCGGCTCATTGCCGATCGGCAAGAGGCTTTTTGCAAATTCAGGATTAAGTCCTGTTTAGTTTCCCCTGGGATAGAGGGGTTACTGGTTGTTTTGATTATTCAAATCAATTGTTACTGCATGATATTCACATTTCATGTTTAATGCATTATTGATTGTTTCTCATCGAAAGTCAATCAATGCAGTGAGAAGCCGGGATTTGGATCTGCGGCATAAAATCACAGAACTTTGAACCCTTCACATAGTCACAAACATGACTCCAAAGTAAAATAGTAAGATTAAACGAGAACTTACCAATTTTGAAGTTTGATCTTTATTTTATGAGGAGTTACGTTGGTGATCACGTGCCTGCCACGCCCAACCCTCTCTCATAAAAAAGGTCATATGGTAGTTCTCATGTTTCTCATCATAATATGTTACTTCAAATATTGTGTTATCTGTGATTTCATACCGCTGCTTTGAAGATTGACGCGCATGCACCCTGACGGGTCTTCTTCACGTAATCACCAACGTAACTCCTCATAAAATAAAGATCAAACTTCAAACTTGGTAACTTCTCGTTTAATCTTACTATTCTTAATACTTGTCTCTAATAGAAGCTACTCCAGGTTCTAGTGTATGCGTACACCATAAAAGCCAAGAAGCTACCAATTAAACAAAGCTTGTTCTTCGAAGATAGACACAAAATGCTGGAGTAAATCAGCAGGACAGGAATGGGTGACATTTCGGATCGAGACCCTTCTTCAGACTGAAAGTCACGGGAAAGGGAAAAGAGAGATATGGACGATGTTGTAGTGAGATCTAGAACAAATGAATGAATGAAAGAAAGCTGGAAAGAGTGCAGAGAAGATTTACGAGATTGTTGCCAGGACTGGAGGGCTTGAACTGTAGGAACAGGTTGGGCAGGCTACGATGTTACTCTTTTGAAGGCAGGATAGTAAATTTCGATTTTATAGGGGGCATATATAGAGTGAAAGTACAGGATCTTTTACCCAGGCTATGGGAATCAAGAGGGCATAGGTTTGTGAGAGAGGATGGATGACACTTACATGGAAAGAGCTCCCACAGGAAATAGTTGAGGTAGATAAACTATCATTATTTTAAAGACATTTGGACAAGTACATGGATAGGAAAAACAGAGGGATATGGGCCAAATGCAGACAAATTGGAATTAGATGGGGCATTTTGGTCATCATAGACGAGTTGGGCCGAAGGGTCTTTTTCCCTGGTTAAGCAGTGGTTGCAACAATGACATTTTCCTGGTAATGTAAAAATGCCCTGTGCAAGTCCTGTTCACAAAAGATAGGACAAACCAATCAGCTAATTACCACTCAGACAACTCTCAATCATCAGCAAATTGATGGAGTGTGGTATTGATGAGACTATCAACCAACATTTTCCCTTTGATATCCTGTTCACCAATTTCTGCTTTGGGTTTCACCAGGACCATTCAGTTGCACAGTCCCATGCTCGGATTTAAACCTTGCATGTGGAAAAAAGTTATCGTTGATGGACATCAATCATCTTGGGCCCTGGGGCTGCACTTCTGAACTGGTGGTGGAAGAAAACTTGAGATATGAAGTGATAATGACACCATGTTCAATTCCATTCACAATTTCTTAGCAAATGAAGCAACCCATATCTGAATGTGGTTGGACCCAGACAAGATATAGGCAAGTGTACCCATCTACTCTTAATATTCCACGCCATTGCCAAGTCGCTATCTATCAGCATCCTCAGAGACACTGTTAACCAGAAACTCAACTGGGCCTGCCACATAAACACCGTAGCTCCAAAATAAATAAGGAGGCTAGGATTCCTGCCTCTCTTGCTACTCCAAACCCTCTGCCCCACCTACAAGTCTTGAGTCAGGAATGTAATGGAAAATTCTTCATGTGCCTGAATTAGTGATTCTCCAATAACACTCAAGAAGGTTAATTCCTTAAGTTTAAGTTTAACAAAGCAGCCACCTGATTTGTGCCCCGTCTACCACGGTCACCATTCAAATCTTCTGCCGCTGACTCAGTCACTGCAGTGGGTGCCACCTACAAAATCTCAAGGTACTCTGGCATCACCTCCCAAATCTGCAACCTCTATCACTGGAGAATAAGGCCAACAGACCTATGGGAACATTGCCATGTTTCTCTCCATATTGCCTAAAAAATATCTTGCCAAACTTCATTGTTACTGGGTCAAACCAATATCATTTTACAAGTACTTACACTGGAGGTGCAGCAACACAAGAAGGTGGCTCATCATTATCATATGAAGGGCAATAAAGGATGAGAGAAATTGCTGACCTTGTTCTGTTCCCTACTAACAACATAATGATAAAGATGGAATGCTGGAAATACTCAATATGCAGCTTTCATTGGGAGGGGAATAATTAATAATGTGCATTACTGTTCTTTCATAACAACTATTCTGATGCTTCTATAAGCACATTTACATATTTAATTAAATCCATCATTATTTGTGCTTAAACAGGAACTTGCAAATGTGAACATTTCTGTAAAGTTTTAGTTTGGGTTTTCAAGCAACTTTGAAGTGTTTCATTCCTTTTGTTGACGTGTGGATGCAGTGTTCTGAGTTCAAAGCTGCTATGAATCATTGTTGGGTGAAATATACAAACTGTTCATTTAGTGTGTGTTGGCTCTAGTGCTCTTGGAGAAAAAGCAAGAGGCAAGTGAAGCAAATGATGTGGCACGGTGACGCAGCAGTAGAGTTGCTGCCTTACTCAGGTTTGATCCCGATCGGTGCTGTCTGTACAGAGTTTGTACGTTCTTCCCATGACCGCATGGGTTTTCTACGAGATTTCCTGTTTCCTCCCACACTCCAAAGACGTACAGGTATGTTAGGTAAATTGGCTTGATAAATGTAAAAATTGTCCCCAGTGTAGGATAATGTTAATATGCGGGGATTGCTGGTCGGTGCGGAATGAGTGGGCCGAAGGGCCTGTTTCCACGCTGTATCTCTAAACTAAACTAAACTAAACCAAAATGTATCTGACTGTAAAATCATGTCATCTGAGTATTCATGCAGAGAATGTGAGAAATTCAGATGTGACTCCAGCGGAAATGTTTTTGAATTGGAGGACAATGCTAAGTCACTTCTACGGATTAGTGTTTCATAAACAAAGATTAAAATAATAAAATCAATGAAAATTTATGATGCAAAAGGAGACCATTGAACCCAACAGCCCCTGCTGATCAATAAAGAATAGTAAGATTAAACGAGAACTTACCAAGTTTGAAGTTTGATCTTTATTTTATGAGGAGTAACGTTGAGGGATTACGTGAAGAAGACCCCGTCCAGCCGCATACGCGTCAATCCTTCAAAGCAGCGGAGTGACAATCACAGACGATAATTACTGAAGTATGATAGTAAGATGCATAAAGACTTAGAACTACCAGCTTGATCTTTTTATGAGGGTGGGAGCGGAGGGCACGTAATCCCTCAACGTTACTCCTCATAAAATAAAGATCAAACTTCAAACTTGGTAAGTTCTCCTTTAATCTTACTATTTTACTTCGGAGTTACGTGAGTGACTACGTGAAGATTTCAAAGCTCTGTTATTTCACACCGTGGATTCAAATCCAGGTGTTCACTGCATCGATTGACTCTATTTGAGTAAGCACAATCAACAATGCATAACCACAACATTTGAATGTAATCAGTTAATGGTTTTATTTATTTTAATAAAAGTAACAAAATTAGGCCCATTTATTATAATGGGGGATTTAATACTGTATCCAGCGCGGCATCACCAAACCCTCTGAGATTTTTAATCTCCTTATGGTAATACTTGTGAAACATCTGTTCACTTGCCCATCCTGCGGCCGCGAGAATAAGGTCTATTAGCACGTCTGAATCCCTGGCCGCTGATGTTGATGCCGCCCTGGTGGAATGAGATTTAATTTTATCAGTATCAATACCTGAATATCTCAACACCTGTTTCAACCATCGTGAAATTGTTTGTGTTGACACTTCCTTATGAGGCTTTTTATGACTAATAAAAAATGCCAATTCGGCGCCTCTTAAAACTTTTGTTGTTTCTTTTTTTTCTTCTTTTTTTAAATATTTTTTATTGGAGAAAAGTACACAACCTATTAACATCATTACAGTCTTACATTTTTAAATTGATAATATTATCAATTATTATTACATTGTCTCCAATACCTTTTGCCTTTTTTTTTAAAACTAGATAGAACTAAAAAGATAGATGAAGTAAAGAAAGAAAAGAGTGAGAAGAAAGATGGTTAAAGAAGAATGGAAAAATTTATTAAAATAAAAAACTTCATTCGTGATATATTCGTACATTTCAGAGTATAGCATTTCATCCATTCTTTAGCCCGAGTATTAGTCAGGTTCCTGTGCTGAACCATTCTGACCCTTTAAATAATCAATAAATGGAGACCATGTTCCAACGAATAATTCCTGTTTGTCCAACAGGGAAAATCTGATTCTTTCCACGTTTAAGGTCTCCGTCATTTCTATAATCCACATTTTAATTGTGGGGGACGTAGGGCCTTTCCAAAATTTTAGAATTAATTTTTTTCCTGTTATTATACTATAATCAATAAAGTTTCTTTGTGTTGTTATGAATGTTTGATTTAATTCTAATGTTCCGAGTATTATTAATTTTGAATCCGGGTCCAATTGTGTGCTGGTCACTTTAGATATTATACTAAAAATATTTACCCAGAATTTTTTAATTTTTATACAGTTTGCAAACATATGAGATAAGGTAGCTTCTAAATGTTGACATTTATCACATATAGGTGAGATATGTTGAAAGATTTTATGTAATTTTGTTTTAAATAATGTAACCTATGTATTACTTTAAATTGTATTAAAGAATGTCTGGCATTTAATGAATATTGATGTATGTGTTGTAAACGTTCTTCCCAAGTATCTTTCATTATTTGATTTAATTCTTTTTCCCATGTTTGTCTGTGTAAGTCCGTCGATGGAATGTCACTGTCTAATAAGATATTATATATATAAGATATTATTTTTTCTGTATTAGGATGTTTATTCCAACATTCGTCAAGAATTTCTGAATTTCTAATTTGAAAATTTTGAGTATTTGATTTTACATAATCTCTGAGTTGAAGATATCTGAAATAATCATTTCCTCGGAGTCCATAAGTCTGTTGTAACTCCTGAAATGCCAGAAAAGTGCCTTCCTTATAAAGTTGTCCCATATTTTTAATTCCATAATTCTTCCATTGAGTAAAACCCCTGTCCAACCATGAGGGCTTAAACAAAGGGTTATTCACAATTGGGAGAAAAAGTGATAAATTATCTAATTTTAATGACTTTTGTTGTTTCTATGTAACATTTCACATATGTTACTACACACAGTCGTGAATCTGTAGGATATGCTAAAAATTCCAACTTGCATCCTGTGAACCTAGGTCTACTTTGCTTCAGTAAATCATAGACATAGAATGTCATGGCAATTTGCCCTACTTTCATTCTATCAATTCTGAGTTTCTGTAATGTTTGAACTCTCTGCGCTGAAACTAATGCCATGAGCATAACCAATTTTATGGTAATTTTGGATAATGACAGAGTTTCAACTGGATTCCAATTCCTTAGGAACATCAGTACATCTTTTACATTCCAAATTTCTGTATACCTGGGTCTGGGAGGATTAGAATTGAACATTCCTTTCATAAACCTACAGACCCAAGGATGTGCTCCAATTGGAGTTTGTTCTGATTCACTGCTTAAATATGCAGAGAGTGCACTTCGTGCAGTATTAATTGCACTATAACTTAATTTCAATTCATAGTGTAGAGTTGAAAGAAACTCTATTACATCTGAAATTTCTGCTGTGTTATATGCAATATTCTTTCCTGAACAAAACACCTCCCATTTCTTTATATAGGAAATGTACTGCTTCTGGGTACTATTCCTCCAGGCTGCTGTCATAACATCCACCGTACGGTCTGATAATCCTTTTCCAAGATATGGCCTTCTTAGAATCTGCAAATCAACAAACCAATACGATTAGGTAAAGGATGTGATTCATTAGTCACAGGGTGTACAAGCAGTTTAATCTGCTTTGGAATAACCATAAGGGTTTTTTTGTTTTTTTTCCCCCATTTTTAATACCAGTGGGTACCATACTTGTGTAGGCCAATCTGGTACTACCAAAATCCCTGAGGCTGAATCTTGTTTAATTTTCTGTATGCATTTGTGGATTAAACAAAATGGTGGAAAAGCATACAGAAACATACCATCCCAATGTAGCGAGAAAGCATCCACCACTACTGCTCCAGGATTAGGTTCCCATGACACATACTTAGGCAACTGGTGGTTCAATCTTGATGCAAACAGATCAATTTCTGGCATTCCAAATTGTGTGATAATTTGTGTGAATATTTTCCGATTTAACATCCATTCTGAATTATCATTAAATTTACGTGATCTTTTGTCTGCAATTGTATTCATTTTTTACCTGGTAAATATATTGCTGACAGCCAAATTTTTCTGGCAATACCCCAGGTCCAAATTTCATTTGCCAATTTATCACATGATTCTGATTTTATACCACCCATGTGATTTATGTATGCTACAGCTGTAGTATTGTCAACCTGTACCTGAACATGCACATTTCCCATATCAGTGCAATAAGCTCTAAGGCCGTAAAATGCGCCTAATAGCTCTAGGTAATTGATTCCCAGATTTTCCAGCAAAGGTACTTCATTCACATTCCACCTACCTCCACAGCTGGAAATCATGTTAGTAGCGCCCCAACTCAGCGCACTTACATCAGTCTGTAGAGTGACGGAAGGTGTTTCTACCAGAACTTTTCTGGAAGCATTAGAAACATTGTTAATCCACCATTCTATTTCTGTAATGGATTGAATTGTTAATTTCATGGGCCTATCAAAATGCCCTCTATTCATTTTTAACGCTTGTACCTTAGCTCTCTGTAAACATTGATAATGCAATGGTCCAAAGTGACCGCTGGAAACCCTGCAATTAATTTGCCTAGCAAGCTTGCCACTTCTCTAATTGAAGGTGTGTCCTCGTTAATGAGTTTTATGCAACCTTCAATTAACTGCAGCTTTTTATCTTTTGGCAAAGTGATTACCATGTGTTCGGAGTTAATTGTGAACCCTAGGTAATCAATCTTTTTGCTTGGTAACAATTTAGATTTTTGTAGGTGAATAATGAAACCTAATTTCTCAAAATATATTTGACACTGGATACTGACAATTTTGCAGCAGCCAAAGTGTCCCCTACAATGAGGATATCATCTAAATAAGCCATTAATACATGGCCCTCAGCTCTTAACAGAGCTAAAATTGGTTTGAGCAATTTAGTGAATAATCTTGGTGCTGAAATCAGACCATTGGGCAATGCTTTAAATTGCCATAACTGACATCCATCTAAATTTCAAATATCTTTGATCATTACCATGCATTGCCACGGAATAATATGCATTTTGCAGATCTATGCTTGCCTTGTAGCAATTCTTTGTGACTAGCTAAATGGCATTAGTAAATGTTTCCATTTTGTAATGTTTCTATTGTACATAAAGGTTAAGATTTGTCAGATCGGAAATGATTCTACGTCCACCATCCCTTTTCTAGGAGAATATTCCTAGGAGAATATTTGACACAAACCGATGGTGTTGTTCTACTGACATTTATATCATCCTTTTCTGCATAAAATTTTTCAATTCTCCTTTGATCAACCCATTCTCTTCCTTTGAGAAAAATCCGTGACCAGTTTGAATTATGCTGAATTGGAGGATCCAAACGTGGCGATAACTCAATTTTGAATCCTACAATGCTACATAGAACAAATGAATCATTTGTTATTGATTGCCATCTTTTAGGAAGAATCGTAACCTTCCCCCTATTTGTGAGTGTGAAACATTTGTTGTGTTTCTTACCAGACCAAGCCCCCTAACCTCGGGGTTTGCCACCGGCAGTTGTTGTCCCCTTCTAGTAGGCACATTGTAACCTCCACGTATCCTCGGTGCAGCACGTCAACATGTATACGAGAATGATAGGATTGTTCCTTCTCCAGCACCACATTTCGCCTGTAGGGATACTGCCTTCTCACCGCTCTGCTCAGCATAGGTGATCCTTTAGTTTCTTTGCTAGATTTTCTCCAAAACAGATTTAGGCATTTGTATATTGGATGGTTTGCAGAGCCTGCATACTTAGGATGAATATTTGGTCTTATTTCATTTGTATGAATACTATTTATTTCAAAGTGCGCACTACACATGATGCTGAGGCATTTTGTTGTGAATACGATATACAACCTTCATCCAAACCACTGACCCCAGAAATTTCAGCACTTGTGTAATTTCAATTCTTGTGAGCGTAAACCACTGCTCAAATTACCCATATCAAGTTATTCACTGCTGTAACTGCTACAATTTCCCAGGTCTCATATTTTTTGATAGTCTCATCCATGGTTAATTCCTGGGGCTGATGGGAGAGTAGATAATTTATAGTCATAGCTATTTCCTCTCTCAAAGGTTCCCCGGTTACTCTGGGAACAGCAAAGTTTTGTGCCAGCCTTGGAACATTGTTGGCTCTGATAATGGTCCTCATTTAAATCATCATCTAAATCTAGATATTCATTTTTATGTTGGGTAATTTCTGGCTCCCCTGTTTCAGGTAAGTCTCTGCCAGATTCCCACCTGCGCAGGCTCTCTTGTAGGCCCACGGACAGGCAGCCCTGCTTCAGGTGCTGCTAGCGCTAGCTCAATTCTAGGCCAACGCTTCATTATTTTTTACTCTTTATATTTGTCGGTGCTGGCACATTTATCATTGCACGTTTGTGCTGCCTTTTGTTCAGGCATTTCTAGTACTGGCTCTCCAATAGGCCAACACATAACTTGCCTTTTTTTCTGGCATTTTTGGGCACTGGCTCTCCTGTAGGCCAACCTCTTTAATGTTTCTGCACAGGCACTGATGACTCTCCTGTAGGCCACCTTTGTGCCTGTTCCAAGGCACCTCCTGTGCTATACTTCATTGGCCAACACCGACTTAAATCCTCCTGTGGGGGTTCTTTACAAATCATCTGCCCCATAAGGAGTTATAAAGTTTTTGACTCTTGCAGTGTAATACTCTTTCCTGCCTGAGGAGGGCATACCTCCGGGTCTGACTCATCCGAGTCTACAGGTCGGGCCGATTATTATTATTATTTATTTTTTTCCTCTCGGCCTTACGCCCCGCCGCCGGCGGTTTAACGGCACATTCGACCACAATGGGAGTTAATGGCTTCGCTGCCACTGACTCCCCTGACTGACGCCCGCTACCCTTAGGATCTGGGGTTTTACTACGGTGCGTCCCTGGCCGCCTCTCCTTCCCATTTCTCCATAATAAACTTGAGTGGAGCTCCACCAAACAAGTCTAAACGGGAAGGAAACGCTCCTGTAAGTGAAAAGTCCAATTCGGCTCATCTTAAAACTTTTACTCACCGGCTGGAGGAACTCCTGCTCCTCCACACACGGTCATGAAAGCTATGCGTCTGATCGATAATGACGCGTATGCGGCTGGACGGGGTCTTCTTCACGTAGTCACTCACGTGACTCCGAAGTAAAATCATCTTTCCAGCACCATATTTGTAGCCCTGCAGATCACGGCTCTTCAAGCATACATCCAAGTATTTTTAAAATATGGTGTGGGTTTGTGTCTCTCCCACTCTTTCACGTTGTAAGTTCCAGACTCCTACCATCTTTTGAGTGAAAAGAAAATCCTAATCTCTCCTCTGATCCTGCAGTCAATGACATTAAACATTGTCACTCCTCTGCTTCCTACTTATTCCAACTAGTTGCTTCATAATTTCAAACCCCTCTGTTTGGTTTCCCCTCAGTCTTCCTGTCTTGAAGAAACCTACCCAACCCCATTTGCTCATTAGTCAAATTCTCATCCTTATAAATCTCCTCTGCACTTTTACCTACTGTCATCATTTTGACCCTGCCTGACCTTACGGTGATTTTCTGAATTTCCTGTCACAAATCCTTATAATAAATTCTTGAAATGTTGGTATTCATGTTATCAGGCTACTTATCCAGTTGTTCCTTGCTTTATTTCCCTTCATTTAGAAACTGGATGATCATAGGGTCTCATTACAAGCTAGTTATTTAATTTTGCACTGACATTAGCAAATTATATTACACAAATTCAAAGCATTGATCTATTGTTTGCTGGATTACTGAACTCTGAAAAGTTGTATCTCTGTTACTAAATATACCAGTAGTTCTAACCTGTAGCTTTCCTCTGTTGGCTTCTCATTTTTAGGATCCCTCTTTGCTGCTCCTGGCTCACTCTTCTACACGCCTCTGTTGGCTAAGTTTGCTCCTTGGGCTTAATGGTAGTCACAGAGTATATAAGAAACAGAAGTAGGAATTTTGATGGTAGACAAAAATGCTGGAGAAACTCAGCGGGTGAGGCAGCATCTATGGAGTGAAGGAAATGGGCAACGTTTTGGGCCAAAACCCTTCTTTTGAGCCATCTTGTTTACTTGTTGATTTAATAAGGCTGCTCCTGATTAATCTATATCCCCTGATACCCCAATATCCAAACATTTAACAATTTATTAAATGGGGAATATATTAGACTGTGAGGGTGCATGCAGATGGAATACACATCTGCTGCTGTTGATGGGGCATTTAAGATTAGAATTATGCAAGTGAAATAGTGAAACTGAGATAGCTGGAAAGGTTGAATATATATGAGAGAGTCAATGAGAAATTACATAATATTGTATTATACTAGATCTATGATGTACTACAGTTCTACAAAAATGTTGATAAATCAAAAAGTCACATAAATAATTGTTTGACTGATAAAAGACTATCAAACTTCACAACATCTTTCTTAAGATGTTTTCCATCTATAATTACTCTGTGCCATCTTCCTGTTAACCCATTTCCTATTCTAAAAGGAAGCACTTTAAATAATTTTCTTTTTTCTTTTAAATGAGCAAAACTGCAAATATTTCTTCATGTACTCTTTGCAAGCTTTACAATCTCACAGCAAATTACTATTCAGAATTTTTCTTACTCTTGAAGTCTGCTTCTCCCTGTTAGCAAAATGATGAATAACGTAATGAAGACTATTTAAGTAAAGTGAATGCACTCAATAATGCAGACACATCCATTTTGTTATTTGTATCACAATTTGCAGAGTACAACAATTCCATTCATGATTTTTTTAAACATATTCTGAAATAACTATTTTAATTTAAGGACAAAAACTTGTATTTATAAAGTACATTCCACTTTACAAAACAAGAAGTCATGACAAAAATCATGAATACTTATTTTTTGTGCTATAAAGCAGAGAAGGTTGCAAATGCTCCGCAAACCAGACAGCATTATGTCGATTAAAAAAAAGTCTGGTATGAAGTAAAGTAAAGTATCCTTTATTGTCATTCAGACATTTCAGTCTGAACGAAATTGTATACCTTGCAGTCATAACATAGAATAAAATAACAAAACACACTTAACACAGTTTAATATCCACCACAGTGAGTCTACCAGGCACCTCCTCACTGTGATGGAAGGCAAAAGTCTTAAAGTCCTTGTCCTTGTCTCTTCCCTCCTCATCTCCCTCTGCATTGAGGCAATCCAGCTTTCGATGTAGGGACCCCGCCGGGTGATGGTAAGTCCAGCGGCCACATCGGAGCTCCGCAAACGGGCTGGTTCAAACTCCACGGCCCGGGGCGGTCGAAGCTGCCGAAGCTGCCATCCTCCAGTCCAGCGGACGAAACTGTCGTTGCGGGAGCTCCAGACTACCGGTCACCAACCTGGGACCTGCGAGCTCCCGACGTTATCGTCCACTGGTCCCGCGGCCGAGCCTCCGAAGCTCCGAAGTCGGGTCGCCGCCACCGCAATGCCACCACAGCCCCGAAGTCGGCCAGACCCACGTTGGTAAGTTCTGGCTCTGATTTATCTTGGAGCCTCGAGGTCGGTCCCAGTTGCAGGCCGCCAGCTCAGTGATGGGCCTCAGCACAGACGGAAACAGAGACGGTGGATACGACAAGGAAAGGTCGCATCCCCCCCGAAGGAAGAGACTAAAAAGAGTTTCTCCCACCCCCCCCCCCCCCCACACATACACAACTTAAATAAACAAAATAAACTAAACAACAGGACAAAAGAAAACTAAAAAAAAGAAAAGACAGAAGCACTGCAGGTGAGCCGCAGCTGCTTGGGCAGTGCCACCACTCAGTAGATAACTCAGTAGATCAGGCAGCATCTCTGGAAGATATGGACTGGTGATATTACAGTTCAGGATCCTTTTTCAGATATCTCTGAGAAATAGATTTGATATTTCTGTTTGCCGATTGTTTAGTTCAACTGAGAAAAGCTGGAAGTCAAATTTATGGATTAACTAGGATAGGAGCTGGAGATGGAGATAACAAAGGGAACGTTTGTGAGAGTGTGGAGATCAAAAGGAGTCGAAAGTCACAATTAGTGATGATGGTGCCACAGGAGAACAAGTTCTGGCCCTAACCACCTGCATTGAAAACGGCTTCGAGAACAAAGTGAAGACCGGGGCAGTGTTCCTTGATCTCACCGCAGCCTATGACACTGTGTGGCACAAAGCCCTCCTCCTAAAACTCACCAAAGCACTCCCTGCCTGGGCATCAGAAACCATCAAATCTCTGCTCTCCAACCGCAGGTTCAGAGTTCACCTTGGACAGAACAAGAGTGCATGGAGAACACAGAAGAATGGGCTCCCGCAAGGGTCAGTTTTAGCCCCAACCTTGTTCAACCTTTACACAAATGACCTACCCACCACCAAATCCCGCAAATTCATCTATGCAGATGACATCTGTTTGGCCTTCCAAGCACCAGATTTTGGTACATTGGAACAGGTGCTCAATGAAGACCTTGCTAAACTAGACGAGTACTGCAAAACCTGGCGCCTAAAATCAAGCCCAGAAAAAACGGTCTCCAGTGTGTTCCACCTCCATAATGCAGAAGCCACAAGAGAACCAAACATCTATCTGAGCAGGACCAAACTGAAGTATGCCCCCACTCCAACCTACCTCGGAGTGACCCTTGACAGGACCCTATCCTTCAAGGAACATCTCAAAAGAACAGCAGCTAAGGTGAAGTCCAGAAACACTCTCCTCAGTAAGCTTGTTGGCTCAAAGTGGAGGGCAGCAGCCCCCACACTGCGCATTTCAGCACTAGCCCTTGCATTTTCTTCAGCCGAATATTGCGCCCCTGTTTGGTCCAGGTCATCCCACACACACCATGTGGACACCCAATTGAACTCAACAATGAGGATCATCACAGGAACAATCCGCTCAACACCACTCCCCTGGCTCCCTGTCCTATCCAATATAGCCCCTCCACACATCCGGCGAGTAGCCCTCACTCAAAGGATGCTCCAAAAGACCAAAAACTCCGCTCATCTGCCAATTCACATGGACATCTTCAACCCACCCACTGCTCGACTTCCATCTAGACGACCAATTTGGAAGAACCCACCACCAGCTGATTTCACCACCCAATCAGCTTGGAAAAAGGAATGGGAATCCAAGGACGTCCCAAATAAACATCTGGTGTCAGACCCAACCCTGGCACCAATCTCCCAAGGAAGCAGTGGACGACGCTGAATAGATTCAGGACTGGACATGGCCCCTGCTTGGCCAGCCTTCACAAATGGGGCAGCAGCCCAACCCCACGGTGTGCTTGTGGAGAGCAGTAAACAATGCAACACATCATTGAAGCATGCCCTCAAAAAAGACTTAAAGGAGGACTTGTCACCCTTCATACAGCAGATCAAGAGGCAACTGCTTGGCTAAAGGACTTTGCATTTGCTAAATAAATGATGGTGCCAGATGAGAGAAAGTGATGAAGGCTGGTTAATCCTGCATGGAGGAAAAGGTGGTAAACAGAGAGAGAGAAAAAAGGGAAAAATATATGCTGGTTGTAAGATACACATTGATGAAGCAAAACACTTCTGAAATTCTGAAATATCGGAGAATCCTGGAAATATTCGACAGGTCAAGCAGCATCTGGAGTTATACTTTCATACAGCACAGGAACAGGCCATTTAGACAACATGCCAATCTTCACATTGCTTTTACACTAATCTTCAATAATATATATATTTTTTAATCCCTACATTCTCATCAATCCCCTGCAGATTCTACCACTCACGTACACTCTTGAGACAATTTACAGAGGCCAATTAACCTATCAACCCCCACATCTTTGGGACGTAGGTAGAAAATAGAGCACCCGGAGGAAACCTACGCAGTCACAGAGAAAACATGAAAACTCCACGCAGGAAGCACTGGAGGTCAGGAATGGACCCCGGTCTCCGGTGCTGTGAGAATGATAAAGCTCCAATAGCTGCACTAGTTTGCTTCCCACCTACACAGGGAGAAGCAGTTAACATTCCAGGCTGACGTAGAAAAAAAAGAACTGCAGATGCAGGACACAAAAGGACACAAAGTGCAAGACTAACTTTATGTTCCCTTTTGTGTAAATCAGCATCTGCAATTCCTTTTATCTGCATCAGTCTGGAATGTGCAAGAGTAACTTTGCAAGTCAGGCAGCATCTCTGGTAAATATAGATGTGTTGTTTTGGATCGGCATCATTCTTCAGCTGATGGCCTGTGTAGTTCTAAACCTTAAAACCTGGTGATCAGAAATTGTTGAATTCAATGCTAAATCCTGAGGACTGAAGAATTGACTCTTTTTTTTCTCCACAATGTTGCCTGATCTGCTGATTGTTTCCAGCATTTTTTTTGGTTTTAGTGTAGGCTTACATTAATTCCAATTCTTTTTTGTTGCTTTTTTGTTGTTGTTATGGTTAAGGGCTGTTCAGCCCTTCTTTGAATTCACTCGAATAAGGTTTTGAGGTAGGCCTGGAGTGGGAATGAATGTTAAGTCTTAACTGGAAGTTGGCAACTGTGTGAATGTAGCGTTCCCTCAGTAAAGCATCAAATTACATTGTGTGCACAACTCCTGCATGACTTCCTGTCTAACGGTGAAGATTGCTACCCCAGAAGAGGTTTTGCATTACTTGGTTAATGAGAAGACTAATGATTTAGACAAATGTTCCAACAAAATTGCTTAACTTTTTGCCACACAATTGTATTGATGCGTATTGATTTCAGTGGCAGGATTATTTAGCATTGTCTTAGGCAACAAATGATTCCTCCCATTTTTTCACTCCACTTTGCTGTAGTCAGAGGGAGAAAGGTTACAGGAGATAGTGGGGCAACCTTTTAACACATGCCTGGAACATGCTGCCGGGGTGGTGATGGAAGCAGATACAATAATGGCATTTGAGGCTTTTAGAAAGATGTCTGATTATGTACAAAATGAGGGGATACGGAGTGCATGCAGGTAGGGGAGATTAGTTTAATTTGACATCATGTTCAGCACAGACATTTTGAGACAAAGAAACTTCCTGTGCTCGACGGTTCAATGTTCTAATTACGTAACAATTTTAATTCCTACACCAGCCCCTTAAATAAACTCTACATACAAGAAGTCCTGAAAGTTGATGCTTGGCAATCACATATCCAATTGCCTTTAGAAGTTTTCTATCTGCTTTCTCCGCTCTCTCAGGTAGTGTGCCCAGCTCTCAGCAGCTGCTATGTGGGGGTGAAAGGTTATTTTCCGCATTACAGGTCATGCAAGTTATTTTAACCATATGGTTTTTGATTTCCTATGATTGGGGGCTATTTAAAGAAGAGGTAAAGATCAGTATTGTAAGATCAGTATTGTAAGGATTGGAGGAACGGACCTATGGCAGATTAGCTACAATCATTTAAATTGCTGAGCTCTTGTTGTTTAGCTAATATTAACCAAGTCTTAATGTTATTCACAAAGTGCATCTATCCACATTATGTTGCATTTGTAATGAGTCTGCATATTTCATCAGTACTACCATGCCCACTTGAAGCCTGCATTGCCGAGATTTGTACCTTGTGCCAATTTCAAAATGTTATGCTCTGGAGTCAAATTTCGGGCATCTCCATTATTAAGAAAGCTAGTTGATTAAGAGCAGACCTCACTGCATTCTTCTTTCCTGTCAGGAAAAAAGTGTGCATTCAGCAATAGTTTATGCTTCACTTTCAAAAGCCAGTTATATAACCAAGTTATCATTAATTTCTTTTGGAAATCCATATACATTGCTTCCGCATCAATAAAATTACTAATTTTACCACTACATTATCTATCAATCATCTTAATAGAAATACTGAAGCACTACCCTCGTCAATAACTTCAATCAGTTTAATCTGACACAATCCACATTAATTATTTTGCATCATTGCCCCTTATTATCTTCCATGTTCAGTGAAAATCTTGGATTGTCCTGCTTCCAAAATTATTCTGATTCTCCTGTTGTCATTCTGTTTGTTTATTATTCATCAGTGTTAAATGATGGTATAGGATTTTTAACCATCAAATCTTCTGACACCACGTAAATGCACGAAGGATTAAAACATTTTACTCAAGATTTCTGTGAAGTGTGCATCAGTTTATACAGTATCAACAATCTGGACAAATTATTTGCTTTGTGTGTTACCAGTTTATCACATCCTTGAATGTTATTGCCTTCCATCACAGTGAGGAACGTGGAATCCACTGTGATGGATGTTTATGTTAACTTTTATGTGGTTGTGTGTCTTGTTGCTTTTCACTTAGTATGGCTGTATGGTAACTCAAATTTCACTGTACCTTAATTGGTACATGTGACAATAAACTGACCCTGAAACTTTGAAACCTTGAAACCTTTCTTTCTATCTTGATCCAATTAATTATTTCTGGCCCTTTTTCCTCAAATGCAAAGCCAGCTTTATTCTTTTCTTGAAAGATTGTTTTCACACAAAGTGTAGTGGGTGTATGTAACGAGCTGCCAGAAGAGGTAGTTGAGGCAGGGACTATCTCGATGTTTAAGAAACAGTTAGACAAGTACATGGATAGGACAGATTTGGAGGAATATGGACCAAACACAGGCAGGTGGGTCTAGTGTAACTGGGAAACGTTGGCCGGTGTGGGCAAGTTGTGCTAAAGGGCCTGTTTCCATGCTGTGTATGACTCTCTATAACTTAATGAACTAATTTGGTACTTCAATGGTTCCCTTTTATAACTGTACTCTGAACCAGTTTTCTTTCATCTAAACGTATCTTTTAGTGTGTTTATAAAATATATTTTATACTTGATTATACTATATATTTTTTCATTTTTCTTGTTTGCCCATGTATTCTTTATCATTTTCCTCTGTTCTCTCAGTTTTGTTTTTATTTTTTTCTATTATAATCTACATCCGTATTTACCATAAACTGCCTTTCAATTTTTCCTCCCTTTGTCATCCAGGGATCTCCAGTTAAGGGGCTGTCCCACTTGGGCGACCTAATTGGCGAGTTTAGAAGAGTTTGAAAAAATGACATGTTTAAGACCTCCTTCGACTATGTAGAAGACCTCCTTTGACTATGTTGAAGACAATCTTCGACTAGCTATGACTAGTTACGACTAGCTTCGATTAACTTCGGGAAAATTGGACACCGAATAGTGGAGAGTCAAGACAACCTCCTTCGATCTCCTTCGACCTCCCTTCAACCTCCCTTCGACTATGATGAAGACTATCTAGGACTACCTTTGACTACCTTCGACTACCCTCGACTACCTACGACTAACATGCTGACCTACTACGACCTACTTGACCTACTACGACTAAACCTACGAGTAAAAAAAGTATCGATTTTTTCATGGCGACCTTTTATTACTCGCGGGCATTTTTTAACATATTGAGGCATTTGCTGAGGAACTGCATTGTAGAAATTTGGCTCTGTTTTTCTACTGCATTTGTATCTAAACACTCCGAGGATTTTTGTGTATTGCTTTGATGTGTATTGACCTCTTTCCAGATGAGTCTGATTGCATCCTGCTCTTTGCAGCAAATGCATTTTACTTGGTGGTAACCGAAAAGAGAATGTCTTTCATAATCAGATTTTGGGTCCCTTATAAATGATCCGCTTCACACTATTTTCTTGAATCGAGCATTTCATTTCCATGATTGAACAGAGTTCTCTCTATTTGTACTTTACTAAAACAAAACTGAATTGATCAGTCTCTTAATAAGAATGATATTCCTTGGCATTTGGATCTCTAGACATCAAACATTCCATGTCTGATAAAACAAGTGAGTTTTTTTGTCATTCCCAAAGGAGAGCCAAGGTCAATGGAAAATTATTTATTTGTGATGAAAGGGCAAAGCTGAAGATTCCATGATCAAATGTATGATAGAGAAATGGGAAATTGTAAATGCAGAGCGAATGAACACTCATGCAGAAAAGAGTAGCCTATGGGAATATAATCCTCAAAAAGGGGTCTAACTAATGGAAGCAATCGACTGAAGAGAGAGGTACTTCTGAAAAAAAAATGATGTTTGAAGAATTCTGTGGCATCATAAATCCCTTGAGGAAGTCCCTGCCAGTGATAGAATTATTCTTTCTTTTCTGTGTCACATCTGCTTCCAAATCCCAAGCAAGCCACAAATCCTTTAAAGCGGATTTGGCAGAGCTTGGGTGCTCTGTGGACAATTGGATGTTTGGAGTGGCATCTGTAGCAATCGATGACGGTATTCAGTTTGCAGATTAGGTAGGTCATGATGACTATCAATGAGCAATGCTAATATTGACGCCTGTTGCAATTTTAAGGAAGGAAAATAAGAGTTCTGTTTCTCATTTGGCCTTGTGTCTGCTCTGTCATTCAATAAGAGAACAGGTGTTCTTTTATCTCAACTCCACTTTCCTGCTTCGATGTCCCAAAATGCAACACCTCACACTTCAGTGTATTAAATTCCATCAACCATTCCTCCACCCACCTGGCCAATCGATTCAGATCCTGCTACAATCATTCAGAATCATCTTCACTATCTGCAAAACCACTCACTTTTGTATCATCAGCAAACTTGCTAATTTTCCCCTGTATGTTCCCATCCAAATCATTGATGTAGATGACAAACAGTAACGGGCCCAGCACTGAACCCTGAAGCACACCACTAGTCACAGGCCTCCAGTCCAAGATGCAACCCTACGCTTCCTTCCATGGAACCAATTTGCTATCCATTCAGCTATCTCTCTTGGATCCCATGCGATCTAACCTTCCAGAGCAGCCTAACATGCAGAACGATTGATATATGTCAGGAGAGAATATGGGTAGGGGCCCTAAGAACTTTACTGCTAGCACTGCCTTTCACAATTACCTTCCTTCTGACAGTAAGTCAATGGTCCATATATAACATTTTTTAGAAGGAAGGAAGATTTATAAATGAACAGAACACAGAGAATAGTAATGAATTTGTCACTTTCAGGGTGGCAAGGCTGGTTAGCAGCAGAGTTCACTAAGGTTCAGTGCTGAGGGTGTCTCAGTTATTTATAAACTATATTGCTGACAGAGATGAATTGATTGAATGCATTGAATGCATTCAATGCATTTGTTGATGTCAGGAAGCTCATTGCAAAATTAGACTGTGAGGAAGATCCAAAAGGTCTACAAAATGGTAGTATATGCCAATTCTTTTGGTTTAAATGGCACAAGATTATTAAATGTTGTCATTTAGAATGAGCTTGATGCCCTTGTACATCAAACGCCGAACATTAAGAAAACAGGTACCATCCAGAAATGACAGCATGGCCACATGATTTGGCGGGTAGAACATTTAGAAGGAAGAAGAAGAGGAATTTCTTCACTCAGGATTGAATCTTTGGTATTTTCTATTCCAAAGGGAAGTGCTGTTCAGAACAGCAAATGATTGATAGATTTTTCTTTGGACTGTGAGTATATTGAGGGATTAAAGGAACCAGGTAGTAAAGTAGAGTTGAGTTAAGGATCAGCCTTTAAATGGAATTCAATTGCAGTGCATACTCAAGGGCCATGCTGTAGTTTGTTCTTGTTTTTCAAGGTGTTTATGGACACACTCCATTAGTCGATGAATTGAAGATAGGGTGGTGTATTTTACTCACAATTAATGTATGGCATGGAACAATGGAAGCCAGCTTTGAGCTCAGAGTTTTTGAGTCTAAACCGCGGAGAAAGGATTTTCCTTTCTCCAAGATAACGTCTTAGATGCCAGAAGTATCACACAAGAATTCTGGCTTATACACATTGGAAAACTAAAAGCATGAGATGTGATTTTATTTTAAATGGCATATGTAAGATTCTGATAAAGCATAACTGAGTCCAGAAGGATGGATCATATCAAGATAAAGGTAGCTAAATTGAGGAGAAATGTTTTACTCACAGTGTTCTAAATCTTTGGAATCCTTGGAGGGAAATGGGTGTTTATTTGTGGTTACTGAAGCCTCAATGGATAATTTTGAGTCCTGCACAAATTGAAGGAAAGCTCATATTTAGCAATGGAGTGCAATAGAAGTTGAGGATTAGTAACAACTAGACTAAGTGGGACCATTGGGCCCTGTCACACGGGATGCCTGGTCCCCCAACGCAACCCGTTCCCCAATGCAATATTCCACCACTCACCGTTTCCCCAAATGCAACACGGGCCCTCAACGCAATATTGCACCACTCACGCATAGCCCCCAACTGCACAGGCACGGCACATTCCCCCCCATCCCCCAGCACTCCTTCCCCTCCTCTTCACTCTCCCTCTTTCTCTCGCCTCTCCCCCTCCCCTCCCCAATCCCTCCCTCACCTCTCCCTCCCTCTCCTTTCCTCTACCCTCAGTCACTACCTCCATAACTCCTCTCCCCTCCCTACCCCCTCCTCTCCCTCTATTCCCCACTGCTTACCTCCCCCACTCCACCCCTCCTCTCACTATATTCCCCGTCCTCCCCCACTTTCCTCACTTCCCCAATTATCTCCCTCTCCCTCCCTACACCTTCCTCTCCCTCAATCCCCCCCATACTCCCTCATCACCTCCCCAGGATCTTTCCCCTCCTCCCCTCCCTCACCTATCCCTCCCTTTTCCCCTACCCTCAGTCACTCTATCCCCTCCATCCATAAAAATGCGGCATTTTCAGTTCCTTCTGTAAAGACTTGTCAAACACGTAATGTCCTTCACTCTTAGTTATATTGCATATATTGTAGTCGTATACACACATATTGCCCTAGCTGTTCGTGGTCCGTTACTGGAGCTAGAGAGCGAGCTGGGGGTGGGGAAGGTTACAATTATACTGAAGATAATGGGGAGTGGTTAGTAATGGTGAGGTCATTATGTTAAAGGAACATGCACTGATCTACATCCTTCCCCTTGGAAAACGGAAACATTACAATGATGGACAGTGAGACCACGACTCATATGCTAGACACAAACCCCGGCGCGTACATCGTCAGGAAAAAACTTGAAACATTCAAGCAAACTCCCCGTAACGCTCAGGGCGGCTTGACCAGATGCCCGGAAGCGGGTACGCAGCCCGCCTTCCCCCCCCTCCGAAGGAAGAGCAGGTACAGGGAGCAGGAGGGGGTGATAGGGGAGCTGACAGGAGGAATGAGCAGGAGAGGAGGACGAGGAGGAGGACCGGGAGGAGAAACGGGCACCGCAACGGGCACGCGAGCGGGAGAGGTATGATGGGGGGGGGGGCCAGGAGGAGCAGTGGAGGAGAACGGGGGCACCAAGGGGTTGAGAGGGCAGAGTCCTGGGCATGGGAGGACCGGTAGGCAAAGAGGTGGCAACCGGGGGAGCAAAAGGGGGCTGCGGGAGGCGGAGTGGGCTCGTTAACCGGCAGCAAATGCTGGCGGGACCGGCGGTAGATGGTGCCCTCGGAGGCAACTAGGTAAGAGCGCGGAGAGTCTGCAAAGTCGATGACAGTCGGTGGTGTCCGGAGGGGGACTGCATCCGGACGACGTGGCCCTTGAAGGAGGGGCTGAAGGGGACGGCATGATTTGTCGTGGGAGCGCTTCTGGACGGCCTGTTTCTGGGCAATGCGCTCCTGGACAGCAGCAGGGCTGCGGACTGGCGGGCTGTAGGGATTGCTGGGAGACAGGGATCGGAGGGCGTGTGGTGCGGGACATGAGCCGCTGAGCAGGCAAGCCCATGGCATGTCGCAACAAATATTTCAGAGATTCAGTAGTGCCAGATAAAAATCCGAATGCGATAGTCTGCACTGCTCCAACAGCTCCTTGGCACTGCGGACGGCGGCGCTCAGCAAGGCCGTTGCTCTGCGGGTATTCAGGGCTGCTGGTGATGTGGCGAAAGTTATAGGTGGGCAGCGAAGGCGTGGAACTCAGCACTCGAGAACTGGCCGCCCGTTGTCAGACTGCACAGTCACAGGAAATGCCAAAGGTCCCAAAGTTGCGTTTCAGCTTCCCGATGACAGCAGCAGAAGTGAGGGGAGTGCAGACGCTCCACATCGAACCAGCTGGAGTAGGAGTCGACAAGGACCAGGAAATGTTTGCCACGCCACTCAAATATGTCCGTAGCGACCGCCATCCACGCCAGGGCGAGGGGGCAGGCTGTTGCAGGAGTGGCTGGCGTTGCTGGTGGGGAGAGAGGGTATTGCAGGTTGAGCAGGCAGAGACCCTATCCCGGATGTCCTGTGCCATGCCGGGCCAATAAAATTGGCTCTGGGCCTGGGACAGGGTGGCATCGGATCTGGGATGGCCGCTGTGGGCAGTTTGGGAAATAGTGCAGCAGGCACCACAACCTTGTGGCCCTTCACCACCACACCGTCATGCAGCACAAGTTCATCCGGACTAGGAAGTAGGGGCGCAGCACCAGCCGGCAAGGGAATGAGCGACGGTCAGGCCAGCCACGACGGATGACGTCTACAAGCTGTTGCAGGGGCAGGATCATTGGGCAGTGTGGGTGAATCAGGGACTGCATCTGCTGAGAAGGCACAAAGTTAATGTTTAGTACCATCAGGTCGGATGATTCGTGAATGGGTGGCGGGCAGTAGACGCCAGCGAGTGCGCGGGACAGTGTGTCGGCCACAAACATGTCCTTGCTCTTTCGGTACACGATTTGAAACGTGAAGCGTTGGAGCTGCAGCTGTAAACGGGAAGAAGCCACGTGGATCGGTTTATTCAAGATCGTGACCAGCGGCTGGTGGTCGGTTTCAATAGTGAAGGTGTTACCCAGAATGTAGTCCTTGAACTTCGAGCAGGCAAACACCACGGCAAGGAGCTCCTTCTCGATCTGAGCGTAGCGTTGCTCGGTAGGGGTCATAGTGCAGGAGCGCGTAGGAGACGTAGTTGCAGGCGGTCGTAGATTTGCAGGCAGGCGGCACCAAGACCGAAACTTGAGGCATCGCAGGTAAGGACAATGGGGCGCTTTAAGTCGAAGAACTTTAGAGTGGGGGTGCGAACCAGCCGGGACTTTAGGTCATCGAAGGCTGCCTGATGCAGCGGGTACCAAACCCAGGCCATGTCCTTCTTGGTCAGTTCCCTCAGGGGCGCACTCAGCTCGCTGAGGTCGGGAATGAATTTCCCCAGGTAGTTCACCATGCCCAAGAAGCGCTGCAGGCTGGGCACGTTGACCGGAGCTGGCATCCCAGAGACCGCAGCTGTCTTCTGTGGGGTCTGGTTTCAGACCTTCAGCCGTAAAAACGTGGCCCACGTAGGTGACCTCCGGGACACGGAAGCGGCACTTCTTGGGGTTCAGTTTGAGGTTGATCTCACGAGCCCGATCCAGGACCTGGTGGAGTTGGAGGTCGTGCTCAGCGACGTCTCTCCCGTACACTAAGATGTCATCGACGATGATAGCACACGGCAGATGGGCAAATAGCTGCTCCATGGTGCGCTGGAAAACCTCGCTCGGCAGAATTGATCCCGAAAGGCAATGCGGGAGGAAACGGAACCTACCGAACGTGGTCAGGAAGGGATGAACGGTTCATTCCAGCGGAATCTGCCAGAAAGAGCTCGTGGCATCGAGGACAGAGAATACAGTGGCTGGGCCAACCTGCTGCAGCGACATCCTCCCACCGTTCGCCATGGGGTAGTGCGGGCTTTTGATGGCAAGGTTTAGGTCCTTGGGGTTTATACAGATCCGAATGGTCACTCTTGTCCTTCTTGGAAGCAACGACCATGGTGGAGACCCACCGGGGTGGGATCACTCACCTCCTTGATGATGCCCACGGCCACCATCTGGCGCAGAGTCGACTCCACCCAGTCCTTCATAGCAAAGGAGACGCGGTGAGCCGGGCGGACTACCGGATGGACCTCCGGGTCCACCTCGATTTCATACTTGCAGGGTAGTTTGCCCAATACATCGTCAAAACGGTCGGGGGTACTCGCACATGGGATCCAGGTGGATATCGCGGTGGAAGGAAACCAAACCGAGGTCCTGGCACGCACTGGCGCCCAACGGAAGTAACATTCTCAGATTCCAGCAGGAGTAAAGAGAGGGGCCGAGAGGCCTTCAGAACTGTGCAGATAAGGGTTGCCTTACCGACTGGAACTAGCACACTCCCCCCATATGCGTGGAGACGGGAGTCGTCAGCAGTAACCTTCTCACCAGATCTTATCTGCTGAAAGAGGCTGTAACGACATAAACATTTGCAAACGCCCCCGGTGTCGACCGTCGCAGGGAGGAAAGGTCTTTCCATTCACAGTAACTCGAACTGATGGATCAGCTATCAAAGCATGTGCACCCAAGACTGAAAAGAACAAGCGATTCATCATGGGAGGAACTGGTATCAGAATCAGGGAGTTTGTCTGAAAGGTATTCGGAGCCATAAACACTATCAGTCACAGTCAGGTTGTGTAGACTCCTTCTCGGAGCAGGGACAGGCTGGCCCCTGGAATGGCACACTGCAGAGAAGTGATTAAGCTTCTTACAGAAATTACAAGTCTTTCCCAGCGCAGGGCAAAACATTTAATTGATGACTGACGAAGTTGCAGTTTGGGCATCGACGAGGGTTGTCCCTCGCGGGCGCGGAGAGTGCTACGCTGGCGTGGTGGGGCCATAGTGCCGCAGGCGTTCAGCAGTTCGGCATAGTGAATGTCCGGAGCCTCAGGGGGGGATACGGAGTCGACAGCAGCAGCCATGCGAGAGGCATGCAAAGCCTCGATTAAAGTGAGGTCTGGCTTCCTCAAAAGCTCTGCCCGTAGCTTCACGTCCTGTAGACCGTGAACTAGGACATCTCTGACCATTTGGCCGGGGGTCAACGTGTCCAGGCGCCAAACGCCGAGCACAGGTTGACGCAACGATGCAATGAAGGTGTCGATGTGCTCCCCGGGTTTCTGGCGCCTGCTGAAAAACTTAAACCGCTCTATAATGCAATTGGTGGGGAATGTCACACAGCGCGGCAAATTTAATCGTTAGACATATCGGGTCCTC
>CM075977.1:173801823-173838562 GCA_038087875.1 Malacoraja senta
GCTAATTTAGCAATTCAATATTAATTTCTTAGTGTCAGTTAATGTCAATTAGTGTATGCATACATATGTGCATATTGGTCATTCACCGTCTCTCAGGTTATGGCATGCTGTTACGTATTGGGCACCAAGATGTGCCGTATTTCCTTCACCAAGGATTATTCGTAGTTTTGATGTATCGTCTAGTTCCTTAAAGTCAGGGGTTGCCTGACTGAGTTTGTCAAAGTATGTTTTCCTTGTTTTGTCAAATTTTTTGCATTTTAGGAGGAAGTGCACCTCTGTTTCAACCTCATCTGTCAAACAGTGGCCACATATTCTGTTTTCTCTTGGTTGCCAGAATCTCTTCTGTCTTCCTTTTTCAACTGCCAAATAGTGGTCACTTAGCCTGTATTTGGTGAGGGTCTGTCTCTGTTTTATGTCTCTAACAGTTGAGAGATAGTCTGCCAATTTATAATCTATTTTTAGGGCACGGTAGCATTCTAATCTTCTTTGGCTTTTGGTTTCTTTATCCCAATGTTCCAAATATGTTTCTTTACATTGGTTGATAATTTGGTTCACTCTGGTGATTGGGGATAAGTATTGATCTGAGGCTGGTTAGGATTTAACTGGATAGGGTTTAACTGAATGGGGGTAGTTAGTCTCCGTACCAACTGACACAGGGAACTCTTTTCTGGGCTCCCCTCTTGTGTTTTATGGGCTTTAAACTGGAGGGTATCTGGTGGGCTAGATTTAAGGTGATTCCAAAAATTTAGTGCTCTTTTCTGGATATTTATTATCAGTGGGTATCTGCCTAATTCTGCCCTACATGCGTTTGTTGGTGTTTTCCTTTGGATGCGAAGGATGTTCCGACAAAATTCCGCATGCAGGGCCTCCGTTGTATGTTTTTCCCATTTATTATAACTATGGTGACTGAGCGGCCCCCATACTTCACTACCATAAAGCGCAATAGGCTGGATTACACTGTCAAATATTTTAAGCCAGATTTTAATGGGAATTTGGATGTTGTAGAATCTTCTTTTTATTGCATACAGAGCTCTTCGGGCTTTCTCTTTTAGTGCATTCACTGCCATATTGAAGCTCCCTGATGCTGCAACAGTTAGACCAAGGTAAGTATAGCTCATAGTGTGTTCGATAATAACACCATTGAGAGTAAATTTGTACTTATCTTCCTGGCATCTGGGTTTTTTCTGGAAAATCATGATATTGGTTTTCTTTAGATTTACTGCCAGGGCCCAATTTTGGCAGTACTCATCAAGTAGGTCCAACTGTTGCTGCAGTCCCTGTTCTGTGGGGGACAGCAGAACCAAGTCATCCGCATAAAACAGAGATTTTACCTCTCCGTCCAGGAGACAGAGGCCCGGCGCAGTGCTCTGGTCCAGCTTTATTGCCAAATCGTTTATATATAAATTAAACAGTGTCGGGCTCAGATTGCAGCCTTGCCGGACGCCTCTTCTCTGGGTGAAGAGATCAGTGCGTTTGTCCCCAATTTTAACGCCACATTTATTATTCAGATACATTGATTTGATAAGGTCAAATACCTTCCCTCCTATACCACAACAGAGGAGTTTGTAGTAGAGCCCTTCATGCCAAATAGAGTCAAATGCTTTCTCAAAGTCAATAAAACAGGCAAATATTTTTCCATTTTTTGCTTGGTGTACATGTTTTTCAATGAGAGTGTGGAGGGTATAAATGTGGTCAGTGGTACGATGTTTTGGGAGGAAGCCAATTTGGTTTTTACTGAGAATGTTGTGTTTGTTAAGGAAATCCTGCATTCTGTTATTTATGATACTGCAGAATAACTTCCCTAGGCAGCTACTGACACAGATGCCGCGGTAGTTATTTGGGTCTAGTTTGTTTCCACTCTTATAAATGGGTGAAATAAGCCCTTGGCACCAAATATCAGGGAAATAACCTGAACGTAGTATGATGTTGAACAGCCTAAGTACTATGTCCTGCATCTCCAGAGTGCTGTATTTGAGCATTTCATTTTTAATGCTATCTGGACCACAGGTTTTCTTTGAGTGAAGAGATTTTATTTTTAAGGTCAGTTCTTCCAAAGTAATTGGGAAATCAAGGGGGTTTTGATAATCTTTGATTACTATTTCTAGTGTTTGGAGTTTTTCTTTGATATGAGAGTGATTTGAGTTTATTTTATTTATTGGGATGTCTTTATATAGATTTTTGAAGTGTGCTCTCCAGATATCACCGTCTTGAATTGGTAATGTTTGTAGTTTTGTTGTGCTCATGTTATTCCACATATCCCAAAATTGGTTTTGATTTATGGAATTTTCAATTTCTTCAAGTCTTTTGTGAGTGTGATTTTGTCTTTTGTTCCTAATCGTGTGTTTATACCTTTTAAGAGTTTCATTATATCTAATGCGTAAATCTGGATTGTTTGGTTGACGGTGTTTTTGGTTCGATATTTTCCTCAGATCTTTTCTGACATTCTTACACTCGTAGTCGAACCATTTTTCATGGTTGTTTTTTTTGATAATTTTTCTCTTCTGTTTCACAAGGTCAGATTTAATAGCTGCCTTGTGAAAGATCATATTAATGTCCTTTATAGCCATGTTTACACCATCTCTAGTAGTCTCATATGGGTTTGTCTTGAATTTCAATATTTTATTTGTGAGATCAGGTGAATTCAGGGCCACGATGAATTTATCTCCACTGTCTGAAGCCCATCTGTAAGTCTGATTTAGTTTATACAGCTTACTTGGTTCCTTTTTTACATCTTTAGTTTGAACAGGAAATTTTAGGTACACATTGATTTGACTATGGTCTGAAAGAGGGGACTGCTGCCTAACAGTGAATGCACTGATAGTGCAGGGGTCTATGTCAGTAATTGCGTAGTCTACCACGCTAGACCCAAGAGATGAGGAATATGTAAACCTTCCCATCGAGTCCCCTCTGAGCCTACCATTAACTATGTACAGGCCCAAGGCTCGGCAGAGATGCACTACCTCTCTACCGCTTTTATTTATTTCACAGTCCAGGTTGTTCCGGTTAATGATAGTTGGTGTGGCATACAATGGGGTTTGACCGAACACATGGTTGTTGCCCTGTGGGTCTATGGAATCGGGTTCACATCCGGTCCTTGCATTCAGGTCCCCACATAGTAGCACATTTCCCTGGGCCTGGAAATGATTGATTTCCATGTGGAGAGTTTCAAATATATCCTCTTCAAAATATGGTGATTCTATTGGGGGTATGTAGGCGGCACATAGATATATATCTTTTCCAGTTATTCCAATTGTTTTATCTAGTTTCAACCATATATGTGATTTCCCCTGTTTTATTGATGTAATGTGACTGTCTAGTTCTTCTTTGTACCACACCAAGACCCCCCCAGAGGTTTTGCCCTTACGTATATCAGTAGTTTTTACTGAGGGCACCATGACTTCATGGTACCCTGAGGGGCAGTGAATGAACGTATCCTTTCGGTACCATGTTTCCGTTAATATCATTATATCAGTGTCTTCTATAGACTTTAGGAACTCAGGGTTCCAGTCTTCATCCCGAAGGTTGAAGAGTAGAGACCCTGGATATTCCAGCAGCCTATATGAAATGAACTCATTTATTTTCTATTTATATTCTTTTCTTTAGTTTAAATAAAACCTATTTTGCGGGACAGGTGCGAAACACTATTTTTTTTTTTTTCTATAAATGGGGAACGTTAGTTAAAGTTTTGTATGCTATGGTAAGGCAGACTCGTACTGCCACCTAGTAATAATAAGCTATGTTAATAATAGCAATATCAACAGTATTAATAGCATTATCAACAATATCAACAATCTCAATCTCTCTCTCTCTCTCTCTCTCTCTCTCTCTCTCTCTCTCTCTCTCTCTCCTCCCTCCCTCCCTCCCTCCCTCCCTCCCTCCCTCCCTCCCACCCTCCCTCCTTCCCTCCCCTCCCTCCCTCCCTCTCCTCTCTCCCTCTCTCCCTCCCTCTCTCTCTCTCTCTCTCTCTCTCTCTCTCCTCTCTCTCTCTCTCTCTCTCTCTCTCTCTCTCTCTCTCTCTCTCTCCTCTCTCTCTCTCTCTCTCCTCTCTCTCTCTCTCTCTCCCTCTCTCTCTCTCTCTCTCTCTCTCTCTCTCTCTCTCTCTCTCTCTCTCTCTCTCTCTCTCTCTCTCTCTCTCTCTCTCTCTCTCTCTCTCTCTCTCTCTCTCTCTCTCTCTCTCTCTCTCTCTCTCTCTCTCTCTCTCTCTCTCTCTCTCTCTCTCTCTCTCTCTCTCTCTCTCTCTCTCTCTCTCTCTCTCTCTCTCTCTCTCTCTCTCTCTCTCTGGAACCTCAAGGGCCAGAACCTCGCGGGTCGGAGGTGGAGCCTCGTGGGTCGACGGAGCTCGCGGCCATCGGTGACTGGGTCAACGGAGACCGCGGCTGGAGCATGGGTCAGCGCCACAGAGGCGTATGGAGAGGATCCGGCAGCATTAGCGGAGATCGATGGTGGCTCCGACCGACGGATGAGGACGGACATGCGGAAGTGAGGACGTCGCTGCCAAGGGAAGGAACAAAGGAGGTCCTGGCTTGGGGGGACCGCCGTGATGAGAAGGGGGGGGCGGCAGGAACAACGGGGGAATTGGCATGGGGGGATTTGTAAATTTGTAAGCACCCTTTAACGGTGACTATTTTAAAAAACTTTGCAAGCAAAGAATTTCACTGTGACTTGTCACATGTGACAATAAAGTATTCAATTCAATTAAATCCAAATGAATGAGTTACAGTTAAACTAGTCAAGCATAAAAACCCAGGATTTCAAATAGATATGGGACCCCAATGTGAAATCCATTTCACTTGCATGTCAACACAAGCAAACATTTTAAACATTGTAAAGTGGAGCAATTTGAATTTGTGATTGTAGTTTATTGTGGAGCTTACCTTCTTGTGAGAGAACAGGTCTCATAATGGAGGAGTGGGGCTATAGATGTAACTTGTTGTTTGTGTTTTTGGATAGCTTGGCCATTAAGACCCCGCTGGGGAGAAAAGCACCTTTGTGAATGGACATGGAAAAGTATACCGATAACATTCACGGCAACTGAACGTTAATTTGGAGTCTCCACTGTTTCAGCATTGCTCTCTTTGATGTTGTTCTAACGCAGTTTCACATCTAAGGTATTGTGTGCTCTCAATTAATTTGACACGTCCGCACAAGGTCACTCAATTACCCTTCTGCAGACATAACTTATTCAATTTATGCAACAAAAGTCCCTCCACAAACCCATAGGTACTGTAGGATGTGAACAACTGGTAAGCATAACAAATTGTGTGGCTGGAAACACTGGAAACTGCACATGCTGGAATCTTGGACAAAAAAAACAACGTGCTGGAGGAACTCAGCAGGTTAGGCAGGATCTGTGCTGGAAATGAACACGTAACATTTGGGGTTGGGACCTTTCTTTAGACTGATGGAGTTGTGGGGAAATTGCTGGAAAAGAGAGGTGGGGGTGGGGCAAAGCCTGGCAAGTGATCGCTCGATACAAGTGAGGGGGTAATTGGAATATGGGTGGAGTAAGTGACAAAGGCTAGGGGTGCAAAGGAGACAAAAGAAACGAAAAATAAGAGGAGTAAAATGTCAAGCTGGAGGAAGTTTTACAGCTTTGGAATGGGTGGTGGGGAAAGAGGGGTGATAATAGGGAAATGGCGACTCAGGAAGGACAGATGCTGGTATGGATAAGGGAAAAGGAGAAAAGTGACAAGGCTGGTGGGAGATGGTAGGAGAATATTTTTGCACTGGGCTTGGAGGGGAGGGGTTGGTGCAGTCGGGGAAGAGGAAGGGTTGGGATCCTCCGGGTGGCGCCGTCATGTCTGCCTCGCCAGCAGTCTGTCTCGTCCCTTCTCTGTTTTTATTTATTTTAAGTATGTTTTAAATGTGTTTCAATGTTTCTTGGTAAGTTTATGTGGGGGGAGCAGGGGAAAACTTTTTCTCAGTAACTTACCTCGACGGAGATGCGACTTTCTCAGAGTCTCATCTTCGTCTCCCCCCCTCCCCTAGCAGCCTAACACTGGATTGTTGCGGCCTTTCCTGGAGACCGGCCTGGAGCTTCAAGCTGCAGGCACGGCGCGGACTTTAACATCGCAGAGCTGCAATCTTTTGCCGAGGATCGTAGAAGAAGTGCACCGACCGCGCGGCCTGTGTACTTTTAACACCATGAAGCCGCGTTCTCCAGTAAGAAGCGGCCGACTCGGGAACTCCATGCTCTGAGTGTTCTGATCCATCCCGACGTCGGAGTTTCGATCATCCGACGAGAGGGCCTGAACATCGGAACGTCTAGCGGTGAACTGCGGAGGGTTCAAAGGCCCCGACCACGGCTCAACAAAGGAGGAAGATGACTGAACTTTATTGCCCTCCATCACAGTGGGGAATGTTGATTCCCCTGTGGTGGATGTTTATTTAAATTTTATTTTATGTGTATATTGTGTTCTTTTCACTTAGTATGGCTGTATGGTAACTCAAATTCACTGTACCTTAATTGGATAAGTGACAATAAATGCAAACTTGGAACTTGAACCTGACTGCATCATTTTTTCTTTGTTTACGGCCTCACATTTCCCCATCTTATGTTCCAAATGCGTTATCCTTGCCCATTCACTTTGCCTGCCTTTACATTACCCTGACATCTCAAACTGTGATTGTTTTGTATCATCAAGACATTGGATATATTATGTTTGATTCCCTCACTTAAATCATTTATATAGTTTATGAACAACAGGTCATGAGTAACAATCTAACAATGACTACGGGAATCAAACATAATCTCTTCCCATGTATTCATTCTTAATCCAATCCAATATATTGGCCGCAATATTATCCTCAATATAATACTCTAACTTGGTTTTATTATCTCTTATGAGGCTTTTTTAAGGATCAAATGCAATATATCAAGTGTCCTCCTTATCTATTCTGTTAAAAGGCAACCTCAACAAATCCCACATTTGTCAAGAATGATTTTCTTTTTATACATTCATATGGATATTGCCTAATCCTATAATTATATAGCATATACCCTATTACCACTTCCTTAATATTAAATCCAGTATTTTCCCTATAGCTTACGTCAGGCTATTTCCTCTCTCATTTCCCCCCTGGGTAGTGAAGTTATATTAGCTACCTTCCAGTTGGAACCATTCCAAACTCTAGGATTTTGGGGGGAAATGACAATCAGTTATTTTTAAACTTTGGAATGCAGGTTATCAGTTCCTGGGGGTTTATTCAGTGCAATTAAATTCTCCAATGCTATTTTTTTCTCATTGCTGATTTCTTTGAGCAGTATTTGAGAGATGGGTGCTGAATGCATCACCAGAGGTAGCGTTGGAGACAGATACAGAGGCTTCCATCGCCTACCATTCCCTTTTTGCAATCTTGTGCACTCATTTTATCTTTCCAGAGGAAATAAGGCTTGGAGTACCAATTAAATATTTTAATAATTGTAAAGCAAATAATAATTGATTTCACATTTTGAGAAAGGGTCTGTTCATTGCCCTGTAGGGCAGACCAGTACGTACTTATCTGCAAAACATTATTGGTTTGTAATTTTCAGATAATTTCTCTCAACACTGTATTCATTGGTGATGCTCTCCCTCCCACCCTCCCTCCACCCCAGTCCCCAAACAAACCTTGCTGTGTGTTTCCTCCCTGGGTGGTTGGACTAATTGTAGAATGCACACCGCAATTAAAAGTTCAAAGAAACATAATATGACTGCAAACATTAGCATTCCATGTTGGAGATTCTTGCTATTTATTTTTCCAATTTTACACACATCTTTCCATCCTAATAATGTTTTGCATTTCAAAGTGTGACTTTAAATGTATCCATTCAAAAGCAAATTTTCCTTTGATATACATTTTAAAATGTAGTTTTAATTGGAACCTTTATATTTGTTTATGTTCATTTGTTTCTTTTGTGACTCTTTTCTGTTTTCTTCCTTCCTTTTCCCACCCTTGCTTTAAGACTCACCTGTCTTTTCTGTCAATGGGTATTGGTATCAAATCTCCTGTTCCCTTTTTACATTCTGGTGTGCTTATTATATCTTTCCAGCAGAAATGTGGCCCGGTCTTGCCTGTATATGGGGAGCACTACCTACAGCTTTGGACCTCTCGAAAAGGCATCGTAAATATTGCGGAATACTCTAGTACCATTACCTGCTGGTTCTTTCTATATATAATTTACTCACAACCTTGACATTTCTATTGGTATTGGTTTATTATTGTCAAGTTTACCGAGATACTGTGAAAAGCTTTTGTTTCAGATCAGATTCAGATTCAACTTTATTGTCATTGTACAGTGTACAGTACAGAGACAACGAAATGCAGTTAGCATCTCCCTAGAAGAGCGACA
Source organism: Malacoraja senta (assembly GCA_038087875.1). Classification (NCBI taxonomy): domain Eukaryota; kingdom Metazoa; phylum Chordata; class Chondrichthyes; order Rajiformes; family Rajidae; genus Malacoraja; species Malacoraja senta. Next base: position 173,810,156 of record CM075977.1, read on the forward strand.
TAAATATGAGCAATAAATAAATATATTTACGTGCATACAGTCATAGTATTTTTTCCTGGTGGGAGGAGTGTCCGGTGGGGGGGAAGGTGATTGGCAATCACCGAGGTACAGTGTTGAGTAGTGTAACAGCCGCAGGGAAGAAACTGTTCCTGGACCTGCTGGTCCGGCAACGGAGAGACCCGTAGCGCCTCCCGGATGGTAGGAGGGTAAACAGTCTGTGGTTGGGGTGAGAGCAGTCCTTGGCGATGCTGAGCGCCCTTCGCAGACAACGCTTGCTTTGGACAGACTCAATGGAGGGAAGTGAGGAACCGGTGATGCATTGGGCAATTTTCACCACCCTCTGCAGTGCTTTCCGGTCGGAGACAGAGCAGTTGCCATACCATACTGTGATACAGTTGGTAAGGATGCTCTCGATGGTGCAGCGGTAGAAGTTCACCAGAATCTGAGGAGACAGATGGACCTTCTTTAGTCTCCTCAGGAAGAAGAGACGCTGGTGAGCCTTCTTGACCAGAGTTGAGGTATTGTGGGTCCAAGAGAGGTCATCGGAGATGTTGACCCCCAGGAACCTGAAGCTGGAAACACGTTCCACCTCCGTCCCGTTAATGTGGATGGGGGTGTGCGTGCCGACCCTAGACTTCCTGAAGTCTACAATGAGCTCCTTGGTCTTCTTGGAGTTAAGGGCCAGGTTGTTGTCAGCGCACCATGCTGCTAGGAGCTGGACCTCACCGATGAGGCCAATCACTGTTGTATCATCTGCATACTTGATGATGGTGTTAGTACCATGTACAGGTGTGCAGTCGTAGGTGAAGAGGGAGTAGAGGAGGGGGCTCAGCACACAGCCCTGTGGAACACCGGTGTTCAGGGTGAGGGTTGAAGAGGTGTGCTTGTCTAACCTAACAGACTGGGGTCTGCTGGTTAGAAAGTCCAGTATCCAGTTGCAGAGGGAGGGGTCGATGCCTAGGTCACCGAGTTTGGTGATCAGTTTAGAGGGTATGATGGTGTTGAATGCTGAGCTGTAATCGATGAACAGCATTCTTACGTAAGTGTCTCTGTTGTCGAGGTGGGAGAGGGCGGAGTGAAGTGCCGTTGAGATGGCATCCTCCGTACTCCTGTTCTTGCGGTAGGCAAACTGATAGGGATCCAATGTGGGGGGTAGGCAGCCTTTGAGGTGTGCCAGGACGAGCCTCTCGAAGCACTTGGTGATGATGGGAGTAAGTGCAACTGGGCGGAAGTCGTTGAAGTTTGCCGCAGTGAAGTGTTTTGGCACCGGCACGATGGAGGTGGATTTAAGGCATGTGGGCACAACTGCTTGGGCAAGTGACAGGTTGAAGATGTCAGTCCAGACGTCTGTCAGCTGCACAGCACAGGCCCTGAGGACGCGCCCGGGGATGCCGTCAGGGCCAGCAGCCTTACGTGCATTAGTCCTACTCAGTGCCATGTACACGTCGTAGGGGGTGAGTGTGAGGGGCTGGTGATCGGCAGGGAGCACCGCCTTGATGGCCATCTCTAGATTGTCTCTGTCAAAGCGGCCATATAAGTGGTTAAGCTCCTCAAGGAAGGAGGCGTTGCTGGATATGTGGGTGGTGTTGTTGGGTCTAAAGTCCGTGATGGCCTGGATGCCTTGCCTCATGCGTTGGGGGTCGGAGTTGTTGTTGAAGTGCTCCTCAATCCTGAGCTTATGGCAGTGCTTGGCCTTCTTGATCCCCCTCTTCAGGTTAGCCCTGGATGAACTGTAGGCTCGGGCATCGCCTGACCTGAAAGCGGTGTCCTGTGCTTCCAGCAGTAGCCTGACCTCGCTGTTCATCCATGGCTTCTGATCAGGAATATGGTCACCCGTTTGAGGGAGGTGAGACTGTTGATGGTGGAGTTTATAAAGTCCATAACAGAGGATGTATAGGAGTCAATGTCTGTGTGGGAGTCAAGGGTGGCCTGGGCTGCAAACGCCTTCCAGTCAGTGTTTCCAAAACACTGCTGAAGTGTGGAGTCCGCCTCCTCTGACCAGACTTTAACTGTCCTCACAGCTATCCAATTCCAATTCCTTGCTATCCAATTAAATCAGATGGCACTATGCATGAATACAATCAACCCATACACAAGTACAACAGTAAGGGCAGAGAGAAAAATACCAGAGTGCAAAACATAGATTTCAGCCTTGCAGCGTTACAGTTCCAGGCTAAATGTTCATTGTCCACATTGAGATCGGTTGGAAGATTAGGACTGCATATTATTTTATGGGAGAAGTCACAGAGGAGAAGGAACTCTTCCTGTGTCTGGTGGTAAGTGCTTTCAAGCTTTTGTATCTTCTGCGGGTATGAGGGAATGACTGGGGTGGAAAAGATTATTGATTATGTTGGCTGATTTTCCAATGCAGATTGAAGTTTAGATGATAACAATGGTGGGGAGTCTAATCTATATGATGGACGAGACTACATCAACAATGTTCTGCAATTTCTTATGAACAGTTCCCAAACCAAGCTGTAAAGCAACCTGATAGTATGCTTTTTACGGTGAATCAGGAGAAGTTGCCGACATGGCGAATTTCTTTATGGGCCTGTCCCACTTAGGCAACTTTTTAGGCAACTGCAGGAGACTATGCAGTCGCCACATGGTCGCCACAAGTTCGCGGGCGTTTGCCGGTGAGTCGCCTTCATGGTCGTGAGTAGTTCCCGCATTCTTGGAACTGGTCGCGGCCTCATATGGTTGCTGCAAATTTTTCAACATGTTGAAAAATGAGCAGCGACCAGAATGAAGCCGCCATGGAGAATAGAGAGAATTCTCGTGCCGTAGGTGTGTTGCCAGGAGGTCCTAATGGGTTTCCAGGAGGTCAGAGGTTCTCGTAGGTTCTTGTAGGTTGTAGCCGGTGCTGACCGGTGAATTTCATTGGCTCATTGGGGAAAACAAACGTAAGCAGTAGTTTTCAGAACCAAGGATAACTGACTCGTAATGTTAAATGTCCGCCGAGCTTCACAGCCGTGTATCTCTGGCTTCTTAAAAGTTGTCTGGCTTCTTAAAAGTTGTCTCCACTCCTTCTACCTCCCTTTCCCCCCTCTCCCACCTCTCCCCCCTCTTTTAAAGGACTTACCGTACAATGTGCTTTCACCGTCTTAATTAGAGCGCCAACCTTCCTGTTCATCATGGTGTGTATCTGTATCACCTTGGCTTTGCACCGTGTGAATTTCAGACAGCGCTCCCCCCGCTTGCCCTGTCCCCCGCCTGCGATGTGTTTGTGTGTGTGTGTCTCCCACACTGACTCTGACAGTCGCCGTTCCAGTTTCCGGTTTTTCAGGCGACTGCCGGCAACTTGACAGTCACCGGCAGTCACCTGAAAAATCGCCTAAGTGGGACAGGCCCATTAGACTCCTGAGGAAGTAGTGGTGTTTGTGTTTATTTTTAGCACTTTGATAATTTTTGCAATGAATATCTTGATCTTTCTGACCATACTCTTTCCAACTGATCTATAATCTAACTCTTAGCTATATTGTTACATCCAAAATTCTAAATAATTTATTAGAAGCACCGAATATTGTCTGATTATCTAACCAATAAACGTAGTGGAGAGAGAATGAGGAATTGCTTGTCTGTGATTTACCAACCATCAATCAGCAAAAGATCACACTTCAACAAGAGGATTTCAGTATAGGAGTAAAAAGGTTCTTCTGCAGTTGTACAGGGCTCTGGCGAGACCACATCTGGAGTATTGTGTACAGTTTTAGTCTCCTAATTTGAGGAAGGACATCCTTGTGATTGAGGCAGTGCAGCGTAGGTTCACGAGATTGATCCCTGGGATGGCGGGACTGTCATATGAGGAAAGATTGAAAAGACTAGGCTTGTATTCATTGGAATTTAGAAGGATGAGGGGAAATCTTATAGAAACATATAAAATTATAAAAGGACTGGACAAGCTAGATGCAGGAAAAATGTTCGCAATGATGGGCGAGTCCAGAACCAGGGGCCACAGTCTTAGAATAAAGGGGAAGCCATTTAAGACTGAGGTGAGAAAACAAATTTCACCCAGAGAATTGTGAATTTGTGGAATTCCCTGCCACAGAGGGCAGTGGAGGCCAAGTCACTGGATGGATTTAAGAGAGAGTTAGATAGAGCTCTTGGGGCTAGTGGAATCAAGGGATATGGGGAGAAGGCAGGCACGGGTTATTGATTGGGGATGATCAGCCTTGATCACAATGAATGGCGGTGCTAGTTCGAAGGGCCGAATGGCCTCCTCCTGCACTTGTTTTCTATGTTTCTTTGTTAAGAATAATTGATGATAAATTTCAATTGGTTTGGATACTGGATCATTTTGGTTAATTTTCATTTGCTTCTCAATTTAACCATACCCATATTGTCCATTCTTTCTGCTTAAAATGCGCACACCTGGCTGGGTGGTTCTACACATAGCAGCAGATGGCCTGTAATGTTTTACAACATGTTCTTTTAGTGCCTACAAGGCTGCAATCTCTCTCAAGTCTTCAAGTAATGTTCAAGCCATAAGGGAGAAGTTTCAGTCAATGATACGTTATCTAAACCAGAAATGAGATTGTAACCTTGAAATATCTCCAGATTTTGTGTCACTTTTAGAGCCATATAATGCTAGATTTGTATGCAAGATAACACATAATTTACGCTTCATCGCAGGATCATAAAACACCGAATCGTTTCAGTGACATTATAACTTGTACGAGCATAGCTCAAGTTGCTTATTGATTTCAGCTAAACCCTTAAACATATTAAAATTTGTGCGAGAGACTCGGTGCAGCTGAAAAAAGTGTGAGGAACTGACTGACAACAGAGTAGAGGAGAGGGACGCATGCAGTGCAAGGAACTGTGTGACAGCATTGGGAGAGATACTCGGAGCAGCTTAAAATAACGAGGGGGAACCAGACCGAGACAAAGCAAAAGATTTTGGAAGTGGCATTGCAGGAAAATTAGCCTGTGGGATTTAGGCAAATTGATTAATTTACCATCATGGAACAAGATCATGAGACAGAGATCCGCCGATGCAGCAGGCACATGGAGTACCAGTTGGATAATTTATTCCAGAACATAGCCAATTTACAGAGAAATATACAGGTACAAAAACTAATATGTATGACTGTCTGTACAACAATGACAATGGGAGGCATGGAAGGAAGTTATTCAGGGAGTGGGAGCTAGAACATTAAATGAGCTACAATATTGAATAAGGCTTTGTCAGTCAAACTTTTGTTCAGAGATGGGATGAGTAGATAGGAAGCAATTCTAGTTATAGGACTGTGAATGGCCGCATTCTTTTTCCCAGAGCAATTGGAGTCTAAAGTTAGAGGCATAGGTGAAAGGGAATTTTTTTTTATAGTGTGAGGGATCACTTTATCACACAGAAGGTCATGGGTTTATGGAATGAGGTGTCGGAGAAAGCTGTGGCGAAGGATACAATACAATGTTTAAAAGGCAATTGGACAGGTACATGGATAGGAAGAGTTTTGTGGTATATGGGTCAAATGCAAGCAAATAGGACTAAGCTCAGGAAGATGACCTGATCAGCATGAATCAGTGGTCAGCAGTGGGCAGAAGGGCCTGTTTCAATGCTGTATACTACCTTTCTTCCAAGAACCATCAACAACTTCCCTTTGCATGCAGCTAGCTGAGAGTTTCAGCACTCAGGGAGGATGATGAGATGAAAAGGTTAAGGGAGCAACCACTTGCAATTTGCCCATTGTTAATAAACCCAGCAGTAAACATGTCCTGTGATGGGCTGCAGACATCTACCACTAACTGGAGTCACAAGGTCACCGAAACATTGCCTATTTCCTTCGCTCCATAGATGCTGCCGCACCCGCTGAGTTTCTCCAGCACTTTTGTCTACTCACAAGGTCACAACGTCACAAAACCAAGAAATTGCACCCTGTCCATGAGTCTGTGGAATTCTCTGCCTCAGAGGGTGGTGGTGGCCGGTTCTCTGGATGCTTTCAAGAGAGAGCTTGATAGGGCTCTTAAAGATAGCAGAGTTAGGGGATATGGAGAGCAGGCAGGAATGTGGATGGTCAGCCATGGTATTGTGGTTGATTGTGGATGATCAGCCATGATCACATTGAATGATGGTGCTGGCTCGAAGGACCGAAAGGCCTACTCCTGCACCTATTGTCTATTGTCATAAGAGCACTGCATCAGGCAACATTGTCTTTCTTTCGAGCTCCTTCCCTTTGCATTTATACCTGTGAGCATACTGTTCTCGTGCACCTGATTTATTGTGCATCCTGCTTTGCATGCCCTATCCTCCAACCCAGCTCCCTCCTTTGGAACCACCTCCCATGCACCTCGTCCCACAAAAACATTTCATTGTTGTCATGAATGGTGATTTTCTTCCTTTTTTGATGAGCTATCAAACACATCCCACATATTTACTACCTTGATGTCGGTTTGAAAGCCTTCAAAGGCTGATTAAAAAAAAAGCCAGATCTGCACAAACATTCTCTTTGAAATATTTGACAGAGACCTGCAGTTAGCGATTTTTTAAAATTCAGATTAGTCAATCATAAGTCTATGTAGCAACCTGAATTGCCACTTACAGTGCATTCAGAAAGTATTCAGACCCCTTCACTTTTTCCACATTTTGTTACGTTACAGCCTTATTCTAAGATGGATTAAATTCTTTTTTTTAATCATCAATCTACACAAAATACCAGTTAATAAAAAAGCAAAAATAGGTGTTTAGAAATTTTTGCAAAGTACTTAAAAAACATATACTGGAATCGCTGAATGTCCCTATCCAGCTATCTAGCAAGTTAAACAATTAATCCAATAAAGACCCATAGACACGAGATGTCGTTGATGCTTTACTGTATTCAACTGTGAAACTGTAACATACAAGCAGAAAAGGAAACAGCATATTTAGTTACTTTATACACTTGGTATAGGAACATAAACTATGATGCCACCACCAAATACAGTGCTGTTATGTGAGAAACCAACCAGGGTACATGAAAGATTCTTAACTTTGTTAATAATAACAATCCTGCTCAATAACATTTATAACATATAAAGATGCTGTTAACAAACATAATTACTCACAGACATTGCGTCTAACAAATTGCAGGTATGTGGTCTCTTGAGAAACGCTGGTCCTGACAGCCAGGTGGTAGTGCGGTGTAGAGCTGCTTGGACAGACCACGATCCGTGGTCGTCTGGGTTGTTATCCGTGGGAACGAACCTCCACTGATGAGGTGATGAAAACTGATGGATACGTTGGACACGGTTGTGGATGTATGTGTAAACCCGCCTTGACCGGTTACAGATGTACCCCAGCACCATTTTGCTGTCCGTGTGGTAGATGATGTTGTCAAATGACAAGTCCATCTCCTTCACAATCATCTCTGTGATTTCGACAGCCAGGACCGTTGCACACAATTCCAGTCTTGGAATAATGAGCTCTGGCTGGGTGGCCAGCTTTGCTTTGCCAAAGATGAAGCCCACCTCCGTTACTCCATCTTCGGTGGTGACCCTCAGATAGGCAACTGCGGCAATGGCCTTGACTGATGCGTCTGAGAACAGACAAAGCTCCTTTTGTAGCATGCTCAACTTTGAGAATGTGGTGTAGGGGCGTGGAATCTGCAGCATTTGTAGATCCTGGAGCGCGTCCCTCCACTTGATCCACTCCGTCTCCATGTCACTCTCTGGATTGTTGTTACGATACCACAGGAAGCGTAGAAAATCTCGATGGTCTTCTCTCACGCCGAAACGGTGGAACATGTGGTGAATGTCACCAATGACTCCCACTGGTTCCTTCCTGAATCTCATGAGGACTCCTAGTAAGCTGTTGTTGAGATCAGGTCCTTTAAAGGCCTGTTTCACGAGTCTGCGGTCATTGGCGGCGAAACGGGAAGAATCTACCGCTCCTGGGCCGCCATAGACCGCGCACTCGGTCAAACGCACAATTCCGGGGCCGTGCGGCGTTGTTCCCACGGTGCTAAAATAAAACCAACACTGTTCAAAAATATGTCCCTACCGCACAGCCTCCGCCAGTGAGGCACGAGTGCGGCACGGCCGCCGCCACAGCCGCCGCCAGTGTGGCTCGAGCGCCGTGCGTCGAACTTGCACCGCCACAGCCGCCGCTAGTGAGTGACGTGTGCGGCACGGCCGCCGCCACAGCCACCGCTACAGCGCCGCGATCAGGACGGCCGCCGCCACAGCCCTGCAGATCCAAAATGACGTCATCGCAGTCGGCCCGCCCTTTTTTCTACTTACCGCAAGCACGTGGGACCAGCCGTATTTAAATCACTCGTCCCCCGTGCAGCATCCGTGTGGCGCTCCCATGGCATAGGCTCGGCGCTCTCGCCATTGCCGTGCGGTCCACTCTACAGGCGAAGCCGCGCTTCACCGCCGATGACCGCAACACCGTAAGACAGAGCCTTTAAGCACCACGTCATTCAACGAAACCCCCTCAAATGGTGCGCTGGAGTCAAACACCACACGAATTTGATCTTGCTTTCTGGGACGGTAGACTCTGAATGAGGGAAGATACCAACACTCTTGATCGACTGAGTGGTGTGGCTACTTCTGCATGCTGATTGCTGAGCATTTTGTCCATGAACTCCAAGTAGTGCCCCTTCATCTGTGGTCGTTTTTCCAAAGACCGCCGGAGAGAGGTGAGTCTGTTGTTAGCGTACTCTCGATTATTGGGCAAAAGCTGCCTGGGTGACTGAAACGGCAGAGGTGCGACCCAGATATTTGAGTTATCTTGGTAACATTGGTCATCCATAATCTGGAGAAACCTCATGTCATCAAATGATGATGCTAGGTCGTTATAACTGGCAGTACGATGGAAGACTGACTGCCACAGGTTCTGTCCACATGTGGTCTCCTGTAGACCGGCCATGGACATCAGCTCTGGTTCATCCTCACAAAGAGGTGAGTAAGTGAACTTCTCCTTCACTGTAACATGGCTCGTGCATGGTGTGAGGTAAGTAGGTCGACCGTTTCCTAGAATGCAGGTCTTGTAGGTGTCCACTTGGGTAGGTCTATGTGCTCCACCAAGACCTACATCACCGACAACTACCCATCCCAGATTCAGCTTCTGGGCGAACGGGGCATTGTTGGGACCGTTAATTAGTTTCCTCACTTTATGCACTTGCAGAATATCTCTCCCAATAGGAGCAGTATTTTGGCGTTTGGGTTCAGTGGAGGAATCACGTTGGCAATGCATCTGAGGTGGTTGTGGTGACACGCAGCATTGGGAGTGGGGATCTCGGCACGGTTGTTAGGCACTTGATTGCATTCTAGGAGTGGAGGAAGAGGGAGCAATGTCTTCTCATCCACAGACTCCACCATGTAACCGCAGGCTGCTCTACCTGCAGACTGCTTGAGCCCGGCACATGTCCGCAGTGTATATGGCTTAAGATTTCCTTTGATCTCAAAGATATTGAAGAACTTAGATGTTGCGAGAGAGCGGTTGCTCTGTTCATCTAAGATGGCGTACATCATGCATGCCTCTTGACGACGTCCTTCTGGATTGACTGAGATGAGACATATCTTAGCACATGCTCTCGCGCTGACCCCTTCACCGCACACCTCTGTGCATCTGGAGGTGATCTCCTGGTTTACCGCTACCTCTTCCTCCCCGCCATGCTCAGATGCAGGGGGAGATGGCTTGGACTTCCAAGGGGCTGGGCCTGGATGTAGAGCAGAGAGGTGTCTGTCACTGTCGCACTCAGTACATTTCACTTCTGCTTTACAGTGTTGGCGAAATGACTTGTGGAGTCAGCGGAAATGACTTGTGGAGCAGCGGAAACAAATGGAATGTTCCTTAAGGAAGTGTTTGCGGTCTTCCAGGCTCTTTTCTCTGAAGGCTCTGCACTTCTTTAATGGATGAATCTTATCATGAATGGGACACAGCTTGGATGGATCACTGGATTTCTGTGTCTCAGGAGTTGTTGGAGATGCTTGTGTCCTGTGGACGGAGATGAGAGTTTTACCATGTCTCTCTATTCTTACCCTCTGGACAATTGCTGGATGAGAGAAGTAAAGATTGAAGCTGGGATCCGTTCTGGTTTCTGCCTCAGTGCGGATAAAGTCGGCAAACATGCTAAATGGGGGGAAAGGGATGTGGTGGCAGCATTTATAATTGGATCCAAAGTCGGTCCACTTTTCCTGGATGTTATGAGGAAGCTTCTCAACAATCGGTGCAACTCCCCTGGAGGTATCGAGGTAAGACAAACCAGGTAGATACCCATCGAACTTGACCACTTCGATTTCTGACAGAAGGTCCCCAAGCTCACGTAGCTTGTATGGCTCTTTGATGGTGATCCTGGGAATGTTCTCAAGCTTGGTGAAGAGGGCATCCTCAATAGACTCAGGTGAACCATAGGTTTGTTCAAGCCTCTGCCAAACGATCATTAAACCAGCTGATGGATTCCTCATGTTGACAGCCTTAATTCTTGTTGCCTGCTCCGAGGATTATTTTCCAAGTCACTTTATCAAAAAGATCTAGCTCTTCTCCGGGTGAAAGGCCCAGGCCGGCTATGGTGTTTTGGAAGGAGGATCTCCAAGCCCAGTAATTCTCGGGCTTGTCATTAAAAGCCATCAATCCCGTTGTAACAAGCTGGCTGCGGGTGAGGTATCTGGTGAAGTCTATGGTGGTGGGATTGATATTGTTGGTGGCTCGAGGATAGTCGATAAAGCTGCTGTGCAGAAAGGTTGAAGTTGGTTTTCTATCCTCCAATTTAGGCTCCATGTTTCCTTGGACATTACTGGGATTGTGATGCCTTATGAAATGAACTGGCCAGATTAGATTTGGTCTGATGAACGGGCGGCAATGAACCAAATAGTATGCTACCACTCTCGATATCATGATTGGTGACCATGTTGGCTTGACTTTCTGCTGGCTTGCTCTATGACATAGTCCAGAGTACGCTCGTGTTGGTTTTGAGGGTGAACAGGGCTTGGTGATCTATTACGTGACCCTTGTTCTGCTAATAAACCTGCTTCGATGGTGTCGGTCTCTGCAATGGCTGCTTTCATCTCTTTTTCTTGCTGCAAGGCCTCTATGGTCGCCTGCATCCACGTAGCCTCGACCATCATCTCTGCCTGCATCCGCGTAGCCTCTGCCTGCATCCGCGCAGCCTCGACCTTCATATCTATCTCTCTCTGAGCGAATGCTGCTCTGGCTTCGTCTGCTTTTGCTTTAACCCACGCTATAAGGGTGGCCATGCTGGCACTGGAACTGGCTGCAGAGCGGTAAGAACGAACGCTGAGAGACTTGGCTTCATTCTGTGAAGCGTTTTCTTGGTAGCTTGTAGCCATGGCGTTGAGGTGTGGACGGACAATGTGATGATGTGAGCCACCCTGTAGCACAGTTTGTTGTGGTGCTGTCTTTTCACTATACTGGACTCGCTGAATGTCCTTATCCAGCTATCTAGCAAGTTAAACAATTAATCCAATAAAGACCCGTAGACACGAGATGTCGTTGATGCTTTACTGTATTCAACTGTGAAACTGTAACATACAAGCAGAAAAGCAAACAGCATATTTAATTACGTTATACACTTGGTATAGGAACAGAAACTATGATGCCACCACCAAATACAGTGCTGTTATGTGAGAAACCAGCCAGGGTACATGAAACATTCTTAACCTTGTTAATAATAACAATCCTGCTCAATAACATTTTGTAACATATAAAGATGCTGTTAACAAACATAATTACTCACAGACATTGCGTCTAACAAATTCTGTGGGGTAGGATGGCGATAGATTACACACTGGGTTACACTGTCTAAAACCATGAGGTACCCTCTCTGAGCTGGACTTCCTAGTTTATGATAACTTCCTGTATAACAGGAAATGTAACTCAAAGCTGTAGGAACCGGAATTTCCAGGAGGTGGCATTAATGCATGTAAACAGAATGCGGTCCAGCACAAGAAATAACTGAAATATCACATTTACATAAGTATTTAGACCCTTTACTCAGTACTTTGTTGAGGCACCTTTGGCAGCGATTACAACCTCAACTCTTCTTGGGTATGATGGTACAAGCTTGGCACACCTGTATTTGGATAATTTCTCCCATTCTTCTCTGCAGATCCTCTCAAGCTCTGTCAGGTTGGATGGGGAGCGTCGATGCACAGCTATTTTCAGGTCCCTCCAGATATGTTCGATCGGGTTCAAGTCCAGGCTCTGGCTGGGCCACTCAAGGACATTCACAGACTTGTCACGAAGCCACTCCTGCATTGTCTTGGCTATGTGCCTAAGGTCGTTGCCCTGTTGGAAGGTGAACCTCCGCCCCAGTCTGAGGTCCAGAACGCTCTGGAGCAGGTTTTCAACAAGGATCTCTCTGTACTGCTCCGTTCATCTTTCCCTCGATCCTGACTAGTCTCCCAGTTCCTGCCACTGAAAAACATCCCCACAGCATGATGCTGCCACCACCAAGCTTCACCAAGGTATGGTATTGGCCAGGTGATGAGCGGTGTCTGGTTTCCTCCAGACGTGACGCTTGGCATTCAGTTTCATCAGACCAGAGAATCTTGTTTCTCATGGTCTGAGAGTCCCTTAGGTGCCTTTTGGCAATCTCCAAGCGGGCTGTCATGTGCCTTTTACTTAGGAGTGGCCACTCTGCCATAAAGGCCTGATTGCTGAAGTGCTGCAGATATAGTTTTCCTTCTGCAAGGTTCTCCCATCTCCACAGAGGAACTATGGAGCTCTGTCAGTGACCATCGGGTTCTTGGTCACCTCCCCGACTAAGGCCCTTCTCCCCTGATTGCGCAGTTTGGCCGGGTGGCCAGCTCTATGTAGAGTCCTGGTGGTTCCAAAGTTCCTCCATTTAAGAATAACGGAGGCCACTGTGCTCTTCGGGACCTGCAATGCTGCAGAAATTGTTTTATACCCTTCCCTAGATCTGTATCTCGACACAATCCTGTCTCGGAGGTCTACGGACAATTTTGCTCAATTTTGAGTGTCATAGCAAAGGGTCTGAATACTTATGTAATTGTGATATTTCAATTATTTATTTTTAATTACTTTGCAAAAATTTCTAAACACCTGTTTTCGTATCTTCATTCTGGGATATTGTGTGTAGATTGATAAAAAAAAAGAATTTAATACATTTTAAAATGGCTATAGCGTAAAAAAATGTGGAAAAATGAAGGGGTCTGAATACTTTCTGAATGCATTGTAAATTTTCTTCTAATCCACTGGTCTGTCCCATGTTGTAGAAGTTAAATTCAGAGCCAAGTTAAAAGCAATTTAAAATGCCTGCTTCATGTTTCAAAAAAGTGTTAATAGTGTGAATAAGCATCTTCCCACATCCAATTAAGAATTCCCCAAGCACAGTAAATAGGTTTCATGCCAACTTACTAATATAACAAAAATCTAACTTTTTAACCCTGTCCTGTGCAGTCCACATATTCATTTATGAGGTTTAAAATTCCCCCTGGCATCCTCGCCTGAAAAGATTGTGCATGTTGCTTCTGGGACTAAGGTGGATATATGTGTGTGAGGTTTTTCAAGGGACCTGCATGAATGTTAGATGTATGACACAGACAAACCTAATGTATGGCAGGATAGAATCCAAAGGTTGAATCATCCACAAATGCTTCTCAAATTCCTTCAGCAGCAGTTCATCCTATAATTCAGTGTGTATAAAATGATGGTGAGGCATTTAGATGACTTCTTTTTTCAACTTATGGCATCAGTATTGGTATTGTTTTATTGGGTTTAGGTTTATTATTGTCATATGCACCGAGTCACAGTCATCAGACCAGAGTATCTTGTTTAGGTGCATTGTGGCAAACTCCAAGCGGGCTGTCATGTGCCTTTTACTGAGGAGTGGCTTCCGTCTGCCCATTCTACCATAAAGGACTGATTGGTGGAGTGTTGCAGATGTAGTTGTCCTACTGGAAGTTTCTCCCATCTCAACAGAGGAACACTGGAGCCCTGTCAGAGTGACGATCAGGTTCTTGGTCACCTCCCTGAACAAGGCCCGTCTCCCCCGATTGCTCAGTTTGGCCGAGCGGCCAGCTCTATGAAGAGTCCTGATGGTTTCAAAGTTCTCCCATTTAAGATTGACGGAGGCTATTGTGCTCTTTGGAACCTGCAATGCTGCAGAAATTGTTTTATACCCTTCCCCAGATCGTGTCTCGACACAATCCTGTCTCGGAGATCTACGGACAATTCCTTCGTCTTCATGACTTGGCTTTTGCTCTGACATGCACTGTCAACTGTGGGAGCTTATATAGACAGGTGTGTGCCTTTCCAAATAATGTACAATCAATTTAATTTACCAATTGTGGACTCCAATCAAGTTGTAAAAACATCTAAAGGATAATCAATGGAAACTGGAGTGTCATAGCAAAGGGTCTGAATACTTATGTAAATGTGATATTTCAGTTATTTCTTTTTAATTACTTAAAAAAAAATTCTAAACACCTGTTTTCACTTTTTTATCATGAGGTATTGTTTGTAGATTAATATTAAAAAAAGAATTTAATCCATTGTAGAATAAGGCTGTAATGTAACAAAATGTGGAAAAGTGAAGGGGTCTGAATACTTTCTGAATGCACTGTATATTTGGGAGTGTATGGGGTCTATAATGGAGGATTGTGAACGTATCGTTGCAGGACATTGGTGTTAAGAATTATTGTGGAGGAGGTATTATCACCTATCCTCATTGATTATGGTCTGTGGGTCTGTAAGTCAAGGATCAAGTGGCAGAGCTGCATGATGATTCCAAGGTCCAGGAGTTTGGAGATGAGTTTAGTTGGGACTAGACTAAGTGCAGACCCATTGGGTCTGTTCCCCCAATGCAATATTCCATCACTCACCCGTTCCCCCAACGCAACCCGTTCCCCCAACGCAATATTCCACTACTCACACATAGCCCCCAACTGTGCAGGCGCAGCTCATTTCCCCTCATCCCCAGCACTCCCTCCCCCTTCTCTTCACCCTCCCTCTTCTTTCCCCTCTCCTCCTCCCCTCCCCAATCCCTCCCTCACCTCTCACTCCCTCTCCTTTCCCCTACCCTCAGTCACTCCCTCACTCCCTCCATAACTTCTCTCCCCTCCCTATCTCCCCCCATCCCTCTACCCCCCCACCTTCCACACTCCTCACCTCCCCCTATCCCCCTTACTATTCCTCTTCACCCACACTGCCCTCCTCTCCCTCTATTCCCCACTCTCTACCTCCCCCATTTCCCCCTCCTCTCCCTCTTTTCGCCCTCCTCCTCCACCAGACATGAGACAGGAAAATACTGAAAAAATAGGAAGAAATAGATTTCTCCGTGGATTTTGAAATTCAGCAAGGCCCCACCACTGCCGCAAGGCCCCACCGCCGCCACGAGGCCCCACCGCCACGGCGGCTCCATCACCTCAATGCCCCACCGCCGCTGCGGCCCCATCATCGCGAGGCCTCACAGCCGCGGTCTCAATGCCTCTTGGATCACCGCGTAGAACCTCAGCCGGGGCCTCGTGGATAGAAGCCCGGGTCAGACTAAGGGGCGGACGGCGACCACATCACTCCGCGTCACTCCGCTTCTTCAGTTACCTATTCTCCTTGCCGGGCGAGGCGCGCGCGCCCGTGAGTGACAGTGGATCCAGCCAATCAGTGCAGCGATGGTGACTGACAGGAGAGGAGACCAATCTGCATGGCGGCGAATGACAGGAGATGAGACCAATCTGCACACACGCGGTTTTAAGTATTTATAAACTTTAATATCTTTTAAAATATACCATTGATCGGAACAAAACTTGTTGCCCTTGTTGCACAGGAGAATGGTGAGTAAGGTGGCGAAAAACCGTAGTTGTATCGCGTACTGTTTTTGCGTAAATAGTAAAAAATGCAAAACCGGAAGAGCACAAGATCAGAGTTTTAGTTATGTATAGATAGTGGTATTAAAAGTGGAGCTACAGTCAATAGGAGTCTGACATGGTGTCCTTGTTGTCTAAATGTTCTAGAAATGAGTGTAGGGTCTGGGAAATAGTATCTGCTATGGACCTGTTGTGAAGGTCGGCAGTCTGCAGTGGATCATTTGTCTGGGAGGCTGGAATTTCCTTTTATTTTCATTCTGTTTCTGAACGTTATGTGCGGTTGGGTCATAACCTGCCTCAAAATGATTGATGCCCATTTGAGCAGGGATTCAAATGTCAAGAATGTTTTATTGTCATATGTCCCGAAACAGAACAATGAAATTCTTACTTCAGCAGCACAAACAGATATGTAAATGTTGTACTCTGTAAACACCATAATAATCAATTAAAAAAGTTCAGCATATAGAAACAATAACAAGCAATAATAGTGCAAAGACAAAAACAATCCCCCCAAGTCTATGTAGTTGGGAGTTTATTTATAATAGCCTGATGGTTGTAGGGAAGAAGCTGCTCCTGAATCTGGACGTCAAATAAAATGTCAGATTACAGGGGCATTGAGACTGAAATAAACTGTCTCTTATGTGAGAATATGCTCGAGTTGATTTTACAGGGCTTTATAAAAATATACACTGTACTTGCCAAATGTACTTGCCAGTACTAGGGGCGCCACATGAAGGCTACCTCTGTCTACAGTCTGCCCGTTTTTTCCATATTTTTTTCATTTTTTAGTTTGTTTAAAAGTATGTTGAGGAGGATTCTTTAGTTTTTCTATGTGGGGGAGGGTGGCAGGGTAAGGGGGAAACCGTCCCCCAGTCGCCTCCTGGCGAATACGCGACTATTCTCTGAGTCTCGTCTTCGCCCCCCTCCTCGCGGTCTACCACCTAGATCGGCGTGGCCTTTCCTGCCGGGGACCGGACCAGAGCTCCAGCAGCGGTGTCGCAGCGCTGGATACATCGCGGAGCGGGCGATGCCTCACCTGGGATCGCCGTTTTATGCTCCGGAGTGCTGGGCCTGCTGCAACAACATCGCAGGGTTGTGGTTTGTACAGCTTCCAGCGCGGGCGCCGCTGACTTCAACATCGTGGTGCCCTGGGTTCCTTTGCCGAGTGCCGCCACCGTGGGTCTCCGCTCGGCACGGCCTGTGGACTTTGGGAGCCGCGAACTCCGGTAGGAAGTGGCCGATTCGGAGGTCCAAGAACTTGTTCTTCCGTTCCGAAGTCGGAGTTCCATCATCCCGGCGAGATGGCCTCAGCATCGGGCCACCCGTAGCGGCAACTGCGGAGGGCTGCGGAGGGTTCGGGAGGCCCGGACCACGGGTGTACATCATAGAACATCAAAGAGGAGGATGTCTGAACTTTGGGCCTTCCCTCACAGTAGGAAACTTTGATTCCGCTGTGCAGAGGATGTTTATGTTAAAATACTATTGTGTTTGTTCTTTTTTTATTCGTATGGCTGTATGGTGACCCCAAATTTCACTGTACCAATTGGTGCATGTGACAATAAATGTCTCTTGAATCTTGAATCTTGAATCTCTCTTCTGAGAAAGTTATTTGGGAAAAAGGTAGCTTTTAAAATGGGATTTGAAAAGAGCTCCCGACCCGAAATGCCACCCGTCCTTTCTCTCTAGAGTTGCTGCCTGACCTGCTGATTTACCCAGCACTTTGTGTCTATCTTTTAGAAAAGAGTGATATATTTTCGTAACGGTGAACAAAATAAATTAAAAGTTAGGTTCTAAAATGGGCTGGTCATATAAAGGCCCATTTTGTGTATGGCTCAGCTATTGAGGTGCCGTAATTTGAATGGAGAAAGAAAAAAACGTTTTCTTCTATGTGGAATGCCATGGCAAAATATGGCCATGGTGATCAATCTCAGCAACCCAATGCCTACAGCCAAGGATACAGTGCCAAATGAGATTTAATGATCATGCATCTGGAAGGCTACACGGGTACATTACAAAGATTTCAAAATGACTGTGAGCTGTATGACAACTAATTAGTATTTCCTATCACTCAGTGTAACAAGCCAGTTAAAATAGTAACAATTATTTATGGAACAGTCTCATGCAGAATAACAATTGATATACTGATTGCAAGTCACAGTCACTCCACTCAAGCATCTGGAAAGATCTAATACATGAAAGATCAGTAAAAAAGCACCATCTGTACACCATCTAATTACAACTACTTCTGAAAGCAGAAGGGAAAACAGTGTTAATGTTACAGCAGGTCATGATTCAGCAATATGTCACGGCAATCTCATGTTTGTGTGGTAATTAGCGGAAGGCAGATCACAGTAATGGGAGCTGCTTCAGATTGAGATTTAGAAAGGTGCCAGGAGAAAATGACTGAGACGTTTCTTCCTCCTTTCATTACCATTACCTCTTGATCTGGTTCAATGATACTTTCTTGTCACATGTACCTTGGTATAGTAAAATTCCTTTTTATTTGTGTATCTTACTATACATGAGCACAAACATACCTAAGTATAAGAACAGTAGATTTACGACGAGGCAGCACACAAGAGTCACCACATTTCCGATGCCATCTTGTATCGTTCAAGTTCAAAGTTCTTAAAAATATAGAGTCTTAACCTGGTCTCATAGGCTTGTTGTCCAAAATTCTAACCTTTATGAGCGCAACTGTACAGGCGATCCTGATGCAGTGTTTTTGGGTCTGCATTCGCCTTGTACCTTCATATGCAGGGTTGGCAGCAAGAGGTTGTACACTCCATGGACTAACTCATTTGGTGTGCCACTCCATTTCCAAGCTCTGCCTGCACCAAACAGTTGTCTGTATAATAACGGCATTGAGATAGGATGAATGAGCATAGCAGGAATGAGAAAAGCTGAAGGAGGAAAATAGACATATCCTATGTTAGATTTCTCAACATTCTTAATTCATTTTGGGAATGTTGAGAAATCATCGAGAGGATTATTGCTACCCTGCAGCTTTGGGCACAGTTGTAAATTCCTGTTGTGTCCACAAGGTCAGAAAAAAAAACAGCAGGGGAAATGACCATCATTCTTTATTTGTTGGAACAGATCTTCATCTATAATAAACTGTAATAGGTGTACAGCTTCAGATAATACTCGCGTGCTGTTGCACACATATATATTTTCTCATTTCTACAACTGACTGCAATTCTTCCCACCTTGTCTCTTGCAATGATGCTATTCCCTACTCTTAATTCCTCCATTTCCACCACATCTGCTCCCAAGATTATGTGTTCCATACTAGGATATCCAAGATATCCTTGTTCTTTAAGGAATGTGAGTTCCCTCCTTCTGTCATAGATGAGGCCCTCACATGTGTCTCTTCTGTGTCCCGTAGTTCTACTCTCATTCCCCCTCCCCACAGATGCAATAAGGACAGTGTTCCCCTGATCCTCATCTTTCACCCCACCATCATCCGCATCCAACAAATTATCCTCCAACATTCTCATCACCGACCAAGGGATCCCACAACTAATCACATCTTCCCATCTCCACCTTCTCCACTGCCTTCTGCAGGGACATTTCCCCCCCACAAATCCTGGTTCAATCATCCCTTCCCACCCAAACCACCACATTCCCAGGTACTTTCATCTGCAACCACAGGAGATGCAACATCTATCCTTATACCTCCTCCCTCAACTCCATCCAGGGATCCCGACTGTCCTTTCAGGTTAGATAGAGGTTCACATGTATGTCCTCTAACCTCATCTACTGCATCCAGTGTTCCTGATGCAGGCTCCTGTGCATTGGCGAGACCAAACATAGTCTCCCTGAACATTTACGCTTGGCCAATCTAGGCCTATAGGATCTCCCGGTTGTCAACCATTTCAACTCCCATTCCCATTCCCACACTGACTTTTCTGACTTGGACCTCCTCCATTGCCAGAATGAGGCCACACTGAAATTGGAGGAACAGCACCTTGTGGCGGCTCCCAAGGGTCGTGCCATCATAGTGTCGAACCCCTCGGCACAGGAGTGGTTCAGTCCGGAGGCGGCCCTTAGCCGGAGGCTTTAAAGGCAGGGGTTTTGGGTGCCATCTTCCTCTCGTTTGGTCTTCCCTAGAACTGGGAGGATCATAATAAAAAGTGCTTCTCAAAACACGACTTTGTGCTTAATTCCGAGACCCACGCACCACATTGGTGACCCCCGACGCTCCATTGGCGTCATGATGGAAAGAGAACCTGGTGGCCGACGCATTGTCCCGGCCCGCTATCAACGCCGTGTTCGAGGTGGCGCCCGGAATGGACTATTCTGCTCTGGCGGCGGCACAGCTCACGGACGATGAGGTGCCCGCCTACCGGACTGCCATCTCCGGCCTCCGCCTTGAGGATGTCCCTCTCGGCCCTGGGGGAGTGACAATCCTGTGCGATGTGTCGTCCGGTCAGCCGCGCCCCATCGTCCCTGCCACCTGGCGCCGGAGGGTGTTCGAGGTGATCCACGGACTGTCTCACCCATCAATCCGGGCAACAACGGCACTAGTGGCCGCTCGTTTCATGTGGCACGGTCTGCGCAAGCAGGTTGGCCATTGGGCTCGCACCTGCATTCCGTACCAGACGGCAAAGATCCAGCGCCATGTCCGTGCGCCTCTCCAGGAGTTTGGTCTACCTCACCGGCGGTTCGACCATCTCCACATAGACATTGTAGGCCCTCTCCCGCCATCCCGGGGCATCACCCACCTTCTGACAATGGTGGACCGCTTCACGCGGTGGCCGGAGGCCATTCCGTTGACCGATACTTCAACGGTTACGTGTGCTCGTGCGTTGTCCGCGCACTGGATTGCTCGCTTCGGGGTGCCAGCGCACATCTCCTCAGACCGGGGGCCACAGTTCACCTCCGAGCTGTGGTCAGCCATGGCTCACTTGCTGGGGGTGCGGCTACACCACACCACGGCTTACCACCCGCAAGCTAACGGTCTGGTGGAGAGATTCCACCGGCAGCTGAAGGCAGCACTGAAGGCACGACTCTCCGGCCCAGACTGGATGGACGAGTTGCCGTGGGTGATGCTGGGCATCCGGACCGCTCCCAAAGAGGACTTGGCCTCATCATCGGCGGAGCTCGTTTACGGGTCGCCACTCACGGTGCCCGGGGAGTTCGTGCCGTCGGCGCCGGGGCAGCAGGGAACGCCCTCATCCACCCTAAAGCGCCTTCGCGAGCAAGTTGGCAGGCTCGCACCCGTCCCGACGTCCCGCCATGGGACATTTCGCCCACACGTGCCATCAGCCCTCAGGGACTGCCCGTACGTCTTCCTGCGCCGTGATGCCCACCGGACGCCACTCCAGAGGCCGTACGAGGGCCCGTTCCGAGTGCTGGAACACGGGCAGTCGACTTTTGTCCTGGACATGGGGGGCCGGCCGGAGGCAGTGTCGATTGACCGTTTGAAGCCGGCACACCTGGACATTGACCAGCCGGTGCTGGTTGCCCAACCTCGGCCTCGAGGGCGCCCCCCTTCACGGCTCCCTCCGCCTGTCACTCCACCTGTCCTACCGCCGGTCCCTCGTCCTGTCCCTCCACCTATGCCTCCGCAAGCCCCACTAGCGGCTAACTTCCGCACGCGGGCCGGCCGGGTCGTTCGCCCGCCGGTGCGTTTCGTGCCTCTGGTTCTGGGGGGGGTCCTGTGGCGGCTCCCAAGGGTCGTGCCATCATAGTGTCGAACCCCTCGGCACAGGAGTGGTTCAGTCCGGAGGCGGCCCTTAGCCGGAGGCTTTAAAGGCAGGGGTTTTGGGTGCCATCTTCCTCTCGTTTGGTCTTCCCTAGAACTGGGAGGATCATAATAAAAAGTGCTTCTCAAAACACGACTTCGTGCTTAATTCCGAGACCCACGCACTACAACCTCATATTTTGCTTGGGTAGCTTACAACCCAGTGGTATGAACATTGAATTCACTAATTTTAATTACATTCATCTTACACTGCCCTCCCCCCCACCCCTCCACCCTCCTTGCCTCCTTCCTTCACACTTGTTGTTTTACCAATTCCTCGTTCTCCACTTTGTTCTCTTGAGATCACACCTTCCCAAGACAACAATGGTTATAAATCTTCTCTATACCCTTTCCAGTTTGACACAATCTTTCCTATAACATGGTACCCAGAACTGAACATAATACTCTGAATGTGACCTCACCAACATCTTATACAATTGCAACATGACCTCCCAACACTTAATACTCTGACTGATGAAGGCCAATGTGCATAAAGCCTTTTTGACCACCTTATCTACCTGCGACTACACCTTCACTCCTAGATCCCTCTGCTTTATAACACTCCCCAGAGCCCCACCATTCACTGTGTAGGTCCTGCCCATGTTAGACTTCACAAAATACAATACCTCACATTTCTGGATGGTGGGTATATGGAACGAACTGCCGGAGGAGGTAGTTGAGGCAGGTACTATTGCAAAGTTTAAAAAACATTGAGACACATACATGGATAGACTGGTTTAGAGGGATATGGGCCAAAAATCTGGTAAGTGGGACTAGAGTAGATGGGACATGTTCTTTGGTGTGGGCAAGTGGGCCAGAGGGCCTGTTTCCACACTGGACGACTATGACTATGATTTCATCCAACCTGAAGTAATAATTTCTCCTTATCCCACAAATGACACCCTGAACCTACCTCCACCTGTGGCCATTTGTCGATGCAATCATAGGATTAGGCCCTCAAAAGTGAAGAATTTCTTGGCTTATTGGGCAGGCACTGGTCATTTTTGGCATTGTTCCAGTGGCCAAAAAATTCCCAATTTAGGATACTGCCACTCCTTCATATATGGCTCTTTTAAACATATCTTCATTGAAGCTGGGAAACAATCACATGTGTGTATTTGTCATTACACTTTGTTTTAGGACAATTAGAGCAATGTATAGCTCACGAAGCCATAGATATTCACAGAGGTATCTTTCTCCATGAATATTTTTTTCTTGAGACCGAGGGAACTTTTGATTATTCTCTGTCAGATCTCATTCAAAACCATCCAACTGGTCCTCATCCCTCTGAACTTACTCTTATTATATGTTAAGCCACAATACCCATGATAAAGATTGATCAGATGACAGACAATTATTCCATCGTTGTCTTGAGGAGTGTTGTATGGAAAACTGCAGTTTCACGTGATTTCATGACTTCATTGATCTTGACCACTTTAAGTGCCAGCATGGAAAATATAAAACATCAGGCTCTGCAATTATATTCTATATTCATCACTAACAAGAGCTACATATATGCCTTCTATGAGTGAATCAGTCAATTTAATGCTTTGTTTTGGATTGACTCGATAAACGGTGAGTACAGACTCCCCAGACTCAGTTCATTTTCAGCTCTCAAAGGGAACAGTTCTTTATCCCAGGTGTCAAAATTAGAATTTAAATTCATAAATGAAAAAGTAGAACTTCAAATGCTGCCAAGCTTCCAAAAGGAATATTTAGGTGACTGAGCAGCATTAAGGAACATCCTTCAGACTATTGTCCATTAGTAGTTAGATTATTCTTAAATCACATAAATCTGATTAGTTACTGAGCAGAGATTAATAATTGCTATATTTCATATTCATAAACTGTGCTTTGAATTTTAAAATGGTACTTTGTGAGAACTGTCTCATAATAGTTGTAACAAATGATTCAGTAATAATATTAATACTAGCTTTTCAGCCAATTAATGCATGAACAAATTATTATCCTGTATTCTACTTCAGCAGATAAAACTTTGCATCATTCATTAAACCTTATTAAAAGCTTCAAAATCCATTTCCTTATAATTACATTCAACAACAAAAATCATTGGTAATTATTTCTAATTGCCATTATTGTAACAAATTGTGGAGTACAATGAAAAAAATAGATAATTTAATGTTTTCAAGTACAGTCGCAGACAATCGTTTTTTCTTTTCAATCGTCGTTTGATTTATTTTTAACTTTAGGATCTGGGTCTGCATTACAAGAACCATTATTATTTCTGTGTCTAGCCATCGGGAAATAGCACTGATGGTGCAGAACCGCTTCTAACAGCTTTCCTACTCATCTCTTACCTCTATTAAAATGAAAAAAATTGGTCCAGAATTTAAATTTAGATTCATTTCCATAGCCTTCAGCAAAATACATTTCCCCAACTCAATTATTGGAAGAACAAGCCGATTACAAGGGCATTGAGGCATTTGAAACTTTGGCGACCACTGTTTTCTCTCCCTAATTAACATAACAATCAAGAAATAAGTGGAGGGGAAAAAAACACAGTACTAGAGTAATTCAGGGGATCAGGCAGCATCTCTGGAGGACATCGATGGGTGACATTTTGTGTCGGGATCCTTCATTAAGCTTTTCTTAAAGCATAGTTGTAACATGAGTGGTGCAAAGTTTAAAGGAGCTGTGCAAGGCATTTTTTTTTACACAGAGAGTGTTGAGTGTCTGGAACGCTCTACTAAGGTTGAAGGTTGAAGACAGGTCTGATAGCAGCATTTAAGAGTCTTTTCGATAGCACATGGATGGGCAGGGAAAGGAGGGATATGATTTATGTGCAGGTAGATAACAAATGGTCTTGACATCATGTTGTTTAAGAAGGAACTGCAGATGCTGGAAAATCGAAGGTACACAAAAATGCTGGTGAAACTCAGCGGGTGCAGCAGCATCTATGGTGCAAAGGAAATAGGCAACGTTTTGGGCCGAAACCCTTCTTCAGATGGGGGTGGGGAGAAGAAATGAAAACGGCGGAGGAGGAGCCCGAGGGCTGAGGGATGGGAGGAGACAGCCCGAGGGCTGAGCAAGGGGAGGAGACAGCAAGGGCTAACAAGATTGGAAGAATTAAATGTTCATGCCCCCAGGATGCAGACTCCCTAAGCGGAATATGAGGTGCTGTTCCTCCAATTTACGGTGTTGCTCGCTCTGGCCATGGAGGAGACCCAGGACAGAGAGGTCGATACGGAATGGGAGGGGGAGTTGAAGTGCTGAGCCACCGGGAGGTCAGGTTGGTTATTGCGGACCAAGCGGAGGGGTTCGGCGAAACGATCGCCAAGCCGCCGGTTGGTCTCACCGATGTAGATCAGCTGAAATCTAGAGCAGCGGATGCAATAGATGAGGTTGGAGGAGATGCAGGTGAATCTCTGTCGCACCTGGAACAACTGCTTGGGTCCTTGAATGGAGTCGAGCGGGGAGGTGAAGGGACAAGTGTTGCATCAATTGCGGTTGCAAGGGAAAGTACCCGGGGAGGGGGTGATACGGGAGGGAAGGGAAGATTTGACAAGGGAGTTATGGAGGGAGCGGTCTTTGCGGAAGGCAGACATGGGGGGAGATGGGAAGATGTGGCGAGTGGTGGGGTCACGTTGGAGGTGGCGAAACTGACGGAGGATTACTTGTTGTATGTGACGGCTGGTGGGGTGAAAGGTGAGGACTAGGGGGACTCTGCCCTTGTTGTGAGTGGGGGGATGGGGAGAGAGAGCAGTGTTGCGGGGTATGGAAGAGACCCTGGTGCGAGCCTCATCTATGGTGGAGGAGGGGAACCCCCGTTCCCTGAAGAATGAGGACATATCAGATGCCCTGGTCTTGACATCATGTTCAGTACAGACAAGAAAGGGCCTGTTCTTTTGCTGTACTGTTCAATGTTCTATTTAGAATGTAACTGTTATTCCAGCACTTTTTGTTTTAGATACATAGATACATAGAAAATAGGTGCAGGAGTAGGCCATTCGGCCCTTTGAGCCTGCACCACCATTCAATATGATCATGGCTGATCATCCAACTCTGTATCCCGTACCTGCCTTCTCTCCATACCCCCTGATCCCTTTAGCCACAAGGGCCACATCTAACTCCCTCTTAAATATAGCCAATGAACTGGCCTCAACTACCCTCTGTGGCAGAGAGTTCCAGAGATTCACCACTCTCTGTGTGAAAAAGTTTTTCCTCATCTCAGTCTTAAAGGATTTCCCCCTTATCCTTAAGCTGTGACCCCTTGTCCTAGACTTCCCCAACATCGGGAACAATCTTCCTGCATCTAGCCTGTCCAACCCCATAAGAATTTTGTACGTTTCTATAAGATCCCCTCTCAATCTCCTAAATTCTAGCGAGTATAAGCCAAGTCTATCCAGTCTTTCTTCATATGAAAGTCCTGACATCCCAGGAATCAGTCTGGTGAACCTTCTCTGCACTCCCTCTATGGCTATAATGTCCTTCCTCTGATTTGGAGACCAAAACTGTACGCAATACTCCAGCTGTGGTCTCACCAAGACCCTGTCCAACTGCAGTAGAACCTCCCTGCTCCTATACTCAAATCCTTTTGCTATGGAAGCTAACATACCATTCGCTTTCTTCACTGCCTCCTGCACCTGCATGCCTACTTTCAATGACTGGTGTACCATGACACCCAGGTCTCGCTGCATCTCCCCATTTCCTAATCGGCCACCATTTAGATAGTAGTCTGCTTTCCTGTTTTTGCCACCAAAGTGGATAACCTCACATTTATCCACATTATATTGCATCTGCCAAACATTTGCCCACTCACCCAGCCTATCCAAGTCACCTTGCAGTCTCCTAGCATCCTCCTCACAGCTAACATTGCCCCCCAGCTTAGTGTCATCCGCAAACTTGGAGATGTTGCCTTCAATTCCCTCGTCCAGTTCATTAATATAAATTGTAAATAGCTGGGGTCCCAGCACTGAGCCTTGCGGTACCCCACTAGTCACTGCCTGCCATTGTGAAAAGGACCCGTTTACTCCTACTCTTTGCTTCCTGTTTTCCAGCCAGTTCTCTATCCACATCAATACTGAACCCCCAATATCGTGTGCTTTAAGTTTGTATACTAATCTCTTATGTGGTACCTTGTCTTTTTTTAATTTTTTTAAAATATTTTTTTATTTATTAGAAGTACATTACATTACAACCACATACATTAGTACTCGTCACTTATATCTTCTTACAATTAATGTACTCCGTTTGTTTTTTACACTAGTAAAAGGAAAGGATAAGATTGAAAGAAAGAGGAAAGTGAAGGAAAAAGTGAAAGTGTAGAAAATGTGACAACAAGACAGAACGAAGACCCTATAAGAACAAAATAAAAAACAAAAGAAAAAGAGTTAAGAAATAGACCCTAGAAAAGAAGAAAGAGAAAGAGGAGAAAGAGAAAAACAAATAGTTTTTATGAGCATTACGCAAATGGGACATACCAACTTTCCAACTATCATCACCCTTTACCTGACCTCAGGTTATTTTTTAAGGTACCTTTGCACCCTATATTTGTAATAATTCTATAAATGCAGACCACGTCAGATGGAAGTGATCTGGTTTACCTGCCAGGAGGAGTCTTATCTCTTCTAGGTGTAATGTTTCGAACATATTTGAAATCCACATGTTTATAGTTGGTATTGGAGCCTTCTTCCAAAATTTTAGGATTAGCTTTTTTCCAGTTATTTACCCATAGTCTATTAGTTTCTTTTGAAACACATTTAGTTCTGGACCATCTTCCGTTGTTCCGAAGATAATCCATTCTGCTTTGGGTATCAGTTTTATTTTAAATAATTTTGTAAAGATTTCGAAAATTTCATTCCAGAATTTTTGAATTTTTGTACAGAAAACAAATGAGTGCGCTATAGTAGCTTCTTGGGATTGACATTTATCACAAATGGATGATACATTTGGGAAAATTTTATGGATTTTAGTTTTGGAATAATATAATCTATGTAAAATTTTAAATTGTATTAAAGTGTGTCTTACATTAATCGAACATTTATGCACGTTTAATAAGTGTTCATTCCACCTTTCCTTTGAAATTTTAATAGCTAACTCTTGTTCCCAGTCTCTTCTGATACCCTCCGTAGATGGTATTTCTACATTTAAGATAATATTATACAAATATGATATTAAGTTTGCTGATTCAGCTTTTATCTGCATTGCCTCATCCAATACATCTGCTGGGCTAATATAATGATCTTTTGTATATGATTATTTCCGAGTTTAAATTTTATTTGTAATTGTTGAAATGAAAGTCATTTTCCAGTTTCATACAGGTCAACGAACGTTTTAATCCCTAGTCTATCCCAATGTATAAATGATTTATCTATAATAGAGGGATTAAACAAAGGGTTATTAACTATGGGAGATAATAGTGATAAATTTCTTAATTTTAAATGTTGTTTTATTTGTTTCCAAATTCGGATTATACTATGGATAATTGGGTTCTTATTATAATTTATATTATTCAGTTTCATTGGTGAGAGGAGGATCGCTCCAATGTTTCCAGAGGACCAATCCTCTTTCTCCATTACAATCCAGTCCACTAGTTGGGCGGAGTTATCCATCAGTTGAATCATGTTTTTAATATTTACTGACCAATAATAATACATGAATTTAGGTAGTGCTAAACCCCCTAATACTTTAGGTTTATTCAAGTGAGTTTTTTGTATTCTATGTGATTTATAGTCCCATATAAAATTAGTGATATCTGAGTCCAGTTTTTTTTTTAAACTTCTTTGGTAAGTATATAGGAATCGATTGAAATAGGTATAAAATTTGTGGTAGAAAGATCATTTTTAATGCATTTATTCGGCCTATTAAAGACATCGGGGAGCATTTTCCAAAATTTAATTAATGTGTTTAAATTTATTAAGTAGTGGATC
>CM075977.1:173838762-173916010 GCA_038087875.1 Malacoraja senta
ACTCACGGCTGGTGGGCTGGCAGTTGACTGACTCATGGATGTTGGGCTGGTAGTTGACACATGGCTGGTGAGCTGGCAGTTGAGTGACTCATGACTGGTGGGCTGGTAGTTGATTGACTCACGGCTGGTCGGCTGGCAGTTCACTCACGGCTATACCTTGCAATACCATTTCAAGCAGAATGCAGGCCACCAAATTCAAATTCAAATTTATTCCATTTCAAGCAGAGTGCAGGCCAACAAATTCAAATTAATTTCATTCCATTTGAAGCAGAATACAGGCCACCAAA
Source organism: Malacoraja senta (assembly GCA_038087875.1). Classification (NCBI taxonomy): domain Eukaryota; kingdom Metazoa; phylum Chordata; class Chondrichthyes; order Rajiformes; family Rajidae; genus Malacoraja; species Malacoraja senta. The sequence goes on from CM075977.1 coordinate 173,839,050, forward strand.
TGCAAATTCATTTCATTTCATTTCAAGCTGAGTGCAGGCCACCAATTTCATTTCATTCCATTTCAAGCAGAATGCATGCCACCAATTTCATTTCATACCATTTCAAGCAGAGTGCAGGCCACCCAATTCTAATTCAATTTCATTCCATTACAAGCAGAGAGCCGGCCACCAAATTCAAATTCAATTTCATTCCATTTTAAGCAGAGTGCAGGCCAACACATTCAAATTAAATGTTAGTCCATTTCAAGAAGAGTGCAGGCCATCAAATTCAAATTCATTTCATTCCATTTCAAGCAGAGTGCAGGCCACCAAATTCAAATTCAATTTCATTCCATTTCAAGCAGAGTGCAGGCCACCAAGTTCAAATTCATTTCATTCCATTTGAAGCAGAGTGCAGGCCACCAAATTCAAATTCATTTCATAGCAATTCAAGCAGAGTGCAGGCCACCAAATTCAAATTCATTTTATAGCATTTCAAGCAGAGTGCAGTCCACCAAGTTCAAATTCAATTTCATTCCATTTCAAGCAGAGTGCAGGCCACCAAGTTCTAATTCATTTAATTCCATTTAAAGCAGAGTGCAGGCCACCAAATTCAAATTCATGTCATACCATTTCAAGCAGAGAGCAGGCACACAATTTCAAATTCATTTCATAGCATTTCAAGCAGAGTGCAGGCCACCAAATTCAAATTCATTTCATTCCATTTCAAGCAGAGTGCAGGCCACCAAATTCAAATTCAATTTCATTCCATTTCAAGCAGAGTGCAGGCCACCAAGTTCAAATTCATTTCAAACCATTTTAAGCAGAGTGCAGGCCACCAAATTCAAATTCATACCATTTCAAGCAGATTGCAGGCCACCAAATTCATTTCGTACCATTCTAGCAGAGTGCAGGCCCCCAAATTCAAATTCAATTTCATTCCATTTCAAGCAGAGTGGAGGCCACCAAATTCATTTCATTCCATTTGAAGCAGAGTGCAGGCCAATCAAATTCATTTCATTACATTTCAAGGAGAGTGCAGGCCACCAATTTCAAATTAATTTCATTGCATTTCAAGCAGAGTGCAGGAAACCAAATTCAATTTCAATATCATTCCATTTCAAGCAGAGTGCAGGCCACAAAATTCATTTCATACCATTTCCAACGGAGTGCAGGCCACAAAATTCATTTCATACCATTTCAAGCTGACTGCAGACTACCAATTCATTTCATTTCAAGCAGAGTTCATTTCACTCACGGTGTAGATGCCAAATTCAAATTCAATTTCATTCCATTTCAAACAGAATGCAAGCCATCAAATTCAAATTCAAATTTATTCCATTCCAAGCAGAGTGCAGGCCAACAAATTCAAATTAATGTCATTCCATTTGAAGCTGAATGCAGGCCACCAAATGCAAATTAATTTGATTCCATTTCAAGCAGAGTGCAGGCCACCAAACTTATTTCATTCCATTTCAAGCTGAGTGCAGGCCACCAATTTCATTTCATTCTTTTTCAAGCCGAGTGCATGCCACCAATTTCATTTTGTACCATTTCAAGCAGAGTGCAGGCCACCCAATTCTAATTCAATTTCATTCCATTTCAAGCAGAGTGCAGGCCACCAAATTCAAATTCATTTCATAGCATTTCAAGCAGAGTGCAGGCCACCAAATTCCAAATTCAATTTCATTCTCTTCCAAGCAGAGTGCAGGCCACCAAATTCATTTCATTGCATTTCAAGCAGAGTGCAGGCCACCAATTTCATTTCATTCCATTTCAAGCAGAGTGCAGGCCAACAATTTAATTTCATTCCATTTCAAGCAGAATGCTGGCCACCAAATTCAAATTCATTTCATTCCATTTCAAGCAGAGTGCAAGCCACCATATTCAAATTCATTTCATTCCATTTCAAGCAGAATGCAGGCCACCAAATTCATTTCATTGCATTTCAAGTGGAGTGCCGGCCACCAATTTCATTGCATTCCATTTCAAGCAGAGTACAGGCCACCAATTTCATTTCATTCCATTTCAAGCAGAGTGCAGGCCACCAAATTCAAATTCATGTCATACCATTTCAAGTAGAGAGCAGGCAACCAATTTCAAATTCATTTCATAGCATTTCAAGCATTGCAGGCCACCAAATTCAAATTCATTTCATTCCATTAAAAAAAAAAAAAATTTAAAGATTTTTATTTTATTAGAAGTAAGTACAATTGTATACAATCATATTTTCATAATACATTTTATGTACAGCTTCTTATTTTTTTATTATAATAAAGAAGAAAAAGAAAAAGAAATTAGATAATGAAGTATAGAAAAATGTGAGATATATAGTGTGTGGAAAAGAAAAATAGAAAGTGAAAGAAGAATGTTAAAGAATAGAAAGTAGGAAAAAGAGAATAAAAGAAGGAAAAAAAAAAGGGAAGAAAAAAGAAGTAAGGAGATCTTATTTATAATCTTGACCATCCCTCGCCCAGTCACGAGTTAGCTTTTACAATTGTGTTGCACCATATGATTCCAAAAAGAGGACAAATGGAGACCAACTCATTATGAATTGGTCAAATTTATCTATTAGAAAGAATCGCATTTCCACAAGATGTGCGGTGTCCAACATACTTGCAATCCACATTTTGAGCGTTGGTATTGGTGTATTTTTCCAAAATTTAAGTATTCATTTTTTTGCTATTATTAAACTATAATTAAAAAATAATTTTTGAGATGGATTCAATTTATTCCCATCTTCCATTACCCCAAATATAATCATTTCAGTATTAGGTTCCATTCTTATCTTGAATAATTTTGTAAATATTTCAAAAATATTGCATCAAAATTTATAAAGTTTTATGCACGAAACGAAAGAGTTTGTTATAGTTGCGTTTTGGGATTTCAAGCAGCGTGCAGGCCACCAAATTCATTTCTTACCATTTCAAGCAGAGTGCAGGCCACCAAATTCATTTCATACCATTTCAAACGGCGTGCAGGCCACCAAATTCATTTCATACCATTTCAAACAGAGTGCAGGACACCAAATTCAAATTCAATTTTATTCCATTTCAAGCAGAATGCAGGCCAACAAATTCATTTCATACCATTTCAAACAGAGTGCAGGACACCAAATTCAAATTCAATTTCATACCATTTCAAGCACAGTGCAGGCCACCAAATTCAAATTCATTTCATAGCAATTTATGCAGAGTGCAGGCCACGACATTCAAATTCATTTTATAGCATTTCAAGCGGAGTGCAGACCTCCAAATTCAAATTCATTGACATTCCATTTCAAGCAGAGTGCAGGCCAACAAAGTCAAATTCAATTTCATTCCATTTGAAGCAGAGTGCAGGCCACCAAATTCAAATTCATTTCATACCATTTCAAGCAGAGTGCAGGCCACCAAATTAATTTCATACCATTCCAAACCGAGTGCACACTACCAATTAATTTCATTTCAAGCTGAGTTCATTTCACTCACAGCGTAGACACCAAATTCAAATTCACTTTCATTCCATTCCAAGCAGAGTGCAGGCCACCAAATTCGTTTCATTCAATTTCAAGCAGAGTGCAGGCCATCAATTTCATTTCATGCCATTTCAAGCAGAGGTCAGGACACCAAATTTAAATTCAATTTCATTCCATTTCAATCAGAGTGTAGGCCACCAAATCCAAATTCATTTCATATCATTTGAAGCAGAGTGCAGGCCACCAAATTCAAATTCATTTCATACCATGTCAAGCAGAGTGCAGGCCTCCAAATTCAAATTCATTTCATACCATTTCAAGCAGAGTGCAGGCCACCAAATTCATTTCATACCATTTCAAGCAGAGTGCAGGCCACCAAATTCAAATTCATTTCATACTATTTCAAGCGGATTGCAGGCCACCAAATTCATTTCATTACGTTTCAAGAAGAGTGCAGGCCACCAATTTAAAATCAATTTCATTGCATTTCAAGCAGAGTGCAGGCCACCTAATTCAAATTCTATTTCATTCCATTTCAAGCAGTGTGCCGGCCATGGAAGTCAAATTCAATTTCATTCCATTTGAAGCAGAGTGCAGGCCACCAAATACAAATTCAATTTCATACCATTTCCAGAAGAGTGCAGGCCACCAAATTTAAATTCAATTTCATACCATTTCAAGCAGAGTGCAGGCCCCACAATTCAAATTCAAATTTAGTCCATTACAAGCAGAGAGCCGGTCACCAAATTCAAATTCAATTTCATTCCATTTCAAGCAGAGTGCAGGCCACCAAATTCAAATTCAATTTCATTTCATTTCAATGAGAGTGTAGGCCACCAAATTCATTTCATAACATTTCAAGCCGAGTGCATTGAATTGAATTAGACTTTATTAATCCCCTTATTCAGGGGAAATTCAGATGTCCTTGCAGCACACTAATAAAATACAACATAGTATTAAAAAGAAGTTCAACACCAAAACATCCCCCCACAGTGGTTCCCACTGTGGGGGAAGGCACAAAGTCCAGTCCCCATCCTCTTGTCCACCCAGAGTCGGGCCCACTGAGGCCTCCACAGTCGCCGCCACGGCGCCCGATGTTCTCGCCGGGTGATGGCACTCCGGCATCGGGAGAACCCCCAGCGGCTTGGGGTACCAGGAACGACCACCTTCCCACCGAAGACCGCGACTTCCAAGCCAACAGACAGCGCCGGACGGAGCTCCACACACTGGCAATCTCAGCAAGAGATCCCAGGCTTCAGGATGTACCGTTCAGCGTCGCAGCTGGCCGCTCCACAGAACCGCTGCTCCACGATGTTCTCATCGGCGGTCCCAGTATACTGGAGTTCCAGCGCAGTGACCCAGGAAAGGCATCGCCCGCTCCACGACAGCGCTCCAGCGCTGCACCGCCGCCAAAGCCGATGTTCTGCGCCGCCGCCAAAGCCGATGTTTTGGCCAGGTCCCCTCAGGGAAACGTCGCTCCAGGACCCGCTGGTAGGCCGCAAGGACAGGTCGAAGGCGCTGCTCGGAGGAAGGCAACCCCTCCGACCAGGTAGGGACTCGAAAAACAGTTTCCCCCTTCCCCCCCACCACCCCCCACACATAAAAAGATTAGGCCCCCTGACTACACACTCAATGTACTAAAAATAATAAAAAAGAAGGGAAAAAAACGGACAGCTGCAGGACAGGCAGCCGTTCTGGACAGCGCCTCCTCTGGCAGGCCACCAAATTGAATTTCATTTCATACCATTTCAGGCAGAGTGCAGGCCACCAAATTCATTTCATACCATTTCAAGCAGAGTGCATGCCACCAAATTAATTTCATACCATTTCAAACTGAGTGCAGACTACCAATTAATTTCATTTCAAGCTGAGTTAATTTCACTCACAGCGTAGACACCAAATTCAAATTCACTTTCATTCCATTCCAAGCAGAGTGCAGGCCACCAAATTCATTTCATACAATTTCAACTAGAGTGCAGGCCACCAAATTTGTTTCTTTCAATTTCAAGCAGAGTGCAGGCCATCAATTTCATTTCATCCCATTTCAAGCAGAGCGCAGGACACCAAATTCAAATTCAATTTCATTTCATTTCAATCAGAGTGTAGGCCACCAAATCCAAATTCATTTCATATCATTTGAAGAGAGTGCAGGCCACCTAATTCAAATTAAATTTTATTTCATTTCAAGCAGAGTGCCGGCCATGGAAGTCAAATTCAATTTCATTCCATTTGAAGCAGAGTGCAGGCCACCAAATCCAAATTCAATTTCACTCCATTTCTAGCAGAGTGCAGGCCACTAAATTTAAATTCATTTCATAGCATTTCAAGCAGAGTGCAGGCCACCAAATTCAAATTCATTTCATAGCAATTCAAGCAGCGTGCAGGCCACCAAATTCAAATGCATTTCATAGCATTTCAAGCCGAGTGCCGTCCACCAAATTCTAATTCAATTTCATTCCATTTCACGCAGAGAGCAGGCCACCAATTTCAAATTCATTTCATTCCATTGCAAGCAGAGTGCAGGCCACCAAATTCAAATTCATTTCATACCATTTCTATCAGAGTGCAGGCCACCAAATTCATTTCATACCATTTCAAGCAGAATGCAGGCCACCAAATTCATTTCATACCATTTCAAGCAGAGTGCAGGCCACCAAATTCATTTCATACCATATTAAACGGTGTGCAGGCCAACAAATTCATTCAATACCATTTCTAGCAGAGTGCAGGCCACCAAATTCATTTCATACCATTTCAAACAGAGTGCAGGCCACCATATTCAAATTAAATTTTATTCCATTTAAAGCAGAGTGCAGGCCACGGAAGTCAATTCAATTTCATTCCATTTGAAGCAGAGTGCAGGCCACCAAATTCAAATTTATTTCGTAACATTTCACGCAGAGTGCAGGCCACCAAATTAATTTCATACCATTTCAAACTGAGTGCAGACAACCAATTCATTTCATTTCAAGCAGAGTTCATTTCACTCATGGTGTAGACACCAAATGCAAATTCACTTTCATTCCCTTTCAAGCAGAGTGCAGGCCACCAAATTCAAATTCATTTAATTCCATTTCAAGCAGAGCACAGGCCACCAAATTCAAATTCATTTCATTCCATTTCAAGCAGAATGCAGTCCACCAAATTCAAATTCATTTAATTCCATTTCAAGCCGAGTGCAGGCCACCAAATTCATTTCATTCCATTTCAAGCAGAGTGCAGGCCACCAATTTCATTTCATTCCATTTTTAGCAGAGTGCAGGCCACCAATTTCATTTCATTCCATTTCAAGCAGAGTGCAGGCCACCCAATTCAAATTCATTTCATACAATTTCAAGCAGAGAGCAGGCCACCAATTTCAAATTCATTTCATAGCATTGCAAACAGAGTGCAGGCCATCAAATTCAAATTCAATTTCATTCCATTTCAAGCAGAGTGCAGGCCACCAAATTCATATTCATTTCATACTATTTCAAGCAGAGTGCAGGCCACCAAATTCAAATTCATTTCATACCATTTCAAGCAGAATGCAGGCCACCAAATTAATTTCATTCCATTTCAAGCAGAGTGCAGGCCACCAATTTCATTTCATTCCATTTTTAGCAGAGTGCAGGCCACCAATTTCATTTCATTCCATTTGAAGCAGAGTACAGGCCACCCAATTCAAATTCATTTCATACCATTTCACGCAGCGTGCAGGCCACCAAATTAATTTCATACCATTTCAAACTGAGTGCAGACAACCAATTCATTTCATTTCAAGCAGAGTTCATTTCACTCATGGTGTAGACACCAAATTCAAATTCACTTTCATTCCCTTTCAAGCAGAGTGCAGGCCACCAAATTCAAATTCATTTCATACAATTTCAAGCAGAGAGCAGGCCACCAATTTCAGATTCATTTCATAGCATTTCAAGCCGAGTGCAGGCCATCAAATTCAAATTCAATTTCATTCCATTTCAAGCAGAGTGCAGGCCACCAAATTCTTATTCATTTCATACTATTTCAAGCAGAGTGCAGGCCACCAAATTCAAATTCATTTCATACCATTTCAAGCAGAATGCAGGCCACCAAATTCATTTCATACCATTTCAAACAGAGTGCAGGCCACCAAATTTATTTCATACCATTGCAAGCAGAGTGCAGGTCACCAAATTCATTTCATACCATTTTAAACAGAGTGCAGGCCACCAAATTAATTTCATACCATTTCAAGCTGAGTGCAGTTTACCAATTCATTTCAAGTTGAGTGCAGGTTACCAATTCATTTCATTTCAAGCAGAGTTCATCTCACTCACGGCGTAGACTCACAGTTCAGGGCTCAACTCCCACTCACAGTCTTCCAGGGTAACTGACTGACATCCGGCCTCCGGGGCTTTATATTCCTGGCCCCCTGGAAGGCGTTACCTTCATCATGGTGATTGACAGGCGAGAGGACCAATCAGCTGATCAAGATTATTCAAACATTTGGAAATGTTTTATTTTTCATCGATCGGAAATATCCTCAGGGCTGCCTCAGCAGAGGAGGACTGTTAGTTAGATGGCCAAAAATCATAGAAATATATGGTAGCGTTTTTTTCTAAAATGAATATACAGTGCAGACAGGAAGTGGTCAAGATGAAACTTTTAGTTATATAGATAATAGTGATACGTTCCTCTCAAAGCATAGATAGAAATGCAGTCTAGGAGTATCAAATACATAAAATCAAATATGGTCGATTCAGGAGTATTTTTATTTTTACAACTTTGAGTAACATGACAAAAGATCCAGTCCAGCATGGAATTAATTCATGCTTGTTAGGGGGCCGGCAGCCTTGGCCATGTGTTTTAGTACGAATGACACGAGGGTACACAAAGAGGTAAAGGTGTATTTAGAGTGGTTTGCACTGACAGCTGCTAATTTTGTGCATCAGTGCCCAACATATGTTCGGCCAAAGAAAAGGTTTGTTTAGGAATTAATCTAGTAAAGGGAATTTAAACAACTATCTTACATGCCAGGCTATTAGATCAGTGGGACAGGATGGGGGAAAAAGCAAAGATGCAACAGAATATTATAAATAATGATTTATAGTTGGAGAACAGAACTACCATATGTTCTTTGGAAGTGTTACAATAACCCACAAACACATCTTCTGTAACAGGTTAAAAATCAAAGCAGTCCAGAGTATACATCACTCAGTATTCTTAATGGGAAAGAGGAAAGCTCTTGTTTCTTTTGGTGATTAATTGAGTTAGTTGGTTGGTTGAATGCAGAGCAAGATTGATATAACCATAAACTAATGGATTGCTGAGTGAATGGATGAACCAATATGCATAGGCGGTTGAAAAGATGAATCACCCAGGTGGCCTAGTACAATAGCCAATGGTCTCACTTTCACAAGACACCAGGGTGCCAGGTTCAATCCTGATCTCAGGTACTGTCTGGGTAGCTTTGCACATCATCCCTGTGAAAGATTTGGTTTCATCCGCATTATCTTGTTTTATCCCACATCCCAAAGATACAGCTAGTAAGGTTAGTTAGCCATTTTAAATAGCCCTGCATGTGTGGGTGAGTGTGCATTTGAGGGTGTTTTGAGGAATGTAGGAGAATTTAAAATAAGATTACTATAAATGGGTGGTTGATGGTTAATTCAGTGGGCTGAAGGACCTGTTTCCATGCTAGCTGTCTCTAATGCTGTAAATATTTACCTCTGCCAAACCAAAGTTCCAGGGTTGTGTGTCTACTATGTATTGGACAGTGTTTTGCTACTATGCAGCCAACAATGTAAGGCTTCCTCAGAAGTAGCCCACAAAGATACACCACTCAGAATGAGAAGAGAGGCAGGCCCATGGTAACATTCTCACTTAAAGTTCCCTTTCGAATTTCTAGCATGCTGACTCAAACATATTTGGCCACTATTTCATTCTTACAAAGTCAAAATGTGTAGAAATGACAGAGCACCTTCTTGAGATAAACAGCAGCAATTTGAAGAAAAGGTATACGTAATTAAATAGTTGGCAGGCTGCATTGACCATTGGAGGCACATGGATGGATGATTGGGTATATATAGGTAAATAGATTGGGCAATAGATATAAATGTAATATGTCATATCTTAAGTTATTCAAACACTGTGCTTCATGTGCTCTGAAAGACTGCTAATTTAGTTGAAAAATTGACATTTACAACATGAAATGCAGTTAAATGTGTTGGAAGGAACTGCAGATGCTGGTTTAAATCAAAGATAGACACAAAATGATATATTCAAAGCATGGTGATCTTTTTTTCTGATTTATATGCTGATTTCAAAGCATGAGATCATGAGAATGAAAAGTAAAGTTTGGTTGCCAGAGAAACACATATAAATATTACTCTCGTTTGTTATTTAGACTTTTGAGATACAGTGCGGAAACAGGCCATTTGCCCACTGAGTCCGCGTTGTCCAGCAATCACCCTGTACACTTGCACTATCCTACACACCAGGGACAATTTTTCCAATTTTACCAAAGCCAATTAACCTACAAACCTGTACATCTTTTGAATGTGGGAGGAAACCGGAGCACCCAAAGTAACCCCACACAGTCACAGGGAGAATGTACAAACTCCGGTCAGATAGCACCCAAGGTCAGCATCAAACTCTGCTGCCACTCTGCTGCCACTCTGCTGTCCAAACGTTATTTCTGAAACCAAAATAATTTTGAGACTCATAAACATAATATCCATCTGATGTATGGTACTATATGAGAGGGTATGGTGGGTTGCTGTTATCTGTTAGTTACCTAATTTTTCCTGTTGCGTGACATCTATTCACTGCACGTTTCAAACAAGTTGTTATATGGTTCTGGATATAAATTAATATCCATAAATAATGTTGATACAAGAACTACAGATGCTGATTTATTTAAAAAAAGCACATAAAGTGCTGGAGTTACTTAGTGAGTCAGGCAGCATCTCTGGAGGATATTGTCACATCAGTCTGAAGAAGGGTCCCGACCTGAAACGTCACCTATCCATGGTGTCCAGAGATGCTACCTGATCGCTGTTACTCCTACACCTTGTGCTTTTCTTCCCATAAACAATGCTTCCACAGTAGATTAACCACATAAACCACAAGGATGCCACACTTCTGTTTCTGGTGTGTGGGACAACTTAACTTCCTGAGATTTAAAAAAAACTGGGAATGTAAGGGTGTTCTGAATCAGTGAACTGTAACATCTAATTATCAAGCACTGCAGGATTTATTGAATTTTTTGATAGCTCTTTAGAAAATGCTATTTGGTCTGACTTAAATTGAAAGAACATTTATTTTATTCCCACAGAAGCCAATGAATACCTTTAATCTATTGGTTGTTTGGAGAGACATTTCTGGTCCCATGATTGGTAAAAAAAAAAACAGGCATGATTCCTTTGGATTAAAAATAGGTTACTTTAGTAGTTTGAAAACATTATTTTATCCTAAGAGTACAAAAACAAAACTCTTCTTTCAGTACTTGTTAAAGTAGTCCTGAAGATATTGCCCAAGTATTTTATAATGAAATAAGTAAGTATTTTATAAGGTTAATGTCGTCAAAGATATGCACCACACTGGCCATTATCTCACTTCACTGCTACCTTCAGGAAGAAGGTACAGGATCCTGTAACCTCCAGGTTCAAGTTTTTACTCAGCCATCAGGCTCTTGAATCACCCTGCACAATCTTAACTATAACCCTACCTCAGAACTGAACTACTTTGGACTTTGCACCACCAAGGTCACACTACATCTATTTCTTGGTGCACCTAGATCAATCAATAATGTATTGTATACTTACAGTATATAGAAACATAGAAACATAGACAATAGGTGCAGGAGTAGGCCATTCGGCCCTTCGAGCCTGCACTGCCATTCAATATGATCATGGCTGATCATCCAACTCAGTATCCTGTACCTGCATTCTCTCCATACCCACTGATCCCTTTAGCCACAAGGGCCACATCTAACTCCCTCTTAAATATAGCCAATGAACTGGCCTCAACTACCTTCTGTGGCAGAGAATTCCAGAGATTCACCTCTCTCTGTGTGAAAAATGTTTTCCTCATCTCGGTCCTAAAAGATTTCCCCCTTATCCTTAAACTGTGACCCCTTGTTCTGGACTTCCTCAACATCGGGAACAATCTTTCTGCATCTAGCCTGTCCAACCCCTTAAGAATTTTGTACATTTCTATAAGATCCCCCCTCAATCTTCTAAATTCTAGCGAGTACAAACCGAGTCTATCCAGTCTTTCTTCATATGAAAGTCCTGACATCCCAGGAATCAGTCTGGTGAACCTTCTCTGTACTCCCTCTATGGCAAGAATGTCTTTCCTCAGATTAGGAGACCAAAACTGTCCGCAATACTCCAGGTGTGGTCTCACCAAGACCCTGTACAACTGCAGTAGAACCTCCATGCTCCTATACTCAAATTCTTTTGCTATGAATGCTAACATACCATTCGCCTTCTTCACTGCCTGCTGCACCTGCATGCCTACTTTTAATGACTGGTGTACCATGACACCCAGGTCTCGTTGCATCTCCCCTTTTCCTAATCGGCCACCATTCAGATAATAGTCTACTTTCCTGTTTTTGCCACCAAAGTGGATAACCTCACATTTATCCACATTATACTGCATCTGCCATGCATTTACCCACTCACCCAGCCTATCCAAGTCACCTTGCAGCCTCCGAGCATCCTCCTCACAGCTAACACTGCCCCCCAGCTTCATGTCATCCACAAACTTGGAGATGTTGCATTCAATTCCCTCGTCCAAATCATTAATATATATCGTAAATAGCTTGGGTCCCAGCACTGAGCCTTGCGGTACCCCACTAGTCACTGCCTGCCATTGTGAAAAGGACCCATTTACTCCCACTCTTTGCTTCCTGTTTGCCAGCCAGTTCTCTATCCGCATTAATACTGAACCCCCAATACCGTGAGCTTTAAGTTTGTATACTAATCTCTTATGTGGGACCTTGTCGAAAGCCTACTGAAAGTCCAGATATAACACATCCACTGGTTCTCCCTTATCCACTCTACTAGTTACATCCTCGAAAAATTCTATAAGATTCGTCAGACATGATTTACCTTTCATAAATCCATGATGACTTTGTCCAATGATTTCACCACTTTCCAAATGTGCTGCTATCTCATCTTTAATAACTGATTCTAGCAGTTTCCCCACTACCGACGTTAGACTAACTGGTCTGTAATTCCCCATTTTCTCTCTCCCTCCCTTTTTAAAAAGTGGGGTAACATTAGCTACCCTCCAATCCTCAGGAACTACTCCAGAATCTAAAGAGTTTTGAAAAATTATGACTAATGCATCCACTATTTCTGGGGCTACTTCCTTAAGTACTCTGGGATGCAGCCTATCTGGCCCTGGGGATTTATCGGCCTTTAATCCATTCAATTTACCTAACACCACTTCCCGGCTAACCAGGATTTCACTCAGTTCCTCCATCTCATTTGACCCCCGGTCCCCTGCTATTTCCGGCAGATTATTTATGTTTTCCTTAGTGAAGACAGAACCAAAGTAGTTATTCAATTGGTCTGCCATGTCCTTGTTCCCCATGATCAATTCACCTGTTTCTGTCTGCAAGGGACCTACATTTGTTTTAACTAATCTTTTTCTCTTCACATATCTATAAAAGCTTTTGCAGTCAGTTTTTATGTTCCCTGCCAGTTTTATTTCATAATCTATATTCCCTTTCCTAATTAACCCCTTTGTCCTCCTCTGCTGGACTCTGAATTTCTCCCAGTCCTCTGGTAGGCTGCTTTTACTGGCTAATTTGTACGCTTCATCTTTTGTTTTGATACTATCCCTGATTTCCCTTGTTATCCATGGATGCACTACCTTCCCTGATTTATTTTTTTGCCAAACTGGGATGAACAATTGTTGTAGTTTATCCATGCAGTCTTTAAATGCCTTCTATTGCATATCTACCGTCAACCCATTAAGAATCAATTGCCAGTCTATCTTGGCCAATTCACTTCTCATACCCTCAAAGTTACCTTTCTTTAAGTTCAGGACCCTTGTTTCTGAATTAACAATGTCACTCTCCATCCTAATGAAGAACTCAACCATATTATGGTCACTCTTGCCCAAGGGGCCACGCACAACAAGACTGCTAACTTACCCTTCCTCATTACTCAATACTCAATCTAGAATAGCCTGCTCTCTCATTGGTTCCTCTACATGTTGGTTTAGAAAACTATCCCGCATACATTCCAAGAAATCCTCTTCCTCAGCACCCTTGCCAATTTGATTTACCCAATCTATATGTAGATTGAAGTCACCCATTATAACTGTTTTACCTTTGTTGCACGCATTTCCAATTTCCTGTTTGATGCCATCTCCAACTCCACTACTACTGTTAGGTGGCCTGTACACAACTCCCACTAGCGTTTTCTGCCCCTTAGTGTTTTGCAGCTCTACTCATATCGATTCCACCTCCTCCAAGCTAATGTCCTTCCTTTCTATTGTGTTAATCTGCTCTCTAACCAGCAACGCTACCCCACCTCCTTTCCCTTTCTGTCTATCCCTCCTGAATATTGAATATCCCTGGATGTTCAGCTCCCAGCCTTGGTTACCCTGGAGCCATGTCTCCGTGATCCCAACTATATCATAGTCATTAATAGCTATCTGCACATTCAACTCATCCACCTTATCACGAATGCTCCTTGCATTGAGACACAAAGCGTTCAGGCTTGTTTTTACAACACTCTTACCCCTTATACAATTATGTTGAAAAGTGGCCCTTTTTGATTTTTGCCCTGGATTTGTCTGCCTGCCACTTTTACTTTTCACCTTGCAACCTATTGCTTCTACCCTCATTTTACACCCCTCTGTCTCTACGCTCACACATTTAAGAAACCCTTTCCCTTTAACTCCATCCTCAACTATCCCATTCGACACCCCACCCCCCTTATTCAGTTTAAAACCACCCGTGTAGCAGTGGCAAACCTGCCTGCCAGAATGCTGTAGTGTTGTCATATTTAATGCACCTGTAAAGCTGCTGCAAGTAAATGCATTTGTAATTGGCAGAGTGAGAAAACAAAATGTGTTTAAAATTGTGGAGAGAATTGTCAATGGAGTGATCAGTGAAGGTAAGAGGTAACGGGACCAGGTGTCTCACCCCTCTTGGTTGTGTTGGAATGTACCGTGAGAAGGGGATTGGTTGCCTCTTCTCTTCCCATCATTCAGGGACCCAAACATTCCTTTAAACTGAAGCGGCAATTCCCTTGCATTCTTAATTTGGTATACTGCATTCAGTGCTCACAATGTGGGCTCCTTTAGAGAAACCGAACATGGATCCTGATTTACAGAACAACTCCATTCAATCCACAAGGCCTAACCTGGGCTTTCAATCATTTGCACTGTAATTCAATTTGCACTCTGGCCTTGCTATCTTTGATGTCCTACAATGCTTCAATGATATCAACAAGGAGGAAGAGCACCAGCTCTTTCATCTCTGCACAATGCAGTCATTGAGACAGTATTAAAAGTAATGATTTCAGGTATCCATCTTATTCTGTCCTTTCTCACCAAAGATTGTTCATTTTGATTGTTTTGTTTCCTGTCTTTGAACATTGAGAACTTTGATCTGTAGCTATCACAGACATTTTCCCAGTTCCCTTCAGTTCCCTCCTCTCTGCAGCTTGTTTTCTCAGTTTTTAAGTTCTGATTGTGAAATGCCAATCCTGTTTCCCTCCCCACTGATGTTGCTTGACCTGTTGAGCACTTCTGGAATGTTCTGCTTTTCATCAGACGTCTTGCATCCGTGGTGCAGTAATCCACAAACGGAGTCAAGAACATATGGAGACATAAAGAATTGCAGATGCTGGAATCTTGAGCAAAATACAAAATGTTTGAGTTGCTCAGTGGGTTAGGCAGCATCTCCGGAGGGAATGGATAAGCAAAGATTTGGACCATTCCAGTCTGAAGAAGGATCCCAATCTGAAATGTTGCCTGTCTGGCTGAAGAAAAGATCTGTTAACGATACAACACAGAAATGAAAATGTGAAGAACATTAAATTCACCACTATTTTTTTTTTAATGGCCATCCAGGCTATATATTGTCATTTGTGAAAATCTCATTATGAATATTATGGCTGACGCAGGAGCAATCTCTCAAAGTCCCATGTAATTGAATTATCTTTGCCACAAAGACAACAAACAGTGCTGGGGACCCAGGTTTGATCCCAACAACTAGTGCTGTTTGAACGGAATTTGTACGTTCTCCCCATGACCGAATTGGTTTTCTCCGACATCTTTGGTTTACTCCCACACTTAAGATGTACAGGTTTGTAGGTTAATTGACTTGGTATAAGTGTAAATTGTTCCTAGTGTGTGTAGGATAGTGTTAATGTGCGGGGATCGCTGGTCAGTGTGGACTCGGTGGGCCAAAGTGCCTGTTTCTGCACTGTATCTCTAAACTAAACTAAACTAATATTGTTGTTAAAATTTAAATGCTTCACTCATGTCCCTCAGAAAGTGAGCCTGCCTTCATATTGGTCATCTCCATTCTTCACCTACATTTTGAGCACGTGGATATGTTGTTGACTCTTAATGCCTTCTGAAGTGTTTCAGTGTGACATCCCAGTCACCGTAGGGGCTGTTTGTTTGACCTGACCATCCCTTATTTACTTTTATATATTTTAAAATGGTAAACTTACATCATAATCAACAGCCTCAGAACAATTTGTTTTTGTAAAATTTAACAGTGAATATTTGATAGATCGGAATTTTGAATGTTGAAAATCCATCCCTTATATCTGATGTACTGTAAGAATCCAAAGAGGAGTCCATTGTTATTGTACCAGCTTTGAAAAAATACATCCAATTAATCCCACTCCCTTGTTCATCTTCCAAATAAAAATGTATTGTATCTGAGTACACATGACAATAATAAATCAATACCAATACCAAATGTCAGCAAATATTTCCTTCCTGAAAAATATATCCAATTGCCTTTTGACAGTTACCATTGTGTCTACTTTCACCAACAATTAAGTCAATCCTTTTGAGGTTGTAACACCACACAATGTTAATAGAGTCACAGAGCCATAGAGGTATGAGGCACGGAAACAGGCCCATTAGCCCACTAAGTTCTTGATGACCAACAAACACCCATTTTCACAACTCTCACATTCCCATCAATTCACCCTAATTATACCATTTATCTTGACACTCAGGGAAGTGTACAGTTGTCAATTAACCTAAGTTTGAGATATGGGAGGAAACCAGAGCACCCTGAGTAAACCAACAGGGGAAACTTGCAAACTGCACACAAACAGTAGAGAATGTTAAAATCAAACCAGATTTCTGGAGCTATGAGGCCTCCAATTGAGTTCCATCAATGGTGCCACTATTTCACCTTTTTTCTGTCTCTCATCTGTGTTATCTTGAATTTATGTGGTCCAGTTACTAACTGTCCCATATGCGGGACTGTTTTTTGGTACCATCTTCATCTCAACCCTTTATAATAATGGTAAATACCTTGGGTTAAATCTAATACAAATAGTGTCTGGTCCAAGAAGAACAATCCCTGTCACTCTAGCATCTGCATAACTCAAGTACCTCATCCCAAGCATTGAACCAGTAAATCCTCTCTGCACTCTCTATAACCTTTGATATTCTCTTCAAGTGTGGTTCCAAAACCTACAGCCCTGTCATTACAAACAATTCATAAATGTAAATGCATTTTTTTTAGACCTACCTCCCTGTCTCTGACAAAAGGAATGAAGTCTCTGAACATTATCCTGACATATGCATTAAATTAACCTACTGTTTGCTCATTTGCAAATTTGCTTATGAAATCAATGTATCACACATTCCCTATGAACTGCCAGCCGGGAGTCAGAATCTGAATTTAAAATGCTGTCCTGAGCAGGAAGGTTAATGGTCGATTAAAGAACTCCCAATTATCTCTTCCACTGTCGCCGTTGGCACAGAAATTTCATAACCTTCAATGCTCTATTGTACTCCAAGCTTGCACTCCATTCAATAGCTGATTTCCAAATTCTGAATCACTAAGTTAACACTCTCTCTTTGTTACTTTATTTTTAGAGGTAAGCCAAATAAATTAAGCTGTGGTGCACAGTGGCTAAATGTTGCCTAATAATTATATAAAAATACATAAATAAGTACAATTCAATTGCTAAACAAAATGTGTTTCAACTGCTAATTTAAAGTGAAGAGTCTGACCTTTTTCATGAATACTTTGTTTGTCCCAACCTGTGAAAGTAGCCTGAAAGAGGTTTAACTACTTTGATGTTCACAGACACTGATTACAAAGCACATGAATGTTTTTGAGTAAAAGTCCTTGAGATTCATGATTTGTCATTGTCGTTCATTTCAAGATTCAAGATAACTCCATGAGGTGCCTACTGTTGTGTTAACATGTCATGTAATCTATTTAATTTTTAAGAACTCTTGCCATGAAATTGGATCCATGTGTGTACATTTTGTATTTGTAAATCCCACATAAAATTGGTTTCAGCAGTCGTGAAATTGCATACATTGAGAAACCGGGCCAGCAAAGCCATAGACAGTTCACATTAGTGTCTGAAATTCACGGCATCTACCTTGCACCTTATTACATCACCACTTACACAAGCACTTGAGCCATATTTATTTAATGACGGAAAAATATTAAATGCAATAAACCTAACTCTTTACCCACCCCCCCACCAACCTAAATCTGGTCATTCCAGTCTCCACACTTTAGGACAATGTCTTAGTTTTAGTTTAGTTTCATTTAGTTTAGAGATACAGCATGGAAACAGGCCCTTCGGCCCACTAAGTCCACGCTTACCAGCGAACCCCGCACATTAACACTCTCCTACACACATGAGGGACAATTTTTACTTTTACCAAGCCAATTTACCTACATACCTGTACATCTTGGAGTGTGGAAGGAAGCTGAAGATCTCAGAGAAAATCCATGCGGTCACGGGGAGAATGTACAAACTCCGTACAGACAGCACCCGTGGTCGCGATCGAACCCGGGTATCTGGCGCTGCAAGCACTGTAAGGCAACAACTCTATAGCTGTGCCATCATGCCGCCCTCTTCTGCATTTTGAATGTCAGCAATGTCAAGTATAGGTGGCCAGTCTTTCTGTTCTCGGAGATAGTCAATGCCCGGCACATCTGTAGTGAAAGTGTTACTTGCCATTTATCAATCTATGTTGTTCAGGTCTAGTTCTTCTTATCGAGTCCACATCACAAGATTAGATATTGTTCTTCCAGAGCTGAACACACATCTTGGCATTTTCATTGCAGACAGCGAGATCGGCAGCTGTGCATTGGTTTTCCAGTTGAGGGCATTTCAGCAGGTGTTCCATTGTTTGTGGTTCAATACCATATTCGCAGGTGACATCGTTGGGGTTATATCTCCACTTGTTTAGATATATCTCCACTTGGCTCTGCCAGCGCCAGTTCTCAATCGATTGCATCTGCACCAGGAGGGAGTTGCTCACTTGCCGTTAGTCCCATGGTAGTTGAGGGAGGTAGAGTGGATATTCTATCACCCCATATGGAGACTCGTGCTTCACTTGTTGTAATGCCATCCTCAAGAGGAGTCACACAGTTGCAGATAGTATTTGATTTTGTGCAATCCTCCACACATGATGGAAGGAATTAATTGATTGATAAAACAGTTGAGAATCATTGGGCATTGACTATGCCCGGAGTATGTCCTGCTGTAGTCATGTAAATGATTTATCTCTGGCAACCGGACCAACCACACTTTGCCGGCCCCTGCAATTATGTGTGTTTTCTTCTTGGTGCCCATTTGACTCCAGTTTATTAGGGCTCTTCGTTGCCAATGACAATCATTCTGACATTAGTTCTGGAATTCAGCTCTTTTGATCAATGCTTGGGTCAAGTCTGTCATGAGGCCCAGAGCTGACTGGTCTGGTGACACCCAGTGATAACAAACGCAGAAAATGCTAGAAAAACTCAGGGCATCAAGTAGCATCTGTGAAAATAGGATAGGTGAGCTGGTCGTTTGGATTCACAACTGGTTTACTCATAGAAGACAGATGGCTGTAATATATGTGTGTTACTCTGGCTGAAAGTCTGTGACCAGTGGAGTTAGAACAGTACAGCACAGGCACAGACCCTTCGGTCCATAATGTCTGTAACAAACATGATGCCAAGACTAACTCTTATCTACCTGCACATAATCCATATCCCTCCATTCCCTGCATATCCATGTGCCTATCCAAAAGTCTCTTAAATAACACTGCCATATCTGCCTCTACCTCCACCCCTGGCAGCATCTTCGAGGCACGCACCACCTTCTGTGTAAAAAATAATTTGCCCCACACATCTCCTTTAAACATTGCCCTTCTCACCTTAAAGCTGTGCACTCTATTTGATATTATCTTCCTGGGACAAAGGTTCTGACTGATTAATTTATCTATTCCTCACATAATTTTAAATACCTCAATCATGTCTCCCCTCATCCTCTGGAGTTCCTGAGAAAACAATTCAAATTTGTCCAACCTCTTCATGTAGCTAATAGCCCCTAATCTAGACATAATTCTGGTAAACCTCATCTGCACCCTGATCAAAGCCTGCACATTCTTCCTGAACTGCACACAATACTCCAACCAAATCAAGTAACGCGGGATCGTGGCTTCCTGATTCTTACACTCAATGCCCTGACCGATGATGGTAAGCATGCCATTTGCCTTGTTTACCACTCTATTCGCCTGAGTTGCCACTTTCAGTGACATGGACTTGGATTTAGAGATCTCTCTGTACATCAATGGTATTAAGGGTCATGCCATTAATTGTATATTTTCCCCTTACATTTGACCTCCAAAAGTGCAACATCTTACACTTGTTCAGATTAAATTCTATCTGCCATTTCTCCACCCATTTCTGCATCTATCTGCAAGGATGTCTTTGCAATAGTCGGTCCCAGTATCCTATCTATCATCAACAGTTCTCTGGCCACTGGCACTGTTCCAACCTGTTTCAAGCACGTGGTGGTCCAGCCCCTCCTGAAAAAACCTAACCTAGACCCCACCTTGCCAATAACTACAGACCTATTTCCAAACTGCCTTTCCTCTCATAAGTGCTTGAAAAGGTAATTCTAGACCAACTAATGCTTTATCTACACCCAAATTCCATCCTGGAAAGTTTCCAATCAGGTTTCAGGCCCCACCACAGCAAAGAGTCTGCCTTGTTGAAGGTGCACAACGACCTCCTTCTCGCCATCGACTCGGGTGACTGTGCAATCCTGCTCCTTCTCGACCTCAGCACAGCGTTTGATACAGTGGACCATACCATCCTAAGTGACCGTCTCCGGTATGGGGTTGGTGTTGATAGCACTGCCCTGAGCTGGTTCGTTTCCTACCTAAAAAATATGAGTTTCTCTACTAACATAGGCAATTCTTTCTCTTCCCCAGCTAGCCTTTTCTGCGGGGTTCCACAAGGCTCCATCCTAGGCCCCATTCTCTTCTCTCTGTACCTGCTCCCCCTCGGCCAAGTCATTCAAAAGCATGGTATTTCTTTCCACTGTTATGCAGATGATACACAGCTCTATCTCCCCCTGAAACCCAACAACCGGTCTAATTTAAACAGCCTCATGCACTGCCTCGATGACTTAAAATGTTGGATGGCTCAGAACTTCCTCCAACTTAACGAGAGCAAGTCTGAGGTCATCCTACTTGGCCCCTCCGACTCTATCAAAACGATAACAGGCAGCCTTGGAAGCCCAACTTCCTTAGTCAAACCGCACGTCAAAAATCTTGGTGTGATATTTGACTCCACATTAAAATTTGACAAGCAAGTCAACTGTGGTAAAAGCTGGTTTCTTCCAGCTTCGTACCATAGCTAAAATCAAATCATTCCTGAAATTTGACTACCTTGAAAAAATCATCCATGCATTCATCTTCCCCCGCCTTGACTACTGCAACTCCCTATACCCTGTCCTGCCTGCAATTGGTCCAAAACACCGCAGCAAGACTTCTGATGGGTACCCATTAAAGGGACCACATCACCCCAATCCTGGCCTCTCCCAACTGGCTCCCAGTATGCCACAGAATCAACTTCAAGCTCATAGAAACATAGAAACATAGAAAATAGGTGCAGGAGGAGGCCATTCGGCCCTTCGAGCCAGCACTGCCATTCATTGTGATCATGGCTGATCGTCCCCTATCAATAACCCGTGCCTGCCTTCTCCCCATATCCCTTAACTCCACTAGTCCCTAGAGCTCTATCTAACTCTCTCTTAAATCCATCCAGTGATTTGGCCTCAATAAATTCAATAAATTCACAATTCTCTGGGTGAAAAAGTGTTTTCTCACCTCAGTCTTAAATGATCTTCCCTTTATTCTAAGACTGTGGCCCCTGGTTCTGGACTCGCCCAACATTGGGAACATTTTTCCTGCATCTAGCTTGTCCAGTCCTTTTATAATATTGTATGTTTCTATAAGATATCCCCTCATACTTCTAAACTCCAGTGAATACAAGCCTAGTCTTTTCAATCTTTCCTCATATGACAGTCCCGCCATCCCAGGGATCAATCTCGTGAACCTACGCTGCACTGCCTCAATCACAAGGATGTCCTTCCTAAAATTAGGAGACCAAAACTGTACACAATACTCCAGATGTGGTCTCACCAGAGCCCTATACAACTGCAGAAGAACCTATTTACTCCTATACTGAAATCCTCTTGTTATGAAGGCCAACATTCCATTAGCTTTCTTCACTGCCTGCTGTACCTGTAAGCCAACTTTCAGTGACCGGTGTACAAGAACACCCAGGTCTCGCTGTACCTCCCCCTTACCTAACCTAACCCAATTGAGATAATAATCTGCCCCCTTGTTTTTGCTGCCAAAATGGATAACCTCCCATTTATCTATATTATACTGCATCTGCCACGCATCTGCCCACTCACTCAACCTGTCCAGGTCACCCTGCAACCTCCTAACATCCTCTTCACAGTTCACACTGCCACCCAGCTTTGTGTCATCTGCAAACTTGCTAGTGTTGCTCCTAATTCCCTCTTCCAAATCATTAATATATATTGTAAACAGTTGCGGCCCCAACACCGAGCCTTGCGGCACTCCACTCGCCACTGCCTGCCATTCTGAAAAGGACCCGTTCACTCCTACTCTTTGCTTCCGGTCTGCCTACCAATATACTATCCATGTCAACATCCTACCCCCAATACCATGTGCTCTAATTTTAGTCACCAGTCTCCCGTGCGGGACCTTATCAAAGGCTTTCTGAAAGTCTAGATACACTACATCCACTGGCACCCCTTCATCAATTTTTCTTGTCACATCCTCAAAAAATTCCAGAAGATTAGTCAAGCATGATTTCCCTTTCATAAATCCATGTTGACTTGGACTAATCCTTTTACTGCTATCCAAATGCCCCATTAATACCTCTTTAATAATTCACTCCAGCATCTTTCCCACCACCGAAGTCAGGCTAACTGGTCTGTAATTCCACGTTTTCTCTCTCGTTCCTTTCTTGAAAAGTGGGATAACATTAGCTATCTTCCAATCCACAGGAACTAATCCTGAATCTATTGAACATTGGAAAATGATCACCAATGCGTCCACTATTTCTAGAGCCACCTCCCTGAGGACCCTGGGATGCAGACCATCAGGTCCAGGGGATTTATCATCCTTCAGTCCCATTAGCCTACCCAATACTATTTCTTGCCCAATGAAAATTTCTTTCATAACATAGAAAACATAGAAAATAGGTGCAGGAGTAGGCCATTCGGCCCTTCGAGCCTGCACCGCCATTCAATATGATCATGGCTGATCATCCAAATCAGTATCCTGTACCTGCCCTCTCTCCATACCCCCTGATCCCTTTAGCCACAAGGGCCACATCTAACTGCCTCTTAAATATAGCCAATGAACTGGCCTCAACTACCTTCTGTGGCAGAGAGTTCCAGAGATTCACCACTCTCTGTGTGAAAAATGTTTTTCTCATCTCGGTCCTAAAGGATTTCCCCTTTGTCCTTAAACTGTGACCCCTTGTCCTGGACTTCCTCAACATCGGGAACAATCTTCCTGCATCTAGCCTGTCCAACCCTTTAAGAATTTTGTAAGTTTCCATAAGATCCCCCCTCAATCTTCTAAATTCTAGCGAGTACAAGCCAAGTCTATCCAGTCTTTCTTCATATGAAAGTCCTGACATCCCAGGAATCGGTCTGGTGAACCATCTCTGTACTCCCTCTATGGCAAGAATGTCTTTCCTCAGATTTGGAGACCAAAACTGTACGCAATACTCCAGGTGTGGTCTCACCAAGACCCTGTACAAATGCAGTAGAACCTCCCTGCTCCTATACTCAAATCCTTTTGCTATGAATGCTAACATGCCATTCGCTTTCTTCACTGCCTGCTGCACCTGCATGCCTACTTTCAATGACTGGTATACCATGACACCCAGGTCTCATTGCATCTCCTCTTTTCCTAATCGGCCACCATTTAGATAATAGTCTACTTTCCTGTTTTTGCCACCAAAGTGGTTAACCTCACATTTATCCACATTATACTGCATCTGCCATGCATTTGCCCACTCACCCAGCCTATCCAAGTCACCTTGCAGCCTCCTAGCATCCTCCTCACAGCTAACACTGCCCCCCAGCTTCGTGTCATCCGCAAACTTGGAGATGTTGCATTCAATTCCCTCGTCCAAATCATTAATATATATTGTAAATAGCTGGGGTCTCAGCCCTGAGCCTTGCGATACCCCACTAGTCACGGCCTGCCATTCTAAAAAGGACCCATTTACTCCTACTCTTTGCTTCCTGTTTGCCAGCCAGTTCCCTATGCACATCAATACTGAACCCCCAATACCGTGTGCTTTAAGTATGTATACTAATCTCTTATGTGGTACCTTGTCGAAAGCCTTCTGAAAGTCCAGATATTACGAATCCACTGGTTCTCCCTTATTCACTCTACTAGTTACATCCTCGAAAAATTCTATAAGTTTCGTCAGACATGATTTCCCTTTCGTAAATCCATGCTGACTTTGTCCAAAGATTTCACCACTTTCCAAATGTGCTGCTATCCCATCGTTAATAACTGACTCTAGCAGTTTTCCCACTACCGATGTTAGACTAACTGGTCTGTAATTCCCCATTTTCTCTCTCCCTCCCTTTTTAAAAAGTGGGGTTACATTAGCTACCCTCCAGTCCTCAGGAACTACTCCAGAATCTAAGGAGTTTTGAAAAATTATCACTAATGCATCCACTATTTCTGGGGCTACTTCCTTGAGTACTCTGGGATGCAGCCTTTCTGGCCCTGGGGATTTATCAGCCTTTAATCCATTCAATTTACCTAACACCACTTCCCCGCTAACCTGGATTTCACTCAGTTCCTCCATCTCATTTGACCCGCGGTCCCCTGCTATTTCCAGCAGATTATTTATGTCTTCCTTTGTGAAGAAAGAACCAAAGTAGTTATTCAATTGGTCTGACATGTCCTTGTTCCCCATGATCAATTCATCTGTTTCTGACTGCAAGGGACCTTCATTTGTTTTAACTAATCTCTTTCTCTTCACATATCTATAAAAACCTTTGCAGTCAGTTTTTATGTTCCCTGCCAGTTTTCTTTCATAATCTATTTTCCCTTTCCTAATTAAGCCCTTTGTCCTCCTCTGCTGGACTCTGAATTTCTCCCAGTCCTCTGCTTTTTCTGGCTAATTTGTACGCTTCATCTTTTGTTTTGATACTATCCCTGATTTCCCTTGTTATCCATGGATGCACTACCTTCCCTGATTTATTATTTTGCGAAACTGGGATGAACAATTGTTGTAGTTCATCCATGCAGTTCCTCTACCCCCTTAGATCATCTGTCCTCCAGTACATCTGGGAGATTGTTTGTGTCTTCGTTAGTGAAGGCAGATCCGAAGTACCTATTCAACTCTTCTGCCATTTCCTTGTTGCCCATAATAATTTCACCCATGTCTGCCTTCAAGGGACCCACATTTGAGTTTGCTACTCTTTTTCCCTTAACATATCTAAAGAAGCTTTTACTCTTTATATTCCTGGCCAGCTTCCCTTCATACTTCATCCTTTCAGCCCGCATTGCCCATTTTGTTTCCTTCTGTTGTCCTATGAAAGTTTCCCAATCCTCTGGCTTCCGGCTACTCTTTGCTGTGTTATACATCTTTTCTTTTAGTTTTATTCTCTCCCTAACTTCTCTTGTCAGCCACGGTTGCCTCCTACTTCCCTTAGAATCTTTCTTCCTTTTTGGAATGAAATGATCCTGCGTCTTCCGGATTATGCCCAGAAATTCCTGCCATTGCTGTTCCACCATCATTCCTGCTAGGATCCCTTTCCAGTCTACCTTGGCCAGCTCCCCTCTCATGCCTTCATAGTCCTCTTTGTTCAACTGCATCACTGCCACTTCCGATTTAACGTTCTCCTTCTCAAATTGCAGATTAAAACTAATCATATTATGATCACTACATCCAAGCGGCTCCTTTACCTCGAGTTCCCTTATCATATCTGGTTCATTGGACAACACTAAATCCAGAATTACCTTTTCTCTGGTCGGCTCCATTACAAGCTGCTCTAAGAATCCATCTCGGAGGCATTCTACAAACCCTCTTTCCTTGGGTCCTGAACCAACCTGATTTTCCCAGTCTACCTGCATATTGAAATCCCCCATCACCTCCTCCTCTTATACGTATATACTCATAAACTCTTCTTATAAGTATACAAAGCCCTTAACAGGCTTGCCCCACCATATCAAAAATCTTCTAACCGACCATTCTACCTCCAGGTCCCTCAGGTCGGCCGATTTGTGGCTACTGACTATCCCGCGATCTAGGTTTAAGCTGAGGTCAATAGTCAATAGTCACATTTATTCGTCACATACACAATGAAGTGCAGTGAAATTCGGTTCTGGCTCAAGGGGCCGAATGGCCTCCTCATGCACCTATTTTCTATATTTTCTATGTAAATGAATTTGCCAGCAGCGGTAAAATAAAAAAGAACACACAATACACAATAAAAATTGAACACAAAAACAACCACCACAGCATTCATCACTGTGGTTGAAGCCACAAAGTTCAGTCAGTTCTCCTCCATTTTTCCCCTTGGGCGGGACCACAAACCTCCGCAGTCGCCGCTGCGGGCGGCCAGATGTACAGGCCCTCTCGTCTGGAAGGTAAGTCCCGAATCGGTGCTTCCCTACCAGAGACTGTGGCTTCAAGATGATATAGGCCGCAGGCCGGTGGTCGATGATTTAAATCCCCGCACCGCAGCGGCTAGAAGCACCGCAGACCGTGACTTCATGATGTTGTAGGCCGCGGGCCGGTGGTCGGAGCTCTTCTCCTCCGGGGTCCCCAATGAGGGATCCCAGACTCCGGACGCCGCGCCAGCTGGAAGCTCTGCAGACCGTGGCTTCAGGCTGTAACAGTCCGCGTGCCAGCGATCGGAGCACTCCC
This sequence comes from Malacoraja senta, assembly GCA_038087875.1. Lineage (NCBI taxonomy): Eukaryota > Metazoa > Chordata > Chondrichthyes > Rajiformes > Rajidae > Malacoraja > Malacoraja senta. The sequence goes on from CM075977.1 coordinate 173,865,917, forward strand.
TTCTGGCGACCCCCGGCGAGGGCTTGCCCGCTCCACGATGAAAAGTTGATGCTGTGCCCGCTGCTGAAGCTCCGGGCCCGACTCCGGGAAAGGCCGCACCAATCCTTGTTGGTACGCCGCGAGGGAGGCGACATGGAAACAATCGCCTCTCCGTGGAGGAGGCAACCAAAAGCGGTTCCCCCCTTAACCCCCCCTCACCACCCCCCGAACAAGACACACCGAGAGACATTAAAACAAACATTTGGACACTAAAAAAACAAATAAAGTAGAAATGACTAACACGCTGCTGGCAGGGCAGCCGTCTCGCAGCGCCCCCACCTACTGCGCTTTTGCGGCTGCAGCACCTAGACTGTGGAATAGCATCCCGCTCCTCATCAGAACTGCCCCCACTATCGACTCCTTTAAGTCATGACTCAAAACCTATTTCTACTCCCTAGCATTTTTGAGCCCCTCTGAGAGGGCGCTGTAAACAGTTTATGTATGTATTGTTTGGTCTGTCTACCGTTGTATTTATCAAATTAGTACCTGCACTGATGTAAAGCACTTTGGTCAACGTGAGTTGTTTTTATATGTGCTATGCAAATAAATGTATTATTATTATTATTATTATTTTTATTATTATTATTATTATTATTATTATTATTATTATTATCGTACAGTATACTTTGATAGCCTTCCTCACAGATCGCTACCAGAGCAATCTTGGTGTCAAAGTTGGTCACACAGAGTCCCGCAGGAATCTGTGCTGGGACATCTGTTGTTTGTGATCTATATATAAATGAATTAAACATAAAAAGTAGATGGTAGATGGGTTGGTTTGTAATTAATCTGGAGCCCTGGTCACTATTAGGTCCAATCCAAGGATCAGAACTCAAAAGCCTACTCTTGGCTTCTTCCATGACTGCAGCTGAGCCAGTGAAATATTACTGACTTTCCAATGGACGAGGCAGCCATTGACCATAAAGAGTAAGGGCAACATCAATGTGTCATTGGTGAAAACATGAATGCTGTCCTCCAGGGAGATGGCAATTGTTGATTTCCCAGTGGATCACCACAGTGAAAGCTACTTCAAAGATCAACAACATTTGAAGAATGTGAGACACTCAGTTTGGATGGGATGTATTTTTGATGGCTAGGGAAAATGAGGGTAGATATAGTTCCGATTATTGACATGGCATTCCAGTCTGATTTAGAAATCAATATGATGACAGAATGTTTAACAAAGTCAAATGTTAGGTCTATTTTCAAATTCTCTGGAAAGGGAGGATTCCAGCAATTACATACCAATCAGCATCAAATAAATGTGAAGAAACATTTGGAGACATTAATGTCGACAAAATTGTTGGTTTGAAAAAAAAAAAAGTTACAAAAATGAAATTCAGCATAGATATATTAAACAAAATTATGTTTGCACGTCTTGATTGAATTATTTGCTGAAATAATGGAAAGCGTGGATGAGTGCAGTGTTGATAAAGTTTGATGATATCCCACTTAATAGGCTTGTTGGGAAAACTGAAACTCATTCGATGAAGGAGATAGTGTCAAAATAGATCGAACATTGGCTAAGGAAGGAAAGATAACAGTAGTGGAAAATTGTCATTTGCCAGATTGTAACAAGGATGCTATGGAATCTGTAGATTGGTTATTGCATGTGAACCAATCAGAGTAATGTACTACCACTAACTCCACCCTATTGAACACTTCATATTAACACTCACTTCCTATATTATGTGGTCGCACTAGTGGTAGAGTGGAACTAACATGTATTGTACTGTGCTATTATGACTGATGATTAAAGCTGACTTAAACACCAGACAGTGTCTATACACTTGCTTACAGAATCCGAAACAGATATTTGGATCACTACTCTTTTGATAATGATATTGTGATTTGGGTGCACGGGGCAAAATTTCAACATCTACAGATGTCACAAAATCCAGAAAAAATACTGAGGATAAAATAAATAAAGTTTATTTAGGGAGATGTAGGCAAATTGGTGATAAAATGTTTTGTTTTGTTCAAAAGGAAGCCAGGGCCTTGAAATTAAATAAGAAATACTATCACAATGAGGAGCCAATTAGATCAGCCAATTAGATTAAAAGATTTGCCAGCAGATAAACAATGGCATCCGATCAAAATGCTCAACAGATGTACATATCATTGGGGAATAAATTCTCCATGGATAAATTAAGCCATCCATGAATAACTGAAGGGGCAACATAGATTATTATATTAAATGTAACATTTTAGAATAGTGCCAATAGGTTGGTAGAGTTTTGCGAAGAAGCATTCAATAAACAAAAATGGTGGGAAAGGTGGAAGAGTGAGAGCAAGGTAGAAAGAAGAATCTTGTAAAAGCTTTTTCAACTACGTAAAAACAAAGAAAGGACCAACAGCGCACGTGAGCCCCGAAGGAAAAAACCCATGATGGCAAATAAAGAGGTAACAGGGATATTAAACTAGACATTACAAATGCTACAGAAATGATGGGTAACTAAAGATATAGATTTGGTAACTTGTTCAGAAATATCAATAAATACAATAAAGACAAAGTACTACAGAAATTAAGCAGATTGAAATTGCGCAAATCACCTGGTATTGAAGGACTAACAGCAAGGTGGCACAGCGGTAGAGTTGCTGCATTACAGCACTTGTAGTGCCAGAGACCTGGTTCGAACCTGACTACGGGCACTATCTATATGAAGTTTGTACGTTCTCCCCGTGACCATGTGGGTTTTTCTCCGAGATCTTTAGTTTCCTCCCACACTGCAGAGAAATACAGGTTTGTAGGTTAATTGGATTTGTATAAATGTAACTTGTCCCTAGTATGTGTAGGATTGTGTTAGTGTGCGAGGATCACTGGTCAGCGTGGAGTTTGTAGAGTGCCTTTGTGATGGATTCTTAGAACAGCTTGTATTGGAGCCTACCAGGGAGAAGGCAATTCTGGATTTAGTGTTATGTAATGAATTGGATTTGATAAAGGACCTCGAGGTTAATGAGCCATTAGGAGGCAGTGACCATAACATGGTCAGGTTTAATCCACAATTGGAGAGGGAGAAGGGTAGATCGGGGGTCACAGTGTTGCAGTTGGATAAAGGGGACTATGGGGCCATGAGGGAGGAGCTGGCCAAAGTTGACTGGAAAGATACACTAGCAGGGATGACAGTGGAACAAAAATGGCAGGTGTTTCTAGGAATAATACAGAAGGTGCAGGATCAGTTCATTCCTAGGAGGAAGAAAGATTCCAAGGGGGGAAAGGGGGGAAAGGGGGGAAAGGGGCGACCATGGCTGACAAGGGACGTCAGGGACAGTATAAAAATTAAAGCAAAGAAGTACAAGGTAGCAAAGATGAGCGGGTAGCAAGAGGATTGGGTAATGTTTAAAGAACAACAGAAGATAACCAAAAAGACAACACGGGGAGAAAAGATGAGGTATGAAGGTAAGCTAGCCAAGAATATAAAGCAGGATAGTAAAAGCTTCTTTAGGTATGTGAAGAGAAAAAAATTAGTTGAGACCAAAGTTGGAGCCTTGATGACCGAAAAAGGTGAATTTATTAAGGGAACAAAGAAATGGCAGATGAGTTGAACAGGTACTTTGGATCTGTCTTCACTAAGGAGGACACAAATAATCTTCCTGATATAGTAGTGGCCAGAGTATCTGGGGTGATGGAGGAACTGAAGGAAATCCACATTAGGCAGGAAATGGTGTTGGATAGACTGATGGGAGTGAAGGCTGATGGTCTGCATCCCAGGGTACTTAAGGAAGTGGCTCTACAAATCAAGGATACATTGGTGATCATTTTCCAATGTTCTATAGACTCAGGATTAGTTCCTGTGGATTGGAGGGTGGCTAATGATATCCCACTTTTTAAGAAAGGCAGGAGAGAGAAAACAGGGTATTATAGACCAGTTAGCCTGACATCGGTGGTGGGGAAGATGCTGGAGTCAATTATAAAAGATGAAATAGCCAAACATTTGGATAGCAGTAACAGGATTGGTCCGAGTCAGCATGGATTTACGAAGGGGAAATCATGCTTGACTAATTTTCTGGAATTTTTTGAAGATGTAACTAGGAAAAAGGACAATGGAGAGCCAGTGGATGTAGTGTACCTGGACTTTCAGAAAGCATTTGATAAGGTCCCACATAGGAGATTAGTGGGCAAAATTAGGGCACATGGTATTGGGGGTAGAGTGCTGACATGGATAGAGAAGTGGTTGGCAGACAGGAAACAAAGAGTAGGGATTAACGGGTCCCTTTCAGAATGGCAGGTAGTACTAGTGGGGTACCGCAAGGCTCGGTGCTGGGACCGCAGCTATTTACGATATACTTCAATGATTTGGATAAAGGGATTCAAAGTAACATTAGCAAATTTGCAGATGACACAAAGCTGGGTGGCAGTGTGAACTGTGAGGAGGATGCTCTGAGAGTGCAGGGTGACTTGGACAGGTTGGGGGAGTGGGCAGATGCATGGCAGATGAAGTTTAATGCGGATAAATGTGAGGTTATCCACTTTGGTAGCCAAAACAGGAAGGCAGATTACTATCTAAATGGCGTCAAGTTGGGAAAAGGGGAAGTATAACGGGATCTGGGGGTCCTTGTACATCAGTCTATGAAAGTAAGCATGCAGGTACAGCAGGCAATGAAGAAAGCGAATGGCATGTTGGCCTTTATAACAAGAGGAATCAAATATAGGAGCAAAGAGGTCCTTCTGCAGTTGAACAGAGCCCTAGTGAGACCACACCTGGAGTATTGTGTACAGTGTTGGTCCTCTAATTTGAGGAAGGACATTCTGGCTATTGAGGGAGTGCAGCGTAGGTTTACAAGGTTAATTCCAGGGATGGCGGGACTGTCATATGCTGAGAGAATGGTGCAGCTGGGCTTGCACACTCTGGAGTTTAGAAGGATGAGAGGGTATCTCATTGAAACATTTAAGATTATTAAGGGTTTGGACACGCTAGAGGCAGGAAACATGGCAGGAGTCCCGAACCAGGGGCCACAGTTTAAGAATAAGGAGTAAGCCATTTAGAACGGAGACGAGGAAACACGTTTTCTCACAGAGAGTGGTGAGTCTGTAGAATTCTCTGCCTCAGAGGGCGGTGGAGGCGGGTTCTCTGGATGCTTTCAAGAGAGAGCTAGATAAGGCTTTTAAAAATAGCAGAGTCAGGGGATCTGGGGAGAAGGCAGGAACGGGGTACTAATTGGGGATGATCAGCCATGATCACATTGAATGGCGGTGCTGACTCGAAAGGCCGAATGGCCTACTCCTGCACCTATTGTCTATTGTCTATTGACTTGGTGGGCCGATGGGCCTGTTTATGCACTATATCTCTAAAACTAAAACTAAAACTAAAAGACTGTATCCTAACCCTTAAAAGATGTATCCATAGGGATAATGAATTAATTTGTAGTAACACCAGTAGATTGGAAATTATTAACTATTATTTAAGAGGAAAGGAAACAAAAGACATAGAGGCCTGTAAATCAATCAGAACAACTCTTGTTGATAAGATTTCAGAATCCATTATGAAGGATAAGGTAAAAGGACATTTGTATTATAATCAAACAGGCTGAGTCTACATAGGGTTTTTTTCTGGAAGGATAATCAAATTGACACACTTTATAGATTATTTTAGATAAGATAATAGGAGAACAAATGAATCAAATTTATCAAATCAAAAGGTATTTGATAAAATTTAACACAGACGTTTCTTACATAGTTCATTGATATGCATAGAGGTTTCGTTAATCAATTAGCAGATGATTAAATAACAAATAATTGAGATAAAAATCAGAACTTATGTAGATGTGTGTATTCATGTGCCTTTCAGAGCTATAATGTACTATACAACAGGACATTGCACACATTGTTGTGTCAGGCACTGCTGTTGGTGGTGGTTGACTGTATTCAATAAAACTAATGTCATATATAATTTAATCCGTGTTGCATAAGTGTCTGAGGAGCAGTATAAAAAAGTCAATGGGCACTACAGAAACATATTCAATCAAAGACACAGAAGGCTGAGTATCTCAGTGGGTCAGGCAGCATCTTTGGTGAACATGGATAGGTGACAATTCAAATTGGGACCTTTCTTTAGAATGTCGTTGCGGATCAGGACCCTTCTTCAAACTCCGGCACTTTGTGTCTCTTTTTGTACAACCAGCATCTGAAATTTCTTGTGTCTTCAGTAACATATTCAAGAGAGGATGATCTGTAGAACAGTATGAAGGAACTGTGAAGAAATAAGCAAAATGGTGGAAGATCAAATATAATTTGGCTTTCTGCATGCTAGTAGAACAATTAGAAAGAATACTGTTAAAAAAGCATCTGGAATTCTTGTCTGTCTAACTAGAGGCATATGTCACAATAGTAAATAATTAATATTAAATTCATATTCATATTAATGGTGGGCCCCAGGTGAAATCTTGTAGCCAGTCTCTGCATTACATTTTGGGAAGGATATCGTGTCTTGAACATCTGCAGAAAAAGAAGCAGTAATGAAAGAAGAAGGTATTTTGAGATACTGGAACAATCAGTCCTCTACTTAAGCCCAAAGAAGGTTAGATTTAATTGAGATATCCAAAATCGTGATGAATTGGATATGTAAGGTAAAGCAGTTTCTTAAATGGCTTAAGGAATGGTAACTAGAGAATACAGATTTACGGTAACTAACAGAGAAACATAAGTAACATGGGAACAAATATAAAAAAGGAATTATTATGATCTGAATTGCATTGCGAAAAGCAGATTTGTGAATAACATTCAAAATAGAATTAACAATGGAGAAAGTTAAAGTGTTCAAGTTCAAGTGAGTTTATTGTCATGTGTCCCTGATAGGACAATTAAATTCTTGCTTTGCTTCAGCACAACAGAACATAATAGGCAAGTAAAAACTTTTAAAAGGAAATATGAGGTAAAATGGGGGAATAAGACCAGTTGGATAGCTGGCACAGACATGATGAAACAAATGGCCTCTTTCCATCTATTACATTGTAATTCTCTAAGCTGGCAGTGCCAGCAAGAAGCTTTGCCCATCATCCCTGAATATTAGAAATGTTTGCCATGCTCATAACATGCCATTCACTAAACAGACATAAAACCAATATATTCATTCTGTACAATCTATGATATTAAAACCACTGGCATTTCAAGCACAGAAAATATCATGTTACCCAAATCAGCTAAATTATACATATTTGTGTAGATATAGCTAATTACATTAAACTTGGCTGAGCAACATTGTTCAATTTACTCAAATGTATTACTTTGGTACTGTAGGGGTTTAGTGTTTCCCTTTATTATACAAAAGGGGTTCCCCTAGGTTCTAGACCTCGGAATTATGGTGGGATATGATAAAAAGGTTGAATTGACCAGAGTGTGCCGGTGAGAGAAAACAGAAACCAAGATGGACTCAAAGCAAGTCTAAAATTTACAGGCTTTATTAAACAATGAGAAATCGGATCTCACCAACACTACACAATACGTGGCTAAACTTATGCTTTAAGCTAAGACTATGGACGGAAAACTATCGGTCACGTCGTGAAACTTACTTTACACAATTTTACAAATACACCCCTTTCCCCTTCTTCTCTCAACCTCTATCCTATTTTCGGGAACTTCACCAGGTCATCTGGGGTACTCACAGCTTAGGTTGGTGCAGGCTCACGGGCTGTCCAGCAGAGCAGAAAGAGCAGGAAGAGAGAAAGAGTTCTGGCTGGACTTGGGTTTTATACCTGAGCTTCCTTTGAAACCCCCAGGTGGTCCTCTGGATAGAAGGGGTTCTTTTGATGTTTCCCAGTTTCGATCTGGCATGAACAATAGGCTTCCGATGATAAGGGGTTTGCTGATGTCATGATCCCTCAGCCTGATCGTTATCATCCCCGATGGTGATTGTGTTACTGCTGGCCTGTTTACCACCGTCTGCTGAGGCTTGGTTCCTTCCTTTGTGTATCCAAGAGAATCTCGTTATCTCCGTCTCAGCCTTTCTGTTCACACCGTTGTGTGATGTCCAAGTCCACAGACCAGACGGGTTGATTCTTTCTGTGGATTGCGGGTCTTTCCGTTGCAGCCAGCAAATCTGTCTTTTTAAAATGTCCATGTCCTTATCCAAGTTCTTCCATAATTTTTGGAGGATTTGCCCCCAATAACTTACATGCCCCTACGATACGTCCAGGCTTGCACGGACCGTGTCGTTTGACAAAGTTAGTGGGCAATCCTCCAGCCTCAAGAGCTGTAAACACTCCTGGTGAGAAGGTGAAATTATGTACCCCGAAAGCCCCCTTAATCGCTAAACTAGGCCCTCGAAGCACATTAACTTACACTATACACCTTTTACTTTACATCAATCCCACAAACCATACAGTACCCTCACGACCATTCCCTGAAAATGCAGGGATTACAACATATGTACAAAAACTATTGCACTAGAGTACGGACATTTTTACAGTGATGGGGTGTCATTACGGTGATGTCGGGCGGCTCGATTTACCAGCTGTTGTAATTTGGCCATCCTCCTCCGCCTTTTAAATTTGCAATTAATGCATAGCAAATACAGCACAATTATCATCTGGCAGATGATCAGAACATGGGACACGATGCGGACCCATGCTGGAACTATGATCCAGGACTCCAGGTCCCACCAACTTGGAGACTGGATCCCTTCGATCTCCCTGGCGATATCCAGAGTCTTTTGTTCCAGGGAGAAGAAGTGTTTGTGCGACAACTCGACCGCCACCAGCAACTCTTTTAACTTTTCATTCACTGGGGGAATATCATACCCAAAATGGGCAACATAGTTAAATAAGTCAGTTACATTTTCTCGTACCGAGAGGTGAACCGAAGAAGGTTCCGGGATGGGTAATATTCGCTGCTGTGCTACATGGACTTCTGCCCTGGGTTTAAAGCAGAAGCTGCTGTGCGGTATCGGGCACCACATCTGTGATCCGTGCTGATACCGCTGGGCACTTGTGGTGACACAGTACATCCCACTGCCTATATACGCCACCTGTGGAGGGACATGGTCTGCCGCCATCGCCTCCATGGTGCAGTTTATAGGCTGTGCCCGAACAGTCCTGAACCCACACTGAGGCCTAACCTCAGCGCCCATGTGCTGGGGACACAGGATTACCTGTGCTCCCCGGCTCCGACAACCCAAAAGGTCAATGCCTGTCACAGCTTGCTCCCTCACTATGACATAGGGCGGGACCTTCCCGTAGCGAATATGCACCCCCCCACGAACAACTCCCACATTCTCCACTCGGTACAGAGGAGCTGGTCGTACCGAGGTTCCCATCACCGGGATTCTTACAACCACTCCCATTATGGTGTGATTGGATTTTCCGCAATCCACCGGTACCGGGTAGGCCTCGGAGGCGACACGAAGCTGACAAGGACTCAAAGTGCTGTTATAAGGGTGTAGCGCTGCTAGGTGCTGGTTGCTTATCCAGGAGGGGACCCGACCTTGCCTCAGGTCTTCCAGGTTGCTCCTCCCCTCCCCCAACAACCACGCACCATACAGCCCACACACCTCATTCTGTGCAGCCTGATCGGACGCATTCCGGTCCTCTTTAATCAAAGCGTTTATCGTTTTTGCATGTGTCTCCAATTGTGCTATGATTTCCTTTAGATGTAGAGTCATTGCCACCTCTTCGTGCAGTCCCGATCCTACCACCGCATTTTCCTCCCCCAGAACCTTTCGTAACTGGCCCTTCAACTGATTGATCTGCAGGGCCAGTTCTACGTTGTCCATGCTATTAATAATAGACGTCCCCGTGTTAAATGCTGTAAACCCGTCGTTAACCACCCCTCGTCTTTGCCTACCGGACCCCAAACTGAAATCCCCTCCCCCGCGGTACATCTCTTCTATGTCTATGTCCCCAAAATCCAGGTTGTGGAATTTCTGGAACATGTCTTTTAGCAGGGCCTGATGTAATAATTCCGTCTCGCGGGGGCACCATGCAGGTAACCGCACTTCAGTCAAATTTAATACTACTGAGGCCACAGCGTAATGCACTCCCTGGTACAGCACCCTTTTGGTTGGGACAAGTGCTAACCCATTCTCCGGCCCTTTGGTCGTGGTTGGACAGTTGTGAGGGTGGATCGGTTGGGCTGTGGGTAGGGGCTTCTTCACCTGAACCAGCAATTCGGTGGCTTTTACTGTCATCCCAGCCCTGGGGGCCACACATGTCTGCCCACTGCGGTCCCAATCTATCCCGTTCCCGGGGTTCTGCCACCACTTGACGAAAGTGATTGATGCCCCTACCGGACACACCTTGGCAGACCCCCATAGACATAAATAAAGCCCCTGGTCATAGGCCCACCATTTGTCCCAACATACAGTGATCCCTCCCGGTGACCCCGTGATGGTCCGGTAGGTATCATTGTCCAGTCTTTCCCAGTCCGAGGATCGATCCCTCATGTCCGAGCTCAGCTTCCTGAGCCACCACCATCTCCCCAAAGGAACGTCCCCCTTACAGGTTAAACACACCCGCCTGCCCTCAGTCACCCTAACCTGGTCGGTAGCCATCTGTATCTCGGCACAGGGTATGGATGCTTCCCCATAGGCGAAGCTCCTGTGGCTGGAGAACCTGGTCGAGTTCGACCCCAGCCATCCAGGCCATCTCCCCTCATGAGAGTATCCGGCCTGGCTATCCGCTACCAGGTTTCCTTGCCCAGTAGACACGAGGGGTGCTCTGTCCCCTGAGCACCCATATACGATGGACTCCTCCGTGTCCCCGCGACGCGCCACGCACATCCGGAGGCACATCATTGCCATCATCCATACGGCAGGGCTACCCATCTGGAAAACAAAGCGAAACACCTCCTTGCCTCCACAAAGCTATCTGCCTAATAATGGCATTTGGGGATTTGATTTGTCTGTTGTGGTCCACTTTACCACAGCACCTCCCTTCGATCCTGTACTGTCTGTCCCTGTACTCCCCTGTAGCTATACAAAACCTTATCTCTAGTTACGCTAACTACATCTACTTACCCACAAACCAATGCTATATACAACGCCACCCGTCTCCGGGTGGCCAACTCATAACTGGTCCCCGTCACGCTGGGGCCACCCCTCTGGTGGGCCCACCCGTGCAGGCCAGAACTCCTCCGGTTGAGGGGCCTGACTGCCCCTCACCTCCCTTTGCACTACGGGGTTTTGAGTTACCCCTACGTTCCCTGTGGAGACTGGGCTCCCTCCAGCTGCACTCCGTAGTGCCCTGTTTCGACCACTCTCCTTCCCGGCCCTCCTGTGGCCGGCCCTAGCCCTAGGTTTAATTAGGGATGGGGACCACCTTACTGGGGGTTTAGGGACCCTGTCACTCCTACGTCTGACCGGGGGTTCCCACACCAGAGGTGATACCTCCATCTCCTCTGCTTCTGTTAGTTCAGCCTCTCTTAGGCAATCTACGGTACCTGCCTGTGGAGGGCTGGAATCAGCCTCTAAAATAGGGTCTTGTGCCTGGACCCTGGTCAGGTCCGGAGCCAAAACCACTCCCGCACTCCCCTTTTCCCGAGGCCGCTCCCTGGCTGCAGCTACCTGTCCTTCCTCATAGGGGTCCCATGCTTTCCCACTCCTGGCTCCTTCCCTGGCCAAGCAATCCGCCCTCTGATTTCCCTCGCCCAGTGGCCTATAGGGCACCCCACTAGATAGAGGGGATGTACGGGGATTGTCCGTGTGGACAATGCTACTGGAAGCACCTGTATCCAGCAGATAACTCCCGACCACATCCTGGATCTCCATCTTGACCCAGGGTCTCCCACATGGGCCATACTCTAACGGGCATAGGAATGTGGGCTGTTCCGCTGGCAGTCATAAAGGTGCCTGGGGTGCGGATAGGGGCGCGCCCTGGCCTGTTGCCATGGCTACCTGTCCGGACCCTCCCACCTTGGACTGCAAATAGGCCAATAGATCTTTTACATCTATTGTCCCCAGCACGGCTGCTCCCTCCTCCGGGGCTGGGTCGGCTGTTACCGGGGTCCTATCCCCCACTGCTCTACTTGAGTTTCTGCACTCCCTCTTGTAGTGCCCGGGCTTCCCACACCCGTAGCACACCGGCCTCATCTCGGAAGAGGTCCGGCTGCCTTCCTGTTTCCACTCCCTCCTTTTGGGGGGTGCCGGTGCTATATTGTGCACCTTGCCCTTAAAGGGCTTCTCCTCACTTCTCTCTCCATTGCGGTATGCAAGGGTGAGCTTCCTGATCACCTCCGCCTCGTTAAGGTTTGGGTCAGCTGGGTCGAACCAGTGCTCGGCCTTTGCCCTAACTCGAGGGAGGCAATTCGCCACCAGAGTCTTCAGCCAGTGAGCTGTTCTCCCATCTAAATTCTGCCTATCTAAAGGCATCCCACACGCTCCCTCATACACTGCCCACAGCCTGTCTGCGAACATGTCCGGGGACTCAGCTACCTGCTGCTTCATCTCCCCCACCCTGGTGAAAGGACTACCCTGATTCAACCCCATGGCCTCCAGAACCGCTGTCTGTGCCGCTACCCATGTTTCAGGTCTTCCCCCTTCCCTGGAGGTCACTGCCTTGCATAGGTAGGAATCCAGGGTCATCAGTAGTAGCTTTACCCGTTCTACCTCATCGCAATCGTTTATGTCGGCTGCCTGCTGCACCTCCATAAAATGCAATGACGGGTCTCCCGCCCTGGTTAACCTGGGAACGTGAGCCACCATCCCCCTCAGCATGTGTGCCTCATGGGGAATGATGATATCACTCTCTATGGGCCCCCTATCTGCCTGCCCTACCGGGGGACCATATTTCCTTTGCTGTAACGGGCACGCCTGCCCTACTCGGGGCTGTTGCCCCTTTACCCCCTGCTCTTCCACCATGATCGGTAACCCCACCACCTCGTGGTGTGCTACACATGGCGCGGAAGCCGCTAACTGAGGGTGCTCTCCCGCCCCTCCTTGGGCCTGTCCCTCCCCGGACAACCCGAACCCCACCTGCCGACCCGGACCTATCCCCGGCGCCTCAGGAGGCGGTCTATTCCCCTTGGCCCTTAAAGAATCATCTGCTGAGGGAAGCCCTCTGCCCCCGGGGGACCCCCTTGGTCCTACCAGGTGAACCCGTCCCCTAGTCTTGGACAGAGTCTCCTCCAGCTGCGCTATCCTTGCTTGGCAAGGCCCGTGATTACTGTCGCCTAGCTCGCTACGGGCCACCCTGTATGCTGCTTGTATATCCTGGAACTTTCCCTCCAGCTCCCTGCACTTCTGTGTACTCTGAGCCAGGAGTTCCTGGGCGTTCCGTTCCCTCTCCTTTGCCTCTACCACCTGGCATTGGAGGAATTCCTGGGCATTTCTGTGGGACTCCCTCGCCTGTAAGATACACTGCCTGGCTTTACTGCATTCCTCAGATAGCCTTTCCCCTTCTCTAGCGCTTTCTTCAGCGCTGGCCCTAGCTTCTCTCAGTTGCTCTTCCAGTCTATCTACCTGTCTCTGCATTTTTGCTACCTGCTGTGATAGGCACGCTAGCCAAACTGCCTTTTCTTGCCCTTTGTTATACGCTTTGCTTTCCGTCCATCGAGCGGCAGCTGCTGCAGGCTGCTGTGCGGTCAACAATGCTATCACCCATTGTTTGGTGAGATTGATTTTTTTAAATAGATAAGAGGAGATTCTCTCCTCCATCTTGCTACGTTCTCTCACCCCCTCTGGCAAATCACATATTCCAAACCACCGAGGTCCTGCCATGGTCGCCATTCTGTAGGGGTTTAGTGTTTCCCTTTATTATACAAAAGGGGTTCCCCTAGGTTCTAGACCTCGGAATTATGGTGGGATATGATAAAAAGGTTGAATTGACCAGAGTGTGCCGGTGAGAGAAAACAGAAACCAAGATGGACTCAAAGCAAGTCTAAAATTTACAGGCTTTATTAAACAATGAGAAATCGGATCTCACCAACACTACACAATACGTGGCTAAACTTATGCTTTAAGCTAAGACTATGGACGGAAAACTATCGGTCACGTCGTGAAACTTACTTTACACAATTTTACAAATACACCCCTTTCCCCTTCTTCTCTCAACCTCTATCCTATTTTCGGGAACTTCACCAGGTCATCTGGGGTACTCACAGCTTAGGTTGGTGCAGGCTCACGGGCTGTCCAGCAGAGCAGAAAGAGCAGGAAGAGAGAAAGAGTTCTGGCTGGACTTGGGTTTTATACCTGAGCTTCCTTTGAAACCCCCAGGTGGTCCTCTGGATAGAAGGGGTTCTTTTGATGTTTCCCAGTTTCGATCTGGCATGAACAATAGGCTTCCGATGATAAGGGGTTTGCTGATGTCATGATCCCTCAGCCTGATCGTTATCATCCCCGATGGTGATTGTGTTACTGCTGGCCTGTTTACCACCGTCTGCTGAGGCTTGGTTCCTTCCTTTGTGTATCCAAGAGAATCTCGTTATCTCCGTCTCAGCCTTTCTGTTCACACCGTTGTGTGATGTCCAAGTCCACAGACCAGACGGGTTGATTCTTTCTGTGGATTGCGGGTCTTTCCGTTGCAGCCAGCAAATCTGTCTTTTTAAAATGTCCATGTCCTTATCCAAGTTCTTCCATAATTTTTGGAGGATTTGCCCCCAATAACTTACATGCCCCTACGATACGTCCAGGCTTGCACGGACCGTGTCGTTTGACAAAGTTAGTGGGCAATCCTCCAGCCTCAAGAGCTGTAAACACTCCTGGTGAGAAGGTGAAATTATGTACCCCGAAAGCCCCCTTAATCGCTAAACTAGGCCCTCGAAGCACATTAACTTACACTATACACCTTTTACTTTACATCAATCCCACAAACCATACAGTACCCTCACGACCATTCCCTGAAAATGCAGGGATTACAACATATGTACAAAAACTATTGCACTAGAGTACGGACATTTTTACAGTGATGGGGTGTCATTACGGTGATGTCGGGCGGCTCGATTTACCAGCTGTTGTAATTTGGCCATCCTCCTCCGCCTTTTAAATTTGCAATTAATGCATAGCAAATACAGCACAATTATCATCTGGCAGATGATCAGAACATGGGACACGATGCGGACCCATGCTGGAACTATGATCCAGGACTCCAGGTCCCACCAACTTGGAGACTGGATCCCTTCGATCTCCCTGGCGATATCCAGAGTCTTTTGTTCCAGGGAGAAGAAGTGTTTGTGCGACAACTCGACCGCCACCAGCAACTCTTTTAACTTTTCATTCACTGGGGGAATATCATACCCAAAATGGGCAACATAGTTAAATAAGTCAGTTACATTTTCTCGTACCGAGAGGTGAACCGAAGAAGGTTCCGGGATGGGTAATATTCGCTGCTGTGCTACATGGACTTCTGCCCTGGGTTTAAAGCAGAAGCTGCTGTGCGGTATCGGGCACCACATCTGTGATCCGTGCTGATACCGCTGGGCACTTGTGGTGACACAGTACATCCCACTGCCTATATACGCCACCTGTGGAGGGACATGGTCTGCCGCCATCGCCTCCATGGTGCAGTTTATAGGCTGTGCCCGAACAGTCCTGAACCCACACTGAGGCCTAACCTCAGCGCCCATGTGCTGGGGACACAGGATTACCTGTGCTCCCCGGCTCCGACAACCCAAAAGGTCAATGCCTGTCACAGCTTGCTCCCTCACTATGACATAGGGCGGGACCTTCCCGTAGCGAATATGCACCCCCCCACGAACAACTCCCACATTCTCCACTCGGTACAGAGGAGCTGGTCGTACCGAGGTTCCCATCACCGGGATTCTTACAACCACTCCCATTATGGTGTGATTGGATTTTCCGCAATCCACCGGTACCGGGTAGGCCTCGGAGGCGACACGAAGCTGACAAGGACTCAAAGTGCTGTTATAAGGGTGTAGCGCTGCTAGGTGCTGGTTGCTTATCCAGGAGGGGACCTCTGGATAGAAGGGGTTCTTTTGATGTTTCCCAGTTTCGATCTGGCATGAACAATAGGCTTCCGATGATAAGGGGTTTGCTGATGTCATGATCCCTCAGCCTGATCGTTATCATCCCCGATGGTGATTGTGTTACTGCTGGCCTGTTTACCACCGTCTGCTGAGGCTTGGTTCCTTCCTTTGTGTATCCAAGAGAATCTCGTTATCTCCGTCTCAGCCTTTCTGTTCACACCGTTGTGTGATGTCCAAGTCCACAGGCCAAACGGGTTGATTCTTTCTGTGGATTGCGGGTCTTTCCGTTGCAGCCAGCAAATCTGTCTTTTTAAAATGTCCATGTCCTTATCCAAGTTCTTCCATAATTTTTGGAGGATTTGCCCCCAATAACTTACAGTACTAGTGAGGGAAGATTTTTCATCCCTGATTCATTTTAAACACATTCCACAATGTTTGCTAAATCTCTCTGTTTGTGACTTTCTAATTTCATAGATATCTCATAACTAGAATTTTGTCTTTCTGAGACTAGGGGCTTTCACCTTTGAAAGCCTTCCTCGCTGTCCAAAAGTCCACCAATATCGTTTGCAAAGAACTGCCCCACAATACAGCAGATGTCACCTGTCATAGCTGAAGTAAAGTTCAATGTCTGCAGTTCTGTTAGTCATTGAGTTAGAAATTATTACTCTTGAGGCCACTACACTGAAGAAGACTTTAGAAAAGGTGTGGCTATGGTTCAAAAGTATCCCTATCCCTTGAACAAATGGAAGCTGAGATAACCATACCAAAATAATGAAAGCAACGATACAGTGGACATGTAGCCCAGAAAACCTGGGAAAACTGCCAATAAATGTAGGATAAGGAATGTGAGGAAGGTAGGTCTGTACAGTCTTCCAAATTCTCCATGACCACATCTTTGGAGCACCTGAGATCGCAAGCAGGGCCGGATTTAGATGAAGAGAGGCCCTAAGCTGTTCCACTTGTTAGGACCCTCCCAATCCCCCACCCCCACGACTAGAGGAAGATGGTCTACCAGATTGACACCGATTTGCAGCCGAGTGTGGCCAATGAGATAAGGGGCTGGAAAGCTGTGCTTATTTATTTATTTATTTATTTATTGCCAGTGCTAGTGTTGAGTTATTGGCTTAAAACACTATTATTCTGAAATGGAGGGCAAGGAAAATTACTGAAGGGTTGTTTAGAGACTACAGTGCGTTGTGACAGCATATGTAAGAAAGGCCTATGACAGTGTCAAAAATATTATACACCTTGCGGGGCTCTCACTTAATTTTTTTTCTCTGTTGTCAGCCGGGCAACCTTGGCAGCTTTTTAAGTTGCCAAATGACAGTTTAGGTGGTCATTTAAGACAGCTTGCATGACGCGTGCGATAATGTGCTCGGACGAAGTGCATAGTTACCAGTCGGAATTATGCTCAATGAAGCATTCACATATTATTTCTGCTTCAAATAAAGTCACAAACTAAACATATTCACCAATCAAGACATGATATTTACCACAACGACGAGCAAAATTATAAAACAGTATGTCAACTCTTTTTACACATTGCAATGAATGCAATTTCTATTATTTCTTTCCACTTCCAAACAAATATATGGTTGGATTATTCAGCGTATGATACCTCGGTGTGATCGCTTCGCACAACACCTCCACTCAGTTCGCAATAACCAACCTGATCTCCCGATGGCCCAACACTTCAACTCCCCTTCCCATTCCGAATCCGACCATTCTATCCTGGGTCTCCTCCATGGCCAGAATGAGGCCCACCGCATATTGGAGGAGCAGCACCTCTTATTTGCTTGGGTAGTTTACACCACAGCGGTATGAACATTGGCTTCTCTAATTTCAGGTAGTCCTTGCTTTCTCCCTCCTTCCCCTCCTATTCCCAGCTCTCCCACAGCCTACTGTCTCCGTCTCTTCCTTTCTTTTTCGTGTCCCCCCCGACATCAATCTGAAGAAGGGTCTCAACCCGAAACGTTGTCTATTCCTTCGCTCCATAGCTGCTGCCTTACCCGCTGATTTTCTCCAGCTTTTTTGTCTACCAATGGGATCCCATCACTGGCCACATCTTCCCATCTCCTCCCCTGTTGGCATTCCACAGTGACCGCTCCCTCCATAACTCCCTGGTCAATTCCTCCCTTCCCACCCAAACCACCCCCTCTCCTGGCACTTTCCCTTGCAACCGCAGGAAATGCTACACTTGTCGCTTTACCTCCCCCCTTGACTCCATTCAACGACCCAAGCAGTCTTTCCATGTGTGGCAGAGGTTCACCTGCACCTCCTCCAACCTCATCTTTTGCATCCACTGCTCTGGGTGTCAGCTGCTCTACATCGGTGAGACCAAGCATAGGCTTGGCGATTGCTTCGCCCAACACCTCCACTCGGTCCGCAATAACCAACCTGATCTCCTGGTGGCTCAGCACTTCAACTCCCCCTCCCAATCCAAATCCGACCTTTCTGTCCTGGGCCTCCTCCATGGCCACAGTGAGTCCCACTGTAAATTGGAGGAGCAGCACCTCATATTTTGCTTGGGCAGTTTACACCCCAGCAGTATGAACATTGACTTCTTCAATTTCAGGTACTCCCTGCTTTTTCCTCCTCTTCCCAGCTCTCCCTCAGCCCACTGTCTCCACCTCTTCCTTTCTTCTTCCCGTTTCCCTCCCTCCCCCACCATCACATCAGTCTGAAGAAGGGTCTCGACCCGAAACGTCGTCTATTTCCTACGCTCCATAGATGCTGCCTCACACGCTGAGTTTCTCCAGCATGTTTGTCTACCCATTCACACAAGTTCTGTTATCCCACTTTCCTCACCCACTCCCTACACATTAGGGGCAATTTTACAGAGACAAGTTCACCTACAAAGCCAATGCGTCTTTGGGATGTGGGAGGAAACCCATACACTTGCAGGGAGAATGTGCAAATTCAACACAGACAGTGCCCGAGAACAGGATTGAACACAGATCTTTGGCATGTTAGGCAGCAAGTCTACCAGCTGTGCCACTATATTTTGTTTTCCAACACACAAAAAATTATACGTTGATAACTTTGGTTACTAAAAAAATGAAAATATCCATTTTCAGTTTTAAATCTCCAAGTGACGCTATGTCTCCCTTTACAGCTACTGTATGTTTTAATTAAGTTCAAAACTATGGTGCAGTACATTGGCCATAAAGTTGCTGCCTAAAAGTGCCAGACCCAGAATTGATCCTTAATATGGGTGCTGTCTGTATAGAGATAGTCATTTTCCCTTTGATCGCATGGGTTTTCTCCGGGTGCTCTTGTTTCCTTCCACATTCCAAAGGTGTGCAGGAACCTATTTCAGACCCAACCCAAAACGTAATATTTTCCTTTTGTCCAGAGATTCTGTCTGACCTATTAAGTTGCCATGGCAGTGCGCATGCGCAGGGCGGCCGATGCTGTGCTCACCGTGGTTGTGCGCATGTGCAGGGGGGAGGATGTGCTGGCCATAGCAGTGCGCATGTGCAAGGCAGCCTGCCATGCCGGCGGATGAGGAGCGAGCGGAGAGCGGAGACCCGGCGGCCCGGACATGGATACGGATGGCGGGCGGAAAAGGAGATTGACAGACAGAGAGAGAGAGAGAGAGATAGAGAGGGGGGCCCGCCCAGAGTTGAACGGCAGGTGTCCTGCCTTGGCCGGAGGCCGCCTAGATTTCGAGGCCCTAGGCTTCAGCCTATGAAGCCTAGTGGTAAATCCAGCTCTGCGAGGCCCCCCTAGATCTCGAGGCCCTAAGCTTAAGCTTGTCAAGCTTATACGTAAATCCGGCCCTGATCGTAGGCATAGATGGGTAGAAACCTGTTCTTAGCTACATTTACTTGTAGTATATTTATATTAATGCTGGCTGCACAGGTTAGTCATGACTTCATTGCTGAATAGCCCATGTACTTACCATTCAGATTCACTTTTGAAGAGTAACAATGGGTTAGGTGAAAATCTGCTGTTTCGCAGATGGAATTGAAGGGGTATGAAGATAGACACAAAATGCTGGAGTAACTGGGACAGGCAGCATCTATGTAGAGAAGGAGTGGGTGATGTTTCGGGTCGAGACACTTCTTCGGTATGAATATCCATATTTGAAAACAAATACCAAAGTTTTCCCTCTGTAATTATGCCTTTGTTCCCTCCACTCCCCAACCCTGCCAGAGGAATGTCCATTCAATTAGACCGTCTGTATGCAATCAATTCTATTGAATTTTATAAACATCACTTCATACGACATTCAAGTTTGAATGGAACGCTCTGTTAAAAAGCAACAGGTCAGAGGAGGTTGTGAAAAGTTCTCCCTGTTTATTGTTTCACTTTGATGCTTGGTTAAGTTCCTGTTTAAAACTGTCTAAAATTCAATAACCATATATTTTTTTTAATTTGAATTTTCATGTGTGGACTGCACACATAGTGGAGTAAACACAACAACTTTTTCTCAAAGTAGACAAAGCATTTTACATTCTCTGACCAACATCTTAGAAATTAATGGCTAACGGCTTTTCGTTTTGACTCATCAGCAAATGTCCACGTTAAACATGACATTTGTGGTATTGAGGATTCTGCTTAAATTATACAATTTGCCCTCAGGAGCTGTGCATCATTCTGGCATTTCTCTCATTAACGTGGTTGAATGGATTTCTGCCTCCCAATAATATCAGTGCCAATGTATTAGTTTTACCGTGGGACCGTCATTGACATCCTACGCTTTTCACAAAATTGAGGCCCCTTGACTAACCTTGTCTACTAATTGCTCTTTGTGATTAGGTACATCCTGCAGGGCTGACAGCAATTCTGGGCCTGAGCTGCCCAATGAATTTTGTGTCTTGGTCAGTCGACTTGAGCAGTAGAAGCAGATAAGTACAATTGACAGTATGTAGTATAAAATGCAATGCAATGTAACTGTATCAGCTCTGCATATTACACAGGAACTTAAAACATGTTACCTCATTGCCAGATCTTGGATTGGTTTTAATGGACATGATAATGGAACAGGATGAAATTCTATGTTTTATACTGTGATTTTCATGGTGAATTTATGATTTTAGCTGTTCAAACAAGCCTTGATGGTTGGAAGCATTCGACACTTCTTGGCTCCAATGAAGTTTAAATTAATACAGTCTTCATACCAACAACAGCAGTGCTGAGAGTGGGTATAGGTTTCAGTTTATAATAACAACCCGCATATCACTTCTGAAATATAATAATTTACTGCCCTGGGCGTTATGATGGCTGTAAACAAAACAGTTCAAGGATTCTGCAACAACTGAGGAAAATAAATATAATTAAAGAATGACTTTAAAAGGAAATTTATAATGACTACAGGTTCTTATCTGACATTGTTACTGCTTTCAATGTTGTGTGTTTTTGATTAAATATTCTAAAATCAGCAGAACTGACTTCCAATATCTAATGTTGTACTAATGTGATTTTTATTTTCTTCTGTTCCTGCTATCATTTCCTTGGTAGATTCTTGGCCACAACCTCAAAGCATAAAGCAAATCAGCACTCATTTCTTATGTAAAGAAGGAAATAGCATAAATATAATATATCACAAAGAAAGCTTCAGACATAACTTAATGATGTCATTACATTGCGCAAGGTTTTGTGCACAAATGTCTGCACTAGTCAAATGCTTGGCAAGGAAGCGGATTAAGCTTAAGTATGGCCTGCCTAACCTTACCAAGCGGACCTTGTGTTGCACTCAGTTTTTTTTCTGTAACAAGAATATATGTGTGAAGTGTAACTGTACAAAGTAGTATTGCAGAAATTCCTATTAGCACATTAAAACCAGTTGAGAGAAAATTGACAGAACTGAACTGAATACTAACAAGGCACCATGTATTATACACTGACCATTTTCATGAACGAGCTTTTCTGTGTCATTTTTAAATCAGAATTTTAGCTTTAAAATTTGTAACACTTTGTTCTCTTAGGTTAATTGTTGCAATTTC
This sequence comes from Malacoraja senta, assembly GCA_038087875.1. Classification (NCBI taxonomy): domain Eukaryota; kingdom Metazoa; phylum Chordata; class Chondrichthyes; order Rajiformes; family Rajidae; genus Malacoraja; species Malacoraja senta. The sequence goes on from CM075977.1 coordinate 173,887,757, forward strand.
CAGTTCATGGCAATTTCCATACATCTGGTTTACTGGGTATGTGCACCTTTCTGATTAAACCATATAAATCAAAATTCTTGATGATAATAGCAGCAATATTTCATAATTGGATTTCTGCATTCACAGTAAGAAGCAATTGCAGTTTTGAATTACCCTGATGGCTTTTTCTTCTGCTATATTAACAGAATGTTATAATAGCTTTCTTTAAAAATAGTGCAGTATTTTTGAAAACACAACAAGATATATGTAGTTTCATTAGTTAAATGATAAATATTCCATTGCATCATCTTTGCGTTATAGTTCTACTGTTTGTTTATACATTTGGATCACGTGATTTTCACCCAGAGAGTTGTGAATCTGTGGAATTCTCTGCCTCAACAGGCAGTGGAGGCCAATTCACTGGATGCTTTCAAGAGAGAGTTACAGTAAGGGCCTGTCCCACTTAGAAGACCTAAACAGGTCTCTGGTGACCTTGCCCGCCACCCAAAAAAAAAAAAAGTTCGAGGTGACCTGCAACCTCCTACCACCTCCCACGCATATGTTGAAAACCTTCCTCGACTATGAAGAAAACCTCCTTCGACCTACAGCGACCGCCTTCGACTATGTTGAAAACTGGCTTAGACCATGCACGTTTTACTCGAGGATGGTCTCTGTTAAATTGGTCCGCGATTGAACAACACCCCCTTCGACCTCAAACAACTAAACTGAAAACCAACAATGACCAGCGTCGACTGGTTACAGCTCAGATGATCACATGATAAAATGATGTCATGAATGCATTTTTTTCTTACAATAAAAGCCTCCCAGTTTTTTTTTAATCATTCTGAACCATGCGAGCAGGGAAGGAACTAGTTAGGTGGATGTTACAAAAAGTACATCTACTGCTGTCAGCAGCAGCCCTTTTGCTTCATTAGCCTTTCAAGAAAGGCAGAAGGGAACACAAGGGTGAAGAGGAAGCACTAGAAGAGGTGTCAGTGGGTGAAGCCCCTCTTGCAAAGAAGATTGAGGCTTGGACAGTATGATAACCTGATGAATGTGCTGCAAGAGGAGGATTTGTCTGCATTTAAAAACGTTACACTTTTGCTGCCTTCAAATGTGGCAGTGAAGGATGGGGTGGTTGTGGGGACATTGACTATCTCCCTGTTCTCCTCTTCCAGGGGTCTCTCATGCAGGGCTATCAACTCCTGTGGCATATCCTCCTGCCACTCCTACTCCTGGATGTGCAACACATGCATGGCAGGCTTTTTGGAGGGTTGTGCCCTACCCCTGTGAGTCTACCTTTTGGGAGCCATCACTTGTTCAAGTTTCCTCTGCTAAAATAACTCTCCAACTATGATTGAGCACACCCAGGAGTGCAGAGGTCACATGCTTATGTTTACATTGACCTTTTTTTCAACCAATTTTTTTCCACCCCAGAGGTATTACCTTCAACTACCTTTGACCTCCCTTGACTACCTTCGACTAGCATCACAACCGGCTTCGACTAGACCTGCGACTAAAAAATCATCGATTTTTAAAACGGCAACCTATTTTTAGTCGAGGCCGGTTTTAATCATGATGAAAAAATAGCAGCAACATAGATGAAGCCTCAACCATGCGGAAACCACTTTTGACCATTAGGGAGAGTGACCTAAACCTCCTGTGACCTCGTGAAAACCTTGGGTGGCTGGCAAGGTCACCAGAGGCTGCTGTTTAGGACTCCTAAGTGTGATAGGCCCATTAGATAGAGCTCTTAAAGATAGCAGTCAGGGGATATGGTGAGAAGGCAGGAACGTGGTACTGAATGTGGATGATGAGCCATGATCCCAGTGAATGGCGGTGCTGGCTTGAAGGGCCGAATGGCCTACTCATGCACCTATTGTCTATTATCTATTGTCTATAAAAAAAATTAGTTCAATACAAATATATTTTAAAGTTTATAACAATTTCTAGCAATGAAGAAGGGCTGTTGACTCGTTGCTCTGCTGGCACTTGAGGGGAACTGAGTGCCTTTCTTTTGGATGCCTATCCATTGTGGGACAGGAAATGTGTATCCAGGTACCTGACAAAAAGGTAGCTCAACCTCATTAATATGCAAAAAATGGGGCCCAATTATGTTAATAACATCACAATTGCAAAAGAGCATTTTTCCGCTGGTTCTTTGCGCTGAGTGAGCAAGGAAGTGAATTTAGTTTAGAGATACAGCGCAGAAAAAGGCCCATCAACCCACCGGGTCCTCGCCGGCCAGCGATCCCTGCACATTAACACTATCCTACACACACTAGGGACAATTTTTACATTTACCAAGCCAATTATCCTACAAACCTGTACATCTTTGGAGTGTGGGAGGAAGCCGAAGGCCTCGGAGAAAACCCACGCAGGGAGAACGTACAAACTCCATACAGACGGCACCCATAGTCGGGATCGAACCCGGGTCTCCAGCGCTGCATTCGCTGTAAGCCAGCAACTCTACTGCTGTGCCACCATGGTGAGATGAATGCTCAAAAGCTGCCTAAAAGGAGAAATTTCTGGCTAGACAAAAATCATGCTATTGACTCCTTTGCGTTACATTCTATATTTTTCTTCCTGGACTGCCTTCCACTGTGTTCAGTGCAGCTGGGCTTGGTTTCATGGGAGCACCTCTGTTTATGAAAAGCATGAACAGCTTGGGGAATCAATGGTGATTGCCAAAGTTGTTGGATAGAATTAAGATGCAGTTTGATTGCAATCTCATTGAATGCTAGACTGCTCCTTGGGATTGAATGGACAACTGAAGAAACATAAGATCATAAAAAATAGGAGCAGGGGTTGGGCATTGGGCCCTTTGACCCATTCAACCATTCATCAAGATCAGGGCTAATCTTCTACCTCAACGCCAATTCCTTTCATCATTGCCAAAACCCTTGATCCTTTGGCCACTTTGCAAGTCAACATTACCCAATACCTCACTATTTAAAAATGACAGCGGATTTCCATGTTTTTTGCGCTGAAGTGGATAACCACATTCTGTCCACATTGTCATGCTTTTGTCATGTTCTAGCCCATTCACTCAATGTGTATATTCTGTGGAAGTCTGTTTACATGGTCCATCCTACCCAAAATTCTACCTGGCATTGTATCATCAGCGTAGAGTCATAGCATAGAGTTATAGATTCACAGTACAGCGCAGAAAGAGGCTCAACTTGTTGACATATTGGGCCAGTCATATTTGCCTGCATTTGGCCCATAATACTCTAAACCCTACCTATCTATATTTCTGGCCCAATGTCTTTCAAAATTCATAATTTTATCAATTTTTTGTAGCTTCCTCTGCAACTCATTCCAGATGCGGACTACCTTCTGAGTAAAAAAACTGCCTTGTGCTCCTGCTTAAACTACTCCCCTCTCAACGTAAGGAAGTGGAAACAGACTGTGAGCGTTCACTTTATCAATGCCCCTCATGATCGTGTACACCTCAATATCAACCCATAGCCTCCTATGATTCAAAGAAAAGAAGTCCCAGCCATCCGATCTCTCCCTGTAACTCAAAGCTGTATGTCCATGTAACATTGATTATTAGACCAAACTATTCTTATATTGCAAGAATCTATTAACTGAGGGATCTTACTTTTAGCTTCAGGCCGAAGAAGTCTGAAGAAGGGTCCTGACCTGAAACATCGCCTATCCATGTTCTCCAAAGATGCTGCCTGTTCTATTGAGTTACTCCAGCACTTTGTGTCTTTTTTTGTATACTAGCATCAGCAGTTGTTTGTTTCTACATTTTAGCTGTTAATGACAACTATTTGGGGAACGACAATAAATATAACTTTGATAATGTCACCAAAAAAATATTTTAAACATTATTCAAAGGCTGCTACTAACTGAATGTGCTTGTGTTTGAAATTTCCCACAACGATGACACAACTAACAAATACATAACCCTAAACTTTTATTTCAATTACAAGCATGAAGATTTTTTGAACTATTGAGTTTATTTTGCAAAATAAGTTCTGGGATGATGCCATGATACAAATCATTCACACCATTGTATTTTTTGATAGTCAGACTCTGTCATGGATTTATGTTGGCTGAATACATGTCAGCACTGGATAAATCTAAACCTGCTTAACTACTCATTTTTACCTCAGATCTTTGTCAACTGGGCCCAGATAGGGTTGCCAACTGTCCCGTATTAGCTGGGACTTCCCGTATATTGGGCTAAATTGGTTTGTCCCATCCGGGACCTCCCTTGTCCTGAATTTGACTGCTATTACTTGGGTTGAGGGGACTGTTGGGTCAGAGTGCCGTTTCTGGCGCCGCTTCACCCACATGATGTAGTGCAGCCCATGGAGTGCAACAGCAGTGCCTCGCCCGTGACCCCGTCGGTCGGCAGCCCGGCCAGCTGTCCAACCTTAGGACCTTCGCTTACCGCTTCTCATCAGTTCATGAGTTGGATGGGGTGCAGGACTTACGCGCAACGTCGCGCGGGCCAAAACCCCTCAGTTGGCCCGCCGGCTGGGGTTTGTGTGCAGTCCAGCACCCGAGCTAACTCATCATTCACCCGAGTCGGTCAACGAATTGCCGTTGAGAATTTTCCGTTATTTTGACCTTGTGTCCCTTATCTGGGAGTGAGAAAGCTGGCAACCCTAGCCCAGACAGCTCAGGATGTTGGAGGAATTAAATATTCATGTCTGTATGTAAGCTTCTGCAGTCTGCATCCTTTGCATCAATAGGTCACTAATGAAGATTACTAAACCCAGCATGAGCTGATAGCAGCTATTAATTATTTCAAAAATACCAATTTTCACCTGGTGAAATTGTTTGCCTTCTTTGAGCTTTGAGTCAAGACTACATGCACAACCACAATGAAAACTGTTTGGTCTTCAAAGAACAATGATGCATGGTTGGACTAACAATACTCTAAACTGCTTTTCTGGCAGAAAAGAAACAAAAGCTCCTTTATAATGGGAATGCAATAACAGTTTTGAAATTGCAGCATGAACAACAAGTCTACTGTATTACCACAAAAAGTTTCAAGACAAATTAAAGTTCTGAATATTAAATTTGACATTGAATTAAAATGACCATGGACAAATAAATAGAATTGAAGAAGGATTCATAAAATAAATTTACCACAGTAATAATTGTTGAATATGTGCATCCCAGTTACCCTATTAATCAATTTCTCTTCTGTGAATCAATTTTATTTGGTGAATTTAAAATGCTGTTAATTTCAGCTGATGACTGAGCAGGATGAAAGATTGACATTTGAAATATTCACATAGACAGAAAAAGGTGTTAAATTGCATTGGTGTGAAACCATCATTGTACCTTGATCTCCACTATGCATTATTTTCAATCTTCCAAAATGTATGATGTTCTATCGATTTATTTTCTTCCCGTTTCCAGATTTAGTTAACTTGACTAGAGATTAATTTATTTTCTATCCGATTCCCATATAGATAGATACAATTTTCATTCCCTTAACCTGATGTTGACAATGTGGAAGACTGTTCTACAATCCTATGAATAGTGGCATGCAGATGATGATCAGTCACAGAAATTAATGATCAACCCCAGCGGCTTTTAAAGAAAATGATGGGAGATTCAAGAAAGTAATCGAGTAACTTGTTCGTTCCAGCACTCTAGGGCTTGTAGGAAATTAAATTAAAGCACTATGACTGAGTTTTATACTTGTGGAAATTTTGCAAGTAGGAAAACAAATCTTAATGTGCCACGAATAATTCATAAACAAATTGAAGTCATTAATAATTACAGCACTGGAATACCTCTAAATTGTATGAATGGAACAAACAGGATACTGCTCCAGGAAAGAATCAAGCAGCATCAAAATAACTCATTCTGTTTGCTTCCACCAATATGAAAAATGTGTTGGGTTAGAGTTTACAAACCATCTTACAAAATATTAGAACAACTTCATTATTTTCATACTTTCCTTGGGCAATCTGGAAATAATACTGATTACAATCTGTAGGCATAGCTGCCAGGTGTATCACATCCACATTTAACTTGCCACTTCCCTCAAGAGTTCAGAGGAAATTTGGTAAACTCTGGGCCTGGGTCACTGAAGTTCAGTAGTTAATGCTTATTCTGCAGAGTGCCTATCACTTGCTAAAAAACTTCACACATATCTTATTTTTTCTTCTGTTATGCCCTGTTTTTGTGTCTCCTCAAAGCAGGCACTCAGATGCAGTAACAACATGAGATTGTAAATGTTGGCATTTCTTCACTAGCCTTCTTCTTCTGTTGTGTGTCTTTTAGACCTGCAGCTCCGTTGAGGTGAGCCAGGCCAACGTGTCATCGTCCAGGTCAATCAGACCTCGTTCACCATTCGGTGGCTGGTGTTTGGGGCAACTGGTGACTATGTGCTCCACTGTCTCTGTTGGGTCCCCACACTCGCAGGAGGCGCTGTCCACGAGGCCCCACCTCTTCATCGCTACTCCATAGCGTCCGATGCCTGTCCTCAAGCGGTTGAGGGTTGTCCACTGTTAACAGGGCAGGTCCTGGCCAGGGACGTCCATGGGGTCATTGATGTACTGGTGTAGCCTAGATGGTTCCGCTGACTTCCACTGGTCTCTCCATCTCGTCTTGACCCAGGCAGCCTTAGAAGCGTCAGCCGGTGTTGTGCAGAGCAGCTCTTGGGCTTGCGTGGCAAAGGGGCGCCGTGACTTGAGGCGCACTCGTCGTGGTGTCTCTGTGATGATCTGATGGAGGAGGTGGGATTCACTGGTCTGCGCCTTTCGAGAGAGGGCCAGCGTGGCTGCTTCTCGTCTGATGTTGGCTGGGGCGATGCCAGCGAGGACGGGCAGTTGGTTTACTGGGGTGGCTCGTCGGCATCCGGAGACAGTCCGCAGGGCGCGACTGCACAAGTGTCAGTCCACACAGGAAATCAATATGCTATTTGACCATGTTATGGTCTGTCCCATTCATCCTTTGTCGCATGTAAATGGGTAATGTTTTAATTGTCTCAGTACTGTTTCATGTAGTCAGAGGAAAGATCAAGGCTTAGATTATTTTTTTTAATTGAATTATTTACATCATAGTGTAACACCATTATGGGTATGAAATCTCAGAAACATTCAAGTACACCTCAGAATTCAACACGGTCAAATTTGTTGACTTTGTGAGATTGGGGATTTAATTGCATTTGACATATTCTTTGTATCTGTCTTCTCATCTGCATACTGGCTTTATATTGATTTTTTTCCCCCATGACCTGGGCATTACAACCAAGATATGTTGCCCATTCCTGACTGTCCTTGAACTTAGTGGCTTGCAGGAGGGCATTTAGCACATCAACACAGAGACACGTAGAGGTAAGAATGAGTACGGAGAACAAATTTCATCCCCTGAAGGATACTAATGAACCAGATGTGTTATTGTGTCACTCTGGTAGTTTCTCCAATCATCATTATTAAGTTGTTGTTTTTATCTGGACACCTTCACACCATGACTAAACAGCTTTGTGCAAACACATAACAATCACAGAACATAGACATTGAACATGGAACATGCCAGCACAAGGACAGGCCATTTGGCCCACAAAGCCGTTGCCAACTATGATGTCATGACCCAACTCTTGGTAATTTCATGGCATATGAGATATCTCAATTTACCTGCATAATCTCCCATCATGCCACCAATTCTGAAAGTGATAGTTCTTAATAGAAACCAGAGAGGGATAGCCCACCACCTGCGATATAGATGGGCAATGAGCATGGTGGTAGCACATGTTGAGCATCAGTAAAACATAGAACATGGGACAATACAACACAAGGACCGGCATTTTGACCCACAATGTCTATGCCAAAATGATACCAAGAACATCTCTTATCTACCTGCACATGATTCATTTCCCTCAATTCCCTGCATATCCATATGCCTATTCAAACACCTCTTAAATACTACTATTGTATCTGCCTCAACCACCGTGCCGGGCAGCAAGTTGCAAACAGTCACCACCCCATGTGTAAAAAAAAATTGCCTTGCACATCTTCTTTAAACTTTGTCCCTCTCATTTTAAAGCTATGCACTCTATTATTTGATGTTTTCTATCCTGGGAAAATGGTTCTGACTGACTATCCTATCTATACCTCTCATAATTTTATATACATATCATCTCCACACAAACTCCATGTTCCAGAGAAAACAAGTCTGTCCAACATCTCCCTATAGATAATACCACTTAATCTAGGCATCATTCTGGTGAACTTCCTCCATACTCTTTCCATATACAGTTCTGAATCCATACAACAGTCACTGTTATTCCCATACAAGTTAATCTTCTGGATCAGCCTACCATTAAGGACTTTATCAAATGTCTTACTGAAATCTATATAGACATCCACCATCCTATCCTCATTGATCAACTTGTTCACCTTTTCAAAAAACTCAATCGTTAAGGGCCTGTCCCACCAGCATGCGATTGCATGCGTCTAGCGCGACCAAACATGGTGATACGAGGTGTACGGCCTCGCGGGGCCGGTCCCACTTCCAACCGTGGAGCCGTCTGGAGTTGTGCGGAGCTGGTCCCGACATCATACTCACCAATCAGCTGGGCAGGAGGCGGGCCGACTGAATTTGGAGGTCGCACGGTGTCGGGCAGTTATGTCATCATGCAACGGCATGCCGGGCGTACGCCGTCAAGACGCTGCATACGGCGTCAAGACGCTGTGTTCGGCGTCAAGACGCTGCGTACGGCATGGAGGCGGTGCGTGCGGCGTCGAGGCGGTGCGTGAGCCCTCCATGCAGCAGCGGGCCGGCAGGCCTTTGCAGCGCGGAATTTTTGAACACTGTCATTTTTTCGGAGCCCCGCGCGATGTCGGGACCAGCTCCGCACAACTCCATGCGGCTCCGGCGATCGAAGTGGGACCGGCCCCGCGAGGCCGCACGGCTAGCGTGTCCACGTTAGGTCGTGCTAGCCGCATGCTCGTGGGACAGGCCCTTTAGTAAGACAGGACCTGTGATGTACAAAGACATGCTGACCATCCCTAATTAACCCATTCTCTCCCAAATGCGATTAAATCCTATCCCAAAGAATCCTCTGCAATATCATTCCTACCACCGATGTGAGGCTCACTGGCCTGTAATTCCGTGGATTCTCTGTACATCTCTTCTTAAATAAAGGAGCAACATTACCTACATTCCAGTCTCTTGGGACCTCAGCTGTGTCTAGAAAAGACACAACTATCTTCATTTGGGCTCCTGCAATCTCCTCTCCTGCCTCTCTCAATAACCTGGGTTAAATTACAACAATTCCTGGGGATTTACCCTCCTTCATGCTCTTCAAGAGCCTCAAATCCTCCTCCTTCTTAATCTCAAACTGCCCTTGCATATTAGTATTCTGCACACTGATCTCATTGTCCTCCATGCCCTTTTCCCTGGTGTAGAGAGATGCAAAGTATTCATTTATACCTCGTCTTCATCCCCAGATTCCAAGCACAGATTCCCTTCTTGATCCTTGAGCAGTTCTACCTTCTCCCTTGCTATCCTCTTATTTTGTATGTAGATATAAAAGCATTCACACATTCTACCCATAAAAGAAAGAAACGGTGCTTTCACTGAACATGGAGACAGCTGGTTCATTGTTGAATATTCCAAGGATATCTTCAAAGGTTGTGGCGCTATGCTCAAGCAGACCTTTACCACCTTATTAAAGCTGGATCTTTCAATCAAGACATAAGTGCCTTATTTGGCTCAAATGTGCACTCCAATTTCAAGCAGCAACATCATGTGTTCATGGCATATGAACAGACACCCCCCACTGTGTACTCAGCAGTCCTATGCAGAGAGACATCATTTGTTGAACTAATTGCACTTAGAGTTAAATATATAATGCTTCTAACTCACTTTCTCAAATCTGTTATGTAAAATCTACATTGGAAAGATTAAAAAAAAAACTTTCAGACAGAGTCAGAAGCACAAGAAATTGATCATGTTCTTCCACCTTAACCGATTGAGTGATTAATTATTTGCAGACATCTAACCCTTCCAGCAAATGATCTCAATAATGATCACAATATGAGCTCTGGTTGATTTACCCTCTCCCTTCCAAACCATTGGTGGTGTGGACAATTATATTTCCATAACCATTGCATGATTAATACAATCAGTATCAGCGATAGAACCTTGATACTGTTCCGTGTGATTTAGTGTTATGTCAAGTGTTCACTCATTTTAGCCACGGACAATAAAATGTGCAGGCTCCAACAATCAATTCCGTCAACTAAGTGTGCGTTCCTTTTTATCCAGGTGATTAAGAGATGCCATGGAATTACTAATGTAGCATTGTAGCAACAGCAATAGAATGTATGGTTCTTTGAACTCATTTCTACTATTCAATGAAATCATGGTTAATCTGTGACTTTAACGTTATCTAAATATTTCCTCAAACTATTACCAACATGTTTTTCTAGCCTTCCTTTTTGTACCTGATATACTTAATTTCTTTCTTTATGATGTTATTTAAATCTTATTTGGTAGAGTGAACCGCTATCATTCTTTGTATCAATAGATGGAAAGGAAAGTTTGTCTGATGTGTATAAATGCAGATGACCGCCATGAGATGAGATATGGAATGAAAGTTTACTCTCACAAAGTTTATGCATCAATTTTGTATTTTATTTTCTAACTTACATTTATTCATGCGTGTGTAGATGTGGCTTTGCATTATGGAAAGTCACAATATGGGTGTTTTCCTGAGAAAGCGCACATTCTCTCAAAAGCGAGCGTGGCCTGTATCTTTAAAGGTGATATTATACTGTTATATTGCACTGAATTATACATTGAAAATACAAAGAATTATATAACACTGGAATCATAATCTCACACTGCATCTTTTCTTGCATGATGGTAGGAAGTTTAGCTTTCCCACACTTAAATAGCTGTGAGGATTAATACATTTTGCTATTTGATAACATTAGGAGAAGGTGCTTTGAAGCACTATATGGAGCTTTGAAGCACTATAACCACAACTAACTGAAATGGTAGAATACACTCAAGAGGCTGAAGTTTTTTTTATCTTGTACTTGTTTTTCCAATTGTTTTTGCAATATACTTGGGGAACTAACAATAAATAGTTCACAGTTTGGTGAAATTGGGAAGTGTTTGGAGACATATTTTTAAATCAGTCCATGAAGAAATCAATTTTAAGAAATAAGATTATACTTAAATCAAGTATATATTTATTCATACTGTCAATGGGATATACTGCAGATATGTTTTACTGCCCCTTTAATTGGAGTGTAGAGATTAGGTTTTACAGTATAATGACCATGAAATCTCCACTATTTCCTTAATTTATGATCATCTCATCATAATAATAAACTGTATTGGAATAAATTGTATCTGTGACTGGTAGCAGAACACAACAGATAATTTTGAAATGAATATTAATTGAAACTTGTTTCAAAGATAACATTTTAAAATAATTTTGAATCTTATATTTCTAATTACCAAAAAGATTGAAAATTGAAAGTTTCATTGGGGATGAGTTATTTTATGAATACTGTTTAGTGTCTGTTTATGATTTTACTTCGGAGTCACGTGAGTGACTATGTGAAGAACCCGCTCAGTGCGCAGGCGCGGCATTACGCCAGCAGTGCAACAGCGGCGGCAGCTGGAGGAAGGCGCTCCGGCTGCATTTTGAAAAAAACGGACCGTTGGGTGAGTATATTCAACTAGTCTAACAGAGAAAGAGAGTGTGGGTGTTCTTAGCAAATAAGTACACTCACGAGAAGACTCTCCAACAGAACTGCCCCCAGCTCAACTCCACCAGAGGAGCGTTTAATCTCAGGGGGGCAGCAACAGGCGGCAGGACCGCTCATGAGCGCTCCGCTATCCCCGAGACCGAGCCGAGCCCAGTCCCGCTAATGCCTGCACAGCGGACAGGGAGAAAAGCCATGAGAGCAACCGGCCGGTAATGTCTGATTTGTCGGATGGGGACATGTCTCCACCTACACGGAGGAGAGACAGCCGCCAGAGCTTACAACAGCTCTTGGAGCAGATGCTCCAGCGAGCTACGCAGAAGGAGCGTTCTCGCGGAGGTAGGTCAGGCACCTCCTCCACAGTGTCTTGTGCACTGCCCTCTGCTCCCTCATTACTGGAGGCTAGCATTGGTGACCAGGGTTGGGCTGGTCTGGAATAGGGGCTGGCGGAAGAATTCGGCAGTATGCAAGGGGTGCAGGAGCAGGAAGAGCTGCTGGGTGTCGTGGACCGCTATGTAGCAACCCCACGTGCTGGAAGACCGCTGGAACCAAAAATGGCGGCCAGCATCAATCATCTGTCAAATAAGCCCTTGCAGGAGAAGGTACTTCTTGAGGCGCTTGAATTTTACACAGCACCAGAGAACTGTGATGCCTCAAGAGTGAAGACTGTGAACAGCCAGATCTGGGGTCACGTGGGGTCAAACATGCGTAACCATGAAATCAAGCTACAGCGGACCCTAAGGCTCCTGACGTCGGCCATTACACCCTTTGCTCGTTCTGTGCAAAGTACGGAGATGGACACGTGCCAGCAGGATGTGCTGGCACTGATGTGCAACACACAATTTGAGATACACAATCTCCGGCGGGGAAACATAAGACCTGCCCTCAATCCCAAATTTGCTGGGTTGTGCAGAGCCCCAGCTGCAGAGACGGACGCTCTGTTAGTTGGGAAAGACCTCAACAACAAAACTGAGGGACATGGAGGAAGCAGCGACATCTTTCGGCCTCATGAGGGCAGGCCCTGGGACGAGCAAACCAAGAGCTACAATACCCAAGCGGCAGCACCCCATGGCATCCACCAGTCGACGTCCTCAATATGGGACTGGTGAAAGCTCGGGGACCGCATTTTATCCCCAAAGATCTTTTTTAGATCAGGGCCCACAGCGGACCCCATGGAAAATGCGCCACCCCCCAACATCGCCAGCACGTCAGACAAGCAAAACCTAAAACATCAGGAAACAAAAGAAACACCAATGAACATGGAGGTAGGTGGGTCTGGTTCCTGCCAGCATATAGAGAATAAGGGTGCTTTACTAACAGAGGGGAGATTACACTGGTTTAAAGAAGCATGGGTTACTGTCACGTGTGACAAGTATATACTCAACAGCATTAGTGGAGAGGTCATCCAAAAGACCAAACATGAACCTTTGGAATTTGTATCAAATAAAACCAAAAAAGATGGTGGATGTCGCATCATCATTGACTTAACATCACTAAATAAGTTTGTTGAGTATATACATTTCAAAATGGAGACAGTTGTTACTGCCAAACAACTGATTTCCAAAGGATACTTCATGGCAAGCATTGATCTGAAAGATGCTTACTATCTAATACCCATACACAAGGATCATTGCAGATATCTACAATTTATCTGGTTGGGGCAGCTGAGGCAGTACAAAGCATTGCCCAATGGGCTAACTTCAGCCCCAAGATTATTCATCAAAATATTGAAAATAGCCATGGCAAGACTAAGAAACAAACACATATTGTCATGGCATACCTGGATGATATTCAGATAGTAGGGAAAACGATGGAATTGGCTGTGGCAGCAGTATCAGCTACAAAATAGCTCCTCGAAACTCTGGGGTTTGTCCTACATCCAGATAAATCTAAGTTGAAGCCATCCACTATTATGGACTACCTGGGCTTCACAATTAACTCAGTCCATATGACTGTTACCTTGCCAAAAGGAAAATAAAAATAAATAAATAAATAAATAAATTTTTTTAAAAAATTAAAAAAAATTAAAAAAATATATATTAAAAAAGGGTTGCATTAGCACAATCATGCAACTATTTAATGGTCAACAAACGACCAACTATTCGACAAGTCCCAAGAGTGATTGGGAAAATGGTAGCAGCATTTCCAGCTACACAATGCGGACCTTTGCACTATCAAAATTTACAAACAGCAAAGGTACAGGCACTAAAACGACATATAGGTCACGATGTTCGTGTCATGTAATTACCCACTGAAGCAATATCAGCTACAGTGGTGGGCAGAAAATGTTGGCATAGTTTCAGCTCTATCATCATCACTAACCTTACTTTAGTTCTTCAAACAGATGCCAGTGCTCAAGGCTGGGGAGCAACTAACTCCATATCCAGCACAGGTGGTAGATGGACTAACCTAGAGTCATCATTACTACTGACACTGGGCATTAACTATCTAGAGATGTTCGGCGCCTTTTATGGGTTAAAAGCATATGTATCTAATATGCAGCACTTGCATGTTCGGTTACAGATTGATAATACTACGGTGGTGGCAGACACCAGGTCACGCAAATTCAATGATAACATCGAATGGATGTTAAACCCTAAAGTATTTGCTAAAGTTATTAAGCAGTATGGAACGCCAGATATCGATGTATTTGCATCAAGACGAAATCACCAGTTACCTATATATGTCGCTTGGGAACCAGACCCAGAGGCAGCAGCGATACATGCCATCACGCTGGATTGGGGAAATGTCTTCTTCTATGCTTTCCCTCCCTTCTGCCTCATCAGTCGGGTACTTCGCAAAATACAGATGGACTCTGCTTCTGGAATTTTGATGGTGCCCAACTGGCCTACACAGCCATGGTTCCCGGTTCTACATGACATGGTGGTTGAGTCACCAATGGTCTTTCCCAGTGATCCAGGATTATTAACTCACCCAGTATCAGGCATAAGCCACCCATGCCATGAGAAAATTAAACTCCTGGGTTGCAGGTTTTGAATAGACCTTATCTGGAACAGGGATTGTCCGAACGAACCATCACCACCATGTCGGCATCCCTTTGAACATCCACCAAGAGGCAGTACTGAATCAGCATAAGAAAATGGGAGAAGTACTGCCAGGAAACAGGGACAACGTATGCAACAGCCACAGCCACCAACGTACTGGAATTCCTGGCCCATCTACGCCATGATGAAGGGATCAGTTACAGTGCCATCAACACAGCGCGAAGTGCTTTTTCTGCTTATCTCAAACCAGCAGGACAACAGGCAATGGGATCCCATCCACTGGTGGTAAAACTGATGAAGGGCATTTATGATATAAAGCCCTAAACCCAGGTATACCCATATTTGGGATATCAGTGTGGTCCTGACATACCTCAGGGAATGGCCACCAGCCAGATCCCTCAGCCTCGAGCAATCTACACTAAAGACGCTCATGTTGATGGCACTCGTATCCGCTCAGAGGGTCCAGTCACTACACAAGTTAAGGCTGGACAACATGGTGACCACCCCAGATCAGATCATATTCATCATACAGGGTCTGGTGAAGCAAAGCAGGCCAGGAACAGCTAATCCACTGGTGGTATTCCGGGCCTACCCACAAGAGCCACGGTTGTGTGTCGTGACCCATCAACAACATTACATTGACACAACCCACAATATCAGAGGGAGTGAAAAAGCCTTATGGGTCAGCCACAAGTAACCTCATGGCTGGGTAACGAGCCAAACCATTTCAAGATGGCTCAAACAGGTACTGCCGGAATTCTATTCTATTACGATGAGGGATTACGTGCCCTCCGCTCCCACCCTCATTATATGGATCAAACTAATAAATTGATGTCTCCTTTTCTTTACTATGTTTACTTCAAATACTTGTGTCTATCTGTGATTCCACACCGCTGCTTGGAAGTATGCCGCGCCTGCGCACTGAGCGGGTTCTTCACGTAATCCCTCATCGTAACTCCTCATAAAATACAGATCAAACTTCAAACTGGTAAGTTCTCGTTTAATCTTACTATTTTTGGTGGTGCAGCTGGTAGAGCCACTGCCAAACAGGTCCAGAAACCTGGGTTCAATCCTGACCTCAGGAGCTTTCTGAAGTTTGAACGTTTGCCCTGTAACTGCAAGAAGTTCCCTCAGGTATTCTGGTTTCCTCCCACATCCCAAGAATGTGTCAGTTGGTGGTATAAATGGTAACTGTAATTTGTTCTGAGTTTGGAGATGAATGGCAGAATCTGGAGGGAATCAATGGAATTTGGGGACCATAACATGAGTTTGGGTTAGATGAATACAATGAGCTGCTTGTTGGCCCAGAGTCGGTTGACAAAAGGAATTAACCAGGTGCCATGTCTCTCTATGACTATCTTCTGATTAAAAATAATAATAAGTGTCAATATTGGTGTTGTTGGCAAATTTGCAGATGGTATGGGGCCTGTACACAGATACACTGTTATGGATGTAAAGAGAATAGAACATGGGGGTAAGCATGCAACCTTGAGGTCTACCACTGTTGATGGTCAGTGAAGAGGAGATATTACTACCAATTAACACTGATCAAAGTCTGACAATGAGGGAGTCAAGAATCCAGTTGCAGAAGGAGATACAGACACCAGGATCTTGGAGCTTGAGATGAATTTACAGGGGGTGATAATGCTGGGCACCGTGATATTGTTGATGGATAGCAGCTTGGCACATGTGTTCCTTTTATCCAAATGGTCCAGCGCTGAGTGGAGACCCAATGAGGTAGAATCTACTGTTGACCGATTGTGGCAATAGCCAAGTTTAAGCAGATCCATGTCATTTCTGAGGACCATAACCAACCTCTCATACAAACATAGAAGCATAGAAAATAGGTGCAGGAGGAGGCATTCGGCCCTTCGAGCTAGCACCGCCATTCATTGTGATCATGGCTGATCGTCCCCAATCAATAACCCGTGCCTGCCTTCTCCCCATATCCCTTGATTCCACTAGCCCCTAGAGCTCTATCTAACTCTCTCTTAAATCCATCCTGTGATTTGGCCTCCACTGCCCTCTGTGGCAGGGAATTCCACAAATTCACAACTCTGTGGGTGAAAACGTTTTTTCTCACCTCAGTCTTAAATGGCCTCCCCTTTATTCTAAGACTGTGGCCCCTGGTTCTGGACTCACCCAACACTGGGAACATTTTTCCTGCATCTAGCTTGTCCAGTCCATTTATAATTTGATATGTTTCTATGAGAACCCCCTCATCCTTCTAAACTCCAGTGAATCCAAGACTAGTCTTTTCAATCTTTCCTCATATGACAGTCCCGCCATCCCAGGGATCAATCTCGTGAACCTACGCTGCACTGCCTCAATCACAAGGATGTCCTTCCTCAAATTGGGAGACCAAAACTGTATGCAATACTCCAGATGTGGTCTTACCAGAGCCCTATACAACTGCAGAAGAACCTCTCTACTCCTATACTGAAATCCTCTTGTTATGAAGGCCAACATTCCATTAGCTTTCTTAACTGCCTGCTGTACCTGCACGCCAACATTCAGTGACTGGTGTACAGGGACACCCAGGTCTCGCTGTACCTCCCCCTTACCTAACCTAACTCCATTGAGATAATAATCTGCCCCCTTGTTTTTGCCAACAAAGTGGATAACCTCACATTTATCTGTATTATACTGCATCTGCTACGCATCTGTCCACTCACTCAACCTGTCCAGGTCACCCTGCAACCTCCTAACATCCTCTTCACAGTTCACACTGCCACCCAGCTTTGTGTCATCCACAAACTTGCTAGTGTTGCTCCTAATTCCATCTTCCAAATCATTAATATTTATGGTAAACAGTTGCGGCCCCAACACCAAGCTTTGCAGCACTCCACTCGGCACTGCCTGCCATTCTGAAAAGGACCCGTTCACTCCTACTCTTTGCTTCCTGTCTGTCAACCAATTTTCTATCCATGTCAACACCCTACCCCCAATACCATGTGCTCTAATTTTAGTCACCAGTCTCCCGTGCAGGACCTTGTCAAAGGCTTTCTGAAAGTCTAGATACACTACTTCCACTGGCTCCCCTTCATCCATTTTACTTGTCACATCCTCAAAAACACTTTATTGCAGTGGATTTAAATGCTACAGAATGGTAGTCATTGATGCAGGTCACCATGCACTTCTTGGCACCATTACAATAGATACCCTTTTACAGCAGTTTGGAACCAGTCTGTAGCAGCAATACTCCAGCCAGTTGGTGCTTGACCAATTACACCGTCTGAACTAAAAGCTTTTCATGTATTCACTCTCTTCAAGGATGACCTGACATCGATCTCAAAGACAGAGATCACAGTGACATCAGGGACTGTCAGGGCTTGTGTAGGTGTGTATTTTATTTCCTCTTTCAAAATATGCATTACAGGCATTGAGACCCTCCAGAAATTATGTATTGTAGCCATTTTTGCTTGTAGGAGGTGATAGTGTGTACAACCAATAGAAAATCCATCTGTGATTCCAGCTTAATCTGGAATTGTCTGCTCATGCTCTTGATTGCTGTCAAGAGATCAGGCCTGGACTTTTGTATGACTGGGATTGACAGTCACAGATTGCTGACCTCAGCTGATTATGAATCTCTTGGTTCATTTCGGGCTTCTGGCTGGGAAAGACTCTGAATCTTGTTGTTGGTATAGACTCGTCTCCACGCATTGTTTTATGAAATCGATAATCAAGGTTTCAAGGTCAAGGTTTCAAGGTCAGTTCATTGTCACATGTACCAATTAAGGTACAGTGAAAGTTGAGTTACCATACAGCCATACTAAGTGAAAAGTAACAAGACACACAACAACATAAAAGTTGTAGATTGGTTTATGCATGACAACCAATCATATATAGGTTAGCATCACTAACCCCACCTTACTGTATCATTTATATTAACACCCACTTGCTATACTACGCAGTTCGGGTAGCAGTCAGGATGCAGTGACAACTAACGTTCTACTGTACTGTTAAAGTCTGTATATGGATTAAAGATGATCTTAGATTACATGCCGTGTATATGTCATATTTACATGGTGTCAAGTTTGGGTTAACCCAGTCCTCCTGTATATCGGTTTTTATTTTATTTTGCTACTATTTATTTTACGTTTCGAGATGGCTTCATCCTACCGAAAGCCTGCACAGCTTAATTTTGATTCAGACATCGGTGAGCGTTGGGCTACTTTTAAGAAGGATAAAAATGAAATCCGTGTGTGCATCAATCCAAAAGAATTGAACTATGCCATTAGGCGCCCCCACTATCCCATGAGGACAGTCGAGGATGTTGCGGCACAGATCGGACAGGCCACCGTCTTTTCCATCCTCGATGCAAAGAGCTCTTTCTGGCAGATACCGCTGGACAACGAGTCGTCAAACCTCACCACATTTGCCACCCCGTTTGGCAGATTCAAGTTTCTGAGAATGCCATTCGGTATCAACTCTGCCAGTGAAGTTTTCCAGAGGAACATGGAACAGCTGTTCGCGGGCCTACCGTGTGCCTTCATTGTTGACAATATCCTGGTGTATGGCAAAGATGTGCCAGAGCACGACCAAAACCTAAGGCGTGTCATGGAACGACCACGTCAGATCAACCTCAAGCTCAACCCTAACAAGTGCAAGTTCAGGGTTTCAGAGGTCACCTACGTCGGGCACGTATTCACTCCTGATGGCCTCAAGCCTGATCCGAAGAAAGCTGCTGCCATCACTGAGATACCTGCCCCCACCGACGTGCTTGGCCTGCAACGATTTCTGGGTTATGGTGAATTATCTTGGCAAATTCATACCAAACCTCGCAAAGCTCGCCTCTGCGACAACTGACTAGAAAGGACATTGCTTGGTCCTGGTTCCAGCAACATCAAAAAGCATTCGACGATTTAAAATCCAAGCTGACCAGTGCACCAACTCTGACATTCTTCGATTTGAAACGCCCTGTGACTATCACCTGTGATGCCTCGCGATTCAGGCTCGGTGCAGCCTGCCTACAACCATCTGCTGATGGTACCTTGCTCCCTGTTTCATATGCCTCCCGTACCATGACCGACACAGAACAGAGCTACGCACAGATCGAGAAGGAGCTGCTGGCTGTCGTCTTTGCCTGCTCCAAATTCAATTACTTTATCTTCGGAAACACTTTCACGGTCGAGACAGACCACCAACCACTGGTGACGATTCTGAACAAACCCATCCATGCCGCACCAGCCCGCCTGCAACGCATGATGATGCAGCTCCAACGTTTCGACTTTACTCTTCTCTACAAAAAGGGTACAGACATGCATGTTGCGGATGCACCTCGAGCATCCTGCGAACGACACCTCTATGAACGGGAAGAGTTTACGGTCCTCGGCGTTGACTTCGTTCCTACTAAACAACTGCGGTGCCTAGCTGAACACACTGCCGCTGTTGCCACCCTCCAGATATTCTCATCAGTGATCAAAAGAGGTTGGCCAGACAGTCAATCCAGCGCATCAACAGAGGCGCAGCCGTTCTTCTTGGTCCGCGATGAACTGGTCATCCAGGATGGTGTCATAGTTAAGGGCCATAAAGTCGTGGTCCCCTCATCACTACACGAGGAATACTACGAAGAGGCGCACAGCGGTCACCCAGGAGTCGATGCTACACTGACCCACGCACAGAACCTGTTCTACTGGCCTGGGATGGCCAAATACATACGGGACCGTACAGCCTCTTGCCCCACCTGTAACAGTCTTGCACCGCACCAGCAGAGGCAGCCCCTACTGCAACAACCTCCACCAGCCCTTGCCTGGACGTCGTTGGCGGCAGACATTTTCGAATGGCGTGCTAAGCACTACCTCGTCCTCGCCGACCCATATTCAAACTGGTTTGAACTCGACCTCCTAACCTCCATCACACCTGAGATGGTCATCCAAAAACGAAAGAAACACTTCTCCACATTCGGCGCACCCGTCCGTTTGCAGACCGACAACGGAAGACAGTTTACCAGCCATGATTTCAAGCTCTTTGCCAACCGATGGAAGTTCCACCATGTCACGAGCAGCCCTGAGTACCCACAGATTAACGGACTCGCTGAACGAGCTGTCAGAAGCGCTAAACAACTGATGGAACGAGCGCGCCTTGCCAATTCAGATGTGTATCTTGATCTCTTGAATCTCCGGAACATTGCCAGAGACGGGACCCTGGGTTCACCAGCCCAGCGACTGATGTGCAGAACAATACGACCTCCAATTCCGATTGCTCAGCAGAAGCTGATACCGCAGGTGCTGAAGCCTGCTTCAATCCAAAAGCGTATTCAGGAGAAACACGATATTCAGATACGATCGCATGACAAATCAAGCAAACCACTCGAGCCTCTACTGCCGGGCCAGGTTGTTCGGTTACAAACTTCTATGGGACATTCCCGTCTGGGTACTGTTGTCGGCCCAGCTGACGAACCACAGTCTTACCTTGTGGACTATGAGGGAGCAGTCTACCGCAGAAGTCGTCAACATTTGCTTGCTGTGCGGGAACCCCCGTACGCCAACCCTATGCTCCACCGCTTCAGTTCCAGCCGTTCGCTGACGAACCTTCTACCGATCCCCGCATGTCCCATACTCCTCACGTCTCATACTCCACCATGAGCAGCGGCCGTGACTAACCACGGGATTACCCCTCCTGCATACTCCCCCTTTCAGCCACCACAAGTCTCTCCCGAGGCTTTCTCGCTTCCGGGTACACCCCCTCCCTCTATTCTTTCCGTGAAGGAGGAGAGGGTTTGGTCCTTATGCGTTCGGGCCGCATTAGTAGACCACCTGATAGATATGGCAAATTTGTTTAACTTTAATGGCATGGGTGCTCACTATACTAACTCTTTAGGGGGAAGGATGTAGATTGGTTTATGCATGACAACCAATCATACATAGGTTAGCATCACTAACCCCACCTTACTGTATCATTTATATTAACACCCACTTCCTATACTACGCAGTTCGTGTAGCAGTCAGGATGCAGTGACAACTAACATTCTATTGCACTGTTAAAGTCTGTATATGGATTAAAGATGATCTTAGATTACATGCCGTGTATATGTCATATTTCCAAAAGTTAACATAACCATCCATCACAGTGATTCCCTACTGTGATGGAAGGCAATAAAGTTCAATCTTCTTCTCTTATTCTCCTGCGACCATCTGCAGTCGGGGCGATCAAAGCACCCGCAGCCGACGATCAAAGCCCCCGTCGGGGTAATCAAAACTCCCGCGTTGAGGCGGTCGAAACTCTCTGGCATGGAGCTCCCGAGTCAGCCTCTTCATACCAGAGACTACGGGCTTCACAATTATAAAGTCCACAGGCCCTGCGGTTGGAGCTTTGATTCCCGGCAAAGGGATCGCAAGCTGCGCAGTGTTAAAGTCCCGCAGTGATGACTGTGGCATATGCATTCAGGCCCACTGATGAATCCTTGAACATGGCCCAGTTTAGCAAATCAAATCCATAACGGTCCCTCTTTCTCCCCTGACCAGCACTGATGTCTTCTGCCGCTGCCACACTATTCAGTCTCTGTCAGTAGAGATTAGCATTGCCATCTACATCGTTTGAGCACTGTAGATTGTGATAGAATGGGACATGTCTGTTTATAGGTTGTATTTTATTCCTACACTGCATTATCTAGCTTAAATAAATGTTGTTTTTCATTAAATCATGGAAAAAATGCATTCATTCTTTTAGCATTACTTGAATTACATCAGGAAAAAAAGTTCATGATGTTTATACACTATTTAAAAGAATACCTGAATGTTTAATATACATATTTATGTGCTTGAAATAAGAAAAAATGTATACCTTTGAACTATTAATTAGATTAATAATATCACAAGGAAAGTGCTGATCTTGACTCCACATTCCCAACACTGAGATGGTCATTTCCACCTTCTTGAGAAGACACACAAACAAGACTGCTCCACTAAACCCATCATGACAACTACTCCCAGCCCCACAGAACGTCATTAAATTACAGATTGGCTATAAAATGAAATGTCCATTGGGCCCATCAAGTTGATACCAGTTCAATGTAAGGGCAATCAACCTAGTTCTACATTCCACCCTCTCCCAATGCCCCTGCAATACATTTCTTTTCAGAGATTATCGAGCTTTTTTAAAAACTACGACTGGATCGGCCACCAATAATGCACCAAGCATTATGGAATTTGTGTATGCTGCCAGTCCTTTCTCACACTCTCCTTTTGCCTTTCTTGGTTCCTTTTTTTTGTTCTTCCCTGCAGTTGCGCCGATTCTGAAATTGGATTAGCAATACATAGCAATACATAGACCACCAGGGGTGCCGGCAGTCCGTTCGTTTTTTCATCTTTTGTTATTTTTAGCGTCTGTTAAGAGTTTATTTAAATGTACTTTGGTTTGTTTTATGTGGGGGTTGGGGGGGGGGGGGGGGGGATTGGGGGATTTTTTTTTTCAAGTTCTTACCTTCCCGGAGATGTGATTGATTTTCGGTTCACATTCTCCGGGCTCTGCGGCCTACCATCGCTGGAGCTGGGAGCCGCTTCGGGCTGTCGTGAGCCCCACCGCGGGGCGCGGACTTAACATCGGAGCGGATCCCTTGCCTGGGATCGCTCCCACCGCGGCCTGCGGACTTACCATCAAGGGCTCGCAGTCTCGGGATAGGCCGAGTCGGGAGCTCCAACGCCGCAGAAGGTTCGACCAGCCCCGATGCGAGGTTCGATCGCCCGGCGCGGGGGAGCTGATAGCCCCCCGATGCAGGAGCTGAACGTCTCGACGCGGAGGGCCCGAACGCTGCTGGCTACGGGAGTCAAGACCGTTCCGTCAACGGAGGGCTCAAGGCACCCGACCGAGGAAGAACAAAAGGAAGGCCTTGAACTTTATTTCGCCTACCATCACAGTGAGGAATGTGTAGGAGTAACTGTGGTGGATGTTCATGTTAAAATGTGTTTTTGAATGTTGCTTTTAATTGTATGACTGACCTGGCCAGTGAAATTCCTCGTATGTTGCAAAACATACTTGGCGAATAAAATCTGATTCTGATTCTGATTCTGATTCTGATATCACCTTGCATACTTAACTTTTTTCTGCACTATACTCTATCTCTTTGATCATCTCAGCTCAGTTGGCTTTAGCTCCCCTAGTCATCTGGAACATGGAAAAATATGCAGATTGCAGTTGCAACTGAAAGGGCTTCAATGCTCATTTACAGATTTAGCTGTCAACTATTGATTGCAATTTACCCAGGCCAGATTCTTATCCCTTTGAAATAACCAAAGGAGTATTTTTTATTGTGCCCTGAGAAATTAGCAGTGAAATGTTGTCAATGCTTGCAGATAACACCAAAGGGATACCATGTGTTCGCACTATGCAGCCATGGCAAATACAGGTCCAGGCATAACTACCTGGCAGTGATTGAAAAACACGACTACCAGAGGCTGAGAATTAGTGAGGAAATAGCAATAGAGATTTACCGCCTTTTAAAAATGCAATATCAAGTAATTAGGTGTCTGGCTGCCTGTCTTGTTTGCATAAAACTGACATTTACTTAAGTCTTCTTGACTATGAACAAAACCTTGCAAGTCTCGTGTAGAAAAATTGAGTTATTATGCACATGATTCATTTATATTCCAGTCTCTGATATGTAAAATTGGTTGCATTTTGCATACAGAAAGAGCACTTGATCAGTTGTAAGGGTAATTGATCGTGGCCCACTTACGTGAATTATCCACCCTAAGTTTGTGGCACACAACAGTGGCAACATTACATTGACACCCACTTGTCCCAGGAGGCACAATATTGTGCTCAATTCCTTCAATATTTCCACTGTCGTGACTATCACTGATTCATTCTTGCTCTTCCAGTTAGGGTTACAAGTAATGAAGTGGCTAATTTGTTTCAGGCGAAGTTCTGTTGCTAAAAAGAGACAAATCAACCACAGTGTGAAGCGCCAGTAAAAAAAGATGAAGGCTGGGTGCTGATAGAATTCTTCAAAGGGCGTTTCTCAAACCCTTCTGCCTGTCAATGTAGTCTGTATATATCGGCAGCATTAAATCCAAGCTCAGTTAGGGTATTTCTGATACCACTATAATACCTGACCTGGAGAACCATTGAGAGTTAACTGCATCACTTAGTTTAATTGTCTAATAGCAATTCAATAGTTTACATGTGAAAATATCTCAAAATATAGTACGTCGTTTCACCAAAATCAACTTTAGATTCACCAATTATAGAATGTTAATGTGGAAATAGATTAGACTCAACACTAATTTGTTCTTTTTTACTGTCTGACTGAATACGTAGTGTGCTGGGGTAGATTGGATGAAGCTAAATGGATCTGTACTTTGGACTGTGAAACTGATTACATCTAAAAATAAACCCGAATATTGAGGTGTATTATGTCAAATGTATTCCGTTTAACACAGCTGGAAGCATTCCTAAAGGGAGAGGGATTGCCCTGACTGATATTGTAAGCAAGTTATTCTTTCGAAATATAATTACAATGTCACTATGCAAAAATAATCTGAGCAATTATTTCTTCAAGTTGTAAAACCGATTGTTTCCATCATATATGAAACTTATTGACTTGGAATCTACAACAAGTGCTTTGCCCATACTTAGTTTAGTTTGGAGTTGCAGCATGGAAACAGGCCTTTTGGCCCAACAAGTCCACACCAACCATTGATCACTCATTCACACTAGTTCTATGTTATCCTGCTTTCTCATCCACTCCCTAAGTTACAAACCCACACGTTATTGGGATATGGGAGGAAACCCGAGCACCCGGAAGAAACCTATGTGGTCACGGGGAGAATGTACAAATTCCACATAAACAGCACCCAAGGTCATAATCGAACCCAGGATTCTCGTGCCGTGAGGCAGCAGCTCCACCAGCTGCACCACTGTCCCATCCATAGTCACCACTCAGCAAATTTACCCTGGCCACATCGTGGAGGTGTAAATTCCGGTTCTAGACTTACCTCCTTAGTCTGGTTTAGTCAAACACTAAAGGGCCTGTCCCACGAGCATGCGACTGCATGCAGCAAGCGCGACCACACAGGAAGCGGGGGCCGCGCGGAGGCCGTGCGGAGGTCGAGTGATCCCCGTACAGGGCCGGTCCCACCAGCAAGCGACTGCATGTGGCGCGCTCGACCAAACCGGAAGCGGGGGCCGCGCGGAGGTCGAGTGAGTGACGTGAAGTTCGAGCAAAGTCCGCGGGAAGTTCGCGCATGATGTACGGCGTCAAGACGTTGTGTATGGCGTCAAGATGCTGCGTATGGCGTCGAGGCGGTGCGTGCGGCGTCGAGGCGGCTGCGGGCCAGCAAGCCGTTGCCTCGCGGAAATTTTGAACAGTGTCAGTTTTTCGGAGCCCCGCGCGATGTCGGGACCAACTCCGCACAACTCCATACGGCTCCGTCGATTGAAGTGGGACCGGCCCCGTGAGGCCGTACGGCTCAAGCGACCACGTTAGGTTGCGCTTGCCGCATGCAGTCGCATGCTCGTGGGACAGGTCCTTAAGTCAAACTCTGGTTCCAAAACCTTACTTTATTGAAGAACAAACTGCAGGGACGGTTGCTGATCCACTCAAGCAAGACAACCCTATCTCGTGCAAACAGAACAGAAGTCACAATCAACCGACATGCCCCAAAGAATTACCTACCCTCTTATACCCTTCCAAACTAAGGGTGTGACATTACTTTGGGGAGGCAACCCCTACAAACCAATCACACATATCGATCACATTATACAGTTATTGACAGTTCCCTAACCCAATTACAAAGTACCCCATTACAATGTTTCTACAGAAGCTTCTGGAAAGAAGTCAGTTGATCCAAGTAATGCAACATTCTCCTCAGGAGTATAAACAATTCAAACAAGGCTTCACACTTCAGCCAATCATCAAACAGGAGTACAACTACCTTGCAACATTATTAACAATACCTTTACGCACCCCCTTCTATAACCCATCCCCACTATGCATTTGGAGACCTTCTTATCTCTTTCTGCAAACCCTCATACATTTTAACAAAGTAAGGACATCTGGACCTCTCCTTATCATCAACTTCCAGCTGGGCTCCAGACTCCTTGGAGCCATGACTCTCGGCTTGCAACTTCCACAGAAAGAGGCAAAGCAGGCCCAGCAAATGCAATGATCCTTCATTTTATAATAGCTGTATTTTGGCCAATATTAACAAAGGTTGCTCTCACTGACCCAGTAGGTACCAAGGCAAAGATCTTTTGTGGAGGCAGAGTCTCTAATGGCATAATGGAAGATCAGAACATGCCTCCACCACCTCTTGAACAAGTGGCAGACTCTTACCTCCCAAAGATGTCTGAATGTGCAACAATTAAACCAGCATTTATAAAAGGTACTTTATGCAATATATGTTTGCACACACAATCACTTAACCTCGTGGTAATGCTGTGCAGCTAATTAAGTACACTTCTCAACTTTTCTTTCTCCTGCATATAGGAATATGTTAACTTGTACATAAAACCAAAAGGGTAAACTGAACATCACTTTGACATTGCAGAAGAAAGATGGCACCCCAAGTTGTGCAGCTCCTCTCTGTAACACATTGATAGGCAGAGCTTCCAACATTGGGTGAGAGTTGGGAGTGAGAAATTGCGAGAGACCAAGCCCAAGGGAGCATAGCGACCGGGGGGGGGGGGGAGGGTGTCCCCCTCCCATTGGTATGAAACTTTTGCATTTTTCAGCTTGAAATTGTGCAATATGGTGCATACTGTAGCGAGTCTTTTAACTTACACTTGAATGCAATATATATGCTTTAAATTGGATTGGAGCATTTTTGAAAGGGGGGAGGCTGAGCGATCACTGATCACTGGCCTTGGGGGTACCCGGTGAGGGAGTGAAGCAACCGAGGGGGGAGAGGGTGTGGAAGAAGGGTGTCTACCCTCCCAGGGTAGGAACATTTTGAAATTTGTTGTATTTAAATCATGTTTTAGTGCATTGTAGAAGTATGATTTCAATGTTTTTTATATGAAGTATTTTTAAGAGGTAACTTTTTAAGGGGTAACTGTATCCACACAAAGGGTGATGGGTGTATGGAACAATCTGCCAGAGGAGGTATTTGAGGCAGGGACCATCCCAACATTTAAGAAAAAGTTACACTGATACATGGATAGGACAGGTTTGGAGGTATGGACCAAAAGCAGGTAGCGTAGCTGGGACATGTTGGAGGGTGTGGGCAAGTTGTGCCGAAGGGCCTGTTTTCACACTGCATCACTCTATGACTACATTATACCTCCACCATGCATGAATGCTTCAAAATCAAGTGATCGAGTTTTATTGCCATATACTCAAGCATAGAAACATAGAAAATAGGTGCAGGAATAGGCCATCGGCCCTTCGAGCCAGCACTGCCATTCAATATGATCATGGCTATTCATCTAAAATCAGTACCTCTTTCCTGTTTTTTCCCCATATCCATTGATGTCGTTAACCCCAAGAACTAAATGTAACTCTCTCTTGAAAACATCCAGTGAATTGGCCTGCACTGCCTTCTGTGGCAGAGAATTCCACAGATTCACAACTTTCTGTGAAGAAAGTTTGTCCTCATCTCAGTCCTAACTGGACCCCCCTTTCT
>CM075977.1:173916210-174223710 GCA_038087875.1 Malacoraja senta
TGGCCGCTCTGTCGAAACGCCATCTACCCGAAAGGCGGCGTCACCTACAGGCCAAAGGACCGACTGCCGCTCAACAGAAAAGTCCAATAACGGACTTGACGTTGCTGGGGGGCGGGACTTGTCAGCGATTGGTCGAGACCCCCGCGTCCATCACATCACTGTGAAGGCATGAACATTGTCCCAAACCTCCGTTCCACCCGACCCGCAGCCCACGGAGGGTGGCAGTGGGAGAGTGGGGGCTGTCCCATGCAATGCACACCTTCGGCCGCTTTCAACTTGGTGCTTGGGTTCAGATTGCCCAGTCCCTATGGCTTGTGTGGGAAAATGAACCCATGCTCCCGTCTCCCGTCTCTCTCCCCTCTTCTCTCTCTCACCTCTTCTCTATCTCCCCCTCTCTCTCTCCCCTGTCTCTCTCTCCCTTCTTTCTCCCTTCTCTCTCTCCCCCTCTCTCTCCCCCTCTCTCCCTTCTCTCCCTCACTTCTCTCCCCTCCCCTCTCTCCCCTTCTCGCTCCCCTTCTCGCTCCCCTTCTCTCTCTCCTCTCTCCCTTTTCTCTCTCCCCTCTTCTCTCTCTCCTCCATTCTCTCTCCACTCTTCTCTCTCTTCTCCTCTCTCTTCCCCTCCTCTCTCCCCTCTCTCTCCCTTCTCTCTCTCCTCTCTCGCCCTTCTCTCTCTCTTCTTCTCTCTCCCTCTTCTCTCTCTCCTCCTCTCTCTCCACTCTGCTCTCTCTTTCCTCTCTCTCTCCTCTCTCTCCCCCTTCTCTCTCCCCCCTCCCTTCTCACTCTCCCCTTCTCTCCCCCTTCTCTCTCTCCTCCGTCTCCACCCGCGGGAGCATCCCACAGTCACTGACCGCGGTCGGAGGGAGGGGGGGGGAATCACCCTGGTGTGGAGGTTGGGGTCCGATGGCGGTGCATCGCGGTCAGTGACTGTGGGATGCTCCCGTGGGTGGAGATGGAGGAGAGAGAGAAGGGGAGAGAGAGAAGGGAGGGGGGAAGAGAAGGGAGAGAGAGGAGAAGTGATAGAAGAATGGAGAGAGAGGAGAGAAAGAGAAGAGGGGAGAGAGAGAAGGGAGAGAGAAGGAAGAGAGGGGGGGAGGGAGAGAAGAGGGGAGAGGGGAGAGAGAGAAGGGGAGAGAGAGAACAGGGAGAGAGAAGGGAGCAGAGGGGGAGAGGAGGGAGAGAGAGAAGAGATGGGAGAGAGAGAAGAGGGAGGAGAGGAGAGAAGAGGGGAGAGGGAGGGAGGAGAGGAAGGGAGAGAGGGGGAGAGAGAGGGGGAGAGAGAAGAAGAGAGGGGGAGAGAGAAGCGAGACCATAGAGACTGACAATCTGAACCCAAGCACCAAGTTGAAACGGCCGAAGGTGTGCATCCCTCGGGACAGCCCCCACTCTCCCCCGGCCACCCTCCGCGGGCTGCGGGTCGGGTGGAGCAGAGGTTTGGGACAATGTTCATGCCTTCACAGTGATGTGATTGACGCGGGGTCTGGACCAATCGCTGACAAGTCCCACCCCCGGCAACGTCAAGTCCGTTATTGGACTTTTCTGTTGAGCGGGAGGGCGCGCCTCCCTGCATTGTAACTTGAGACAAATGTCTGGGTGATTGAGCACACTCAGGATTGTGTAGGTTCCATGACCAAGATAGCACAGTTGTTGTGGAAGCCTCCAGGACCCAGCACAACCTAACCAATCAATTCCCCCACAGCAGCAATCTGCTCCTCCTGGTTGTCTGTTTTCCATTCTTGAAGTTCAGCAATCTGATCTCGCTTGACAACAATCTGCTCCCCTTGGTGGTATCTCTCTGTTCTTACAGAGCAACAATCTGCTTGCACGTAGCAGCAAGTGGAGGTTTAACTTCTGCAATCTGAGACTCAATTGAGGTATAAAGACTTTGGACAGCTTCTGTCTGTGTTTCCGTGGTAGCATAATGAATATCAGTGAAGTTCTATAATTAGACTTTACTATTTCACTGAAAATAAAGGACATTGGCGCTGTGGGAGCTCTTGTTTCTGAAGTAATCGGAATTTGTCTCGATTCAATTGAGGCAATATTTAAAACTGTACTTCACCTCTTTTCATTCCCCACTCAACAATCAAAATCATAATAGACACATAATGAGGATCATTCGGCCTTTCAGGGTTTTTTTTCTGCAGATTACTGTAACCAATCTATTGTGGATGTTCATTTTTCAAACCTTGCTTTGCATTAGGCACACTTTGCAGAACATTTAATTCCGAATAATGTGAACCTGTTCTTTCTTGTCCCATTGACATGGTCTAATTTGAAATTGTGTTCCAGATTAACTAAACCATAACATTTATTTACAAACTATGCTATTTCAAAACACGAATGCTCTAGATGACTTTATCTTCTGTGGTAAGACAACTGAGGAGTTTAGGGAACTTTCAAGTTATCCCAATGAAGATTTGTTGCTCCCCAAAGTATTTGATATACCTATAGATGCTGGTGTATTATTTAGTGTAATTACTGTCAGATGGAGTTAACAGATTAGTGGCATTAAGAAAATGACAAGTCTTTATGAACCATACTAATTGTATATCGATTGGCTGGGAAGGTGCCTTAAATTGCATTACTAGAACAACTGTTATGTGCATTTGTAAATCCTACAAAACACATCTGCATTACCCCTCCCACTACTAACTAAAGTACAGTAAGTTTCCATGTTAAGTGGTTAAATGCCCTTCTCAAAGGAATGTCTACACAGGTATTAACGTGTATTATATTGTGGTTCCCAAACTTGATTTCAGATCATAATTTTTATGATCTATTAGTATGATTGAATATACAATGCAACAATATATATACTGCACACTATGAAAATTCTAAAGTATTACAGAAGCACTTTCTGCAGAATATTATTGCAAGAATGCTGGGGAATCAGTTACCATAATATACTAATTCCATTCATTCCTATGTGCAATTGTCTGAATTTATCTTAATCCTGAAAATTTAAAACTTGTTTTCCATTTTATGTTATTATTATTGATGATAAGATTGTGTATATTACTCGTTTCTAAGCCTCCCCCAGTCTAGTTTCAGTAAAAACACTGAATCAAGCACTTGAAACAACTAATTTTTATTTTAACAAAATCGCATTACAGTTCAACTACTGTACCTATCCCACCGTGGGTTCAATCCTCGTATCTGCCTGCTGACGCCCTCTAGGCCTCGCTCAGACAGAGACACTCCAGAAAGTCACGCAGTCCCAAGCGCTCTCCCAGAAGATCGACGCTGGACCTCATGGTAGTGGACTTTTATATGTCCTGGGACCTCGAGGGGCTGAACCACATGGAGGTGGTTTCTTAATAATCCAATTACAGATATCGATTAACCCCATATATAACAGACATTTCCCTAACCCAATAATACAGCAGCTCAATACATTGTATTCAAACCGGACTTCACAAGGAAGCCAACTTAGAAACATTTACCCTGATCTGCCAGAAACCCAGACAAAGCTCAATACCTCATCCAATCAACACTCAGCAAAGTAGAACTCTGCAACATGATTTACAATTATTTACAAGGTGTATGTCTGGTTTGCAGCCATCGAATCCATTCTATGCATTTTGCACCTAATTGACAGGGTCTGCAGATGTTCATAGATACATAGATACATAGAAAATAGGTGCAGGAGTAGGCCATTTGGCCCTTCGAGCCTGCACCGCCATTCAATATGATCATGGCTGATCATCCAACTCAGTATCCCGTACCTGCCTTCTCTCCATACCCCCTGATCACTTTAGCCACAAGGGCCACATCTAACTCCCTCTTAAATATAGCCAATGAACTGGCCTCAACTACCCTCTGTGGCAGAGAGTTCCAGAGATTCACCACTCTCTGTGTGAAAAATGTTTTTCTCATCTCGGTCTTAAAGGATTTCCCCCTTATCCTTTAGCTGTGACCCCTTGTCCTGGACTTCCCCAACATTGGGAACAATCTTCCTGCATCTAGCCTGTACAACCCCATAAGAATTTTGTAAATTTCTATAAGATCCCCTCTCAATCTCCTAAATTCTAGCGAGTATAAGCCGAGTCTATCCAGTCTTTCTTCATATGAAAGTCCTGACATCCCAGGAATCAGTCTGGTGAACCTTCTCTGCACTCCCTCTATGGCAATAATGTCCTTCCTCACCAAGACCCTGTACAACTGCAGTAGAACCTCCCTGCTCCTATACTCAAATCCTTTTGCTATGAAAGCTAACATACCATTCGCTTTTTTCACTGCCTGCTGCACCTGCATGCCTACTTTCAATGACTGGTGTACCATGACACCCAGGTCTCGCTGCCTCTCCCCTTTTCCTAATCGACCACCATTTAGATAATAGTCTGCTTTCCTGTTTTTGCACCAAAGTGGATAACCTCACATTTATCCACATTATACTGCATCTGCCAAATATTTTCCCACTCACCCAGCCTATCCAAGTCACCTTGCAGTCTCCTAGCATCCTCCTCACAGCTAACACTGCCCCCCAGCTTAGTGTCATCCGCAAACTTGGAGATGTTGCCTTCAATTCCCTCATCCAGTTCATTAATATAAATTGTAAATAGCTGGGGTCCCAGCACTGAGCCTTGCGGTACCCCACTAGTCACTGCCTGCCATTGTGAAAAGGAGCCTACTCCTACTCTTTGCTTCCTGTTTGCCAGCCAGCTCTCTATCCACATCAATACTGAACCCCCAATACCGTGTGCTTTAAGTTTGTATACTAATCTCTTATGTGGGACCTTGTCGAAAGCCTTCTAAAAGTCCAGATACAACACATCCACT
The DNA here is from genome assembly GCA_038087875.1 of Malacoraja senta. Lineage (NCBI taxonomy): Eukaryota > Metazoa > Chordata > Chondrichthyes > Rajiformes > Rajidae > Malacoraja > Malacoraja senta. The sequence continues at coordinate 173,920,990 of CM075977.1, forward strand.
GGTTCTCCCCTATCCACTCTACTAGTTACATCCTCGAAAAATTATATAAGATTCGTCAGACATGATTTACCTTTCGTAAATCCATGCTGACTTTGTCCAATGATTTCACCACTTTGCAAATGTGCTGCTATCCCATCTTTAATAACTGACTCTAGCAGTTTCCCCACTACCGATGTCAGACTAACTGGTCTGTAATTCCCCGTTTTCTCTCTCTCTCCCTTCTTAAAAAGTGGGGTTATGTTTGCTACCCTCCAATCCTCAGGAACTACTCCGGAATCTAAAGAGTTTTGAAAAATTATCACTAATGCATCCACTATTTCTGGAGCTACTTCCTTAAGTATTCTGGGATGCATCCTATCTGGCCCTGGTGATTTATCGGCCTTTAATCCATTCAATTTACCCAACACCAGTTCCCGACTAACCTGGATTTCACTCAGTTCCTCCATCTCCTTTGACCCGCGGTCCCCTGCTATTTCCGGCAGATTATTAATGTCTTCCTCAGTGAAGACGGAACCAAAGTAGTTATTCAATTGGTCCGCCATATCCTTGTTCCCCATGATCAATTCACCTGTTTCTGACTGCAAGGGACCTACATTTGTTTTAACTAATCTCTTTCTCTTCACATATCTATAAAAACTTTTGCAGTCAGTTTTTATGTTCCCTGCCAGTTTTCTTTCATAATCTATTTTCACTTTCCTAATTAAGCCCTTTGTCCTCCTCTGCTGGTCTCTGAATTTCTCCCAGTCCTCTGGTATGCTGCTTTTTCTGGCTAATTTGTACGCATCATCTTTTGCTTTGATACTATCCCTGATTTCCCTTGTTATCTACGGATGCACTACCTTCCCTGATTTATTCATTTGCCAAACTGGGATGAACAATTTTTGTAGTTCATCCATGCAGTCTTTAAAGGCCTTCCATTGCATATCCACCGTCAACCCTTTTAGAAGTAATTGCCAGTCAATCTTGGCCAATTCACATCTCATACCCTCAAAGTTACCTTTCTTTAAGTTCAGAATCATTGTTTCTGAATTAACAATGTAACTCTCCATCCTAATGAAGAACTCAACCGTATTATGGTCACTCTTGGCCAAGGGGGCACGTACAACAAGACTGCTAACTAACCCTTCCTCATTACTCAATACCCAGTCTAGAATAGCCTGCTCTCTCGTTGGTTCGTCTACATGTTGGTTTAGATAGCTATCCCGCATACATTCCAAGAAATCCTCTTCCTCAGCACCCCTGCCAATTTGATTCACCCAATCTATATGTAGATTGAAGTCACCCATTATAACTGTTTTGCCTTTGTTGCACGCATTTCTAATTTCCTGTTTGATGCCATCCCCAACTTCACTACTACTGTTAGGTGGCCTGTAAACAAGACCCACCAGTGTTTTCTGCCCCTTAATGTTTCGCAGCTCTACCCATACCGATTCCATATCCTCCAAGCTAATGTCCTTCCTTTCCACTGCATTAATCTCCTTTCTAACCAGCAACGCTACCCCACCTCCTTTTCCTTTCTCTCTATCCCTCCTGAATATTGAATATCCCTGGATGTTCTTATTCTTTTCTTGCAAATTGTATCTAGGCTCTAGACAAACTTGCACCACTCCGCAGCTTGTCCCAGCTCTGCAGCGAGCAATTCCAAATTGACCAAATGTCCCAGCTGCCCTGAAGCATTTACCCCATTTTAAAGTCCTAGCCTCTCCAATCTAGCCAGGATTGAGAATTGTACTATAGATAAATAAATACAATTGTGAATGATTGAAAATGCAAATTTGTTTTGGTATAACTGTCTATTTCACCACACTGGTATTATATAGAACTTCTTCACTTGAGAACATAGTGTGTTTTTTCATTTAATTATAGATCCACTTACATTTTAGAGTAACCTAACAAAGCCATCATTTATCAGACTTAAGAATCACCGTGTAGATCTTTAAATCTGTCTCAGTACAGGTGTCTTACTTTATTTAACTTAATGTATTTAAATTATTCTCAATTGTTACATCGAAGCCTGAGCTTCGGAGATGCCAACTGTGTCTCAGTGGGTAGCACTGAGACAGGACGCTGTGGGTTCAAGTATCACTTAAGGCTTGAGAATAATGTCAAGGGTGATGCTGTCGGGCCACATTTCCCTGCATTGCAACAGTCATTTGACTCCATTATTTTTGAAGTGCTATGAAATATCCTGAAATTACAAAAGGTGCGACTGAGCCAACCTCCCTTCACAGTCAACATCATGAACGCTGCTGGATTCCACCAACATTAACCTCTTGGTGTTCTCATTTGACCAGAAGTGCAACTATAATATAACTACATAAATATTGTTACTATAGGAACATGTCGGAGGGTGTGTATCCTATGGTGGGAGATTCACTTGCCAAAAACATTCCCACTGCGTGTCAGGCGCAAGCCAGAGTGTGACACAAAACTATATTTTCTTGCCTGAACGAGTGCAGCTGCAAGAATTCTTAAGAACCTCAACACCATACAAGGCAAAGAGCTTAGTTGGCATCCTTTTCACTAAACTAAACATTCATTCCCTTCACCACTGGTGCACTATAGTGCCAATGTATATTGCCCTCAAATGGACAGCAATTATTCACTTGAATTACTCCGGTAGCATCTGGCAAACCAGCAACCTCCAAGATCAATAATGGCAGCAGGTGCGTGAGACCTCTCCTTGCAGGCCACCATCCATTCACACATTATCCTGTCTTCAATAATTGCAGTCAAGAGTGAAACAGCTTGGAAACAAGCCATTCAGTCCATAGTGTACATGCTGACTATCAACCACACATGTTACACCAACTCTACAGTAATCCCACATTCTCATCATTTCACCACAGATTCTACCACTCACTGACATACCACAGGCAAATTGTAGTGTCTAATTAATCTACGGCCTACACATCTTTGGCAAGTGGGAGGAAATCGGAACATCCAGAGGAAACCCAGGCGGTTGTGGGGAGACTGAGCAAACTTCACATAGGCAGCACCTTGTTTAGTTTAGTTTAGTTTAGAGATACAGTGCGGAAACAGGCCCTTCGGCCCACCGGGTCCGCACATTAACACTATCCCACAACCGCTGGGACAATTTTTACATTTACCAAGCCAATTAACCTACAAACCTGTACGTCTTTGAAGTGTGGGAGGAAACCAAAGATCTCGGAGAAAACCCATACAGGTCACGGGGAGAACATACAAAGTCCATACAGACAGCCCCCATAGTCGGGATCGAACCCGGCTCTCCAGCGCTGCATTTACTGTAAAGCAGCAACTCTACCGCTGTGCCACCATGACCACCCACACCGTGACCCGTGACCTGATGTCAGGATTGAACCCGGGTCTCTGGTACTATGAGGCTGTGCCACACGGCCATGCCTCATGTCTTTCATCCAGTCTTCACTATTAGTCTGAATGGTGCAGCTTCTTCTTCAACAACTCCATGTGAGTCCTTCAGCACTACTGCTTACACAAGAGCATTTAAAAGCATTCCATAAATACTGGCCTTTCTGGAGATGTAAATAAAAAAATCTCAAAAATAAATAAATGTGGTGAATATGAGACTTTCTTTCTCAACATCTCAATATATAATAGATTAGAATATTCTTTATTAGTTTGAATTAATTAGGGCTGCACAGTGGCACAGTGGCACAGTGGTAGAGTTGCTGCCAGAGATACAGGTTCTATACTGACTACGGGTGTTGCCTGTACAGAGTATGTACATTCTCCCAGTGACTGCGTGGGTTTCCTCTGAGTGCTCCGGTTTCCTCCCACATTCCCAAAATGTGCAGGTTTGTTGGTTAATTGGCTTCTGTATATTGTCCCTAGAGTGTAGGATAGAACTGGTGTACTGGTGATTGTTGGTCAACACGGACCCGGTGGACTGAAGGGCCCGTTTCCACACAGTTTCTTTAAACTAAACTAAACATGCAGTTCCAGCAATACCTTGGAGATTTGGTACCCTCTATCATGAAATAATCTGCATATTGACCACTGTAGGCAGCTTTTCACCCATCGTTAACAGAGTGTGGATGAATATCTACTGCTTAAAAGTTGTACATCAGTAACTCATGGAGAATTCTTCATCAGTACCTCCAAATCTATTGATCTCTACCATTCATTAAACAGCAGATGTAAAGGAACATCAATTAACATGCTGAATAAAGGCACAGAGCCATGACGGCAGAAGTTTACACTTGTACAGTGAGCTGCCTGGCCACATCCTAGCTGCCAGTTCAGTAATTATTCATGGGCTGACCTCTGCTTGTGCAATGAAGAAGAATGAGATGTCAGCTGTCTGATGCTGCATGCAGTTGAGTCTACAAGGATTAGTGCGCTGGCCACCACTTCCATGCAGGAAAAGATGATCTCCAGATTCCATGGAAAGCCAATTGCTAGGATGGTTCTAGACTCCCTTACACTCTTTGACACATCATGCAAGCTTTCAAGCAGACTGCCAATGCCCCAGGAATTGTATTATACAAACCTATCAGCTTGATCTGTTGGCTGTCTAACCAAAACTACACATCTGAGGAATTTGGAGCAAAGCCTACTTGCAATCTGTGCTTTCTGGGCGGATGCCCCTCTCCTGCCCATCAGCCATTCAAACTCAATGATGGACGATGTGCAGGCTGCACATGCCAACTCTCCTCTACAGAATGCCAAATGCCACTATTGATGCTTGCAGCAGTGAGTTTCAAATGAAAGGATAGAGTGCCTTCATTTTTGTTGTTCATTGTTCTGTTACAGTGTGGTCAAATGGATTATTGGCTACATGAAAGAGAAAAAGCAACAATGGAATAGTATTGGTGATGCGAGGGGGTGCAATGTAGAGACACATGCTTACACCATTTAAAAAGTATAAATCAGAAAATGATTGGAGAAGAATATAAAGTCCAATGTGAGGATTAAAAAATTACTTCCATTAAACAAAATGTGAAGGACTAAATAAGCGAGTTCGGTATTCCAACTGCGCATGCCCAGGTCATAGGTCACTCATGATAAACATTCTCGGCAGCTGTGTTGCTGCATGAATGCAGACCTGCGTTTCATCCGTAGTCAGGATTGCACCCGGGTCTCTGGCACTGCAAGCACTGTTGAATTGCTACTGGACCGTCCCGTAACTCCAGGTTAACCGACAGCCCTGCCCACCGGGTTAACCGACAGTTCAAGTTCAAGTTCAAGTTCAAGTGAGTTTATTGTCATGTGTCCATGATAGGACAATGGAATTCTTGCTTTGCTTCAGCACAACAGAACATAGTAGGCATTGACTACAAAACAGATCAGTGTGTCCATATACCATTATATAAATATATACACACATGAATAAATAAACTGATAAAGTGCAAATAACAGATAATGGGCTATTAATGTTCAGAGTTTTGTCCGAGCCAAGTTTAATAGCCTGATGGCTGTGGGGAAGTAGCTATTCCTGAACCTGGTCTTTGCAGTCTTCAGGCTCCTGTACCTTCTACCTGAAGGTAGCAGGGAGATGAGTGTGTGGCCAGGATGGTGTGGGTCCTTGATGATACTGCCAGCCTTTTTGAGGCAGCGACTGTGATAGATCCCCTCGATGGAAGGGAGGTCAGAGCCGATGATGGACTGGGCAGTGTTGACTACTTTTTGTAGTCTTTTCCTCTCCAGGGCGCTCAAGTTGCCGAACCAAGCCACGATGCAACCGGTCAGCATGCTCTCTACTGTGCACCTGTAGAAGTTAGAGAGAGTCCACCTTGACAAACTGACTCTCCGTAATCTTATCAGGAAGTAGAGGCGCTGATGTGCTTTCTTAATAAATGCATCAGTGTTCTCGGACCAGGAAAGATCTTCAGAGATGTGCACGCCCAGGAATTTGAAGCTCTTGACCCTTTTAACCATCGACCCGTTGATATAAACGGGATTGTGGGTTCCCATCCTACTCCTTCCAGCCCTGGAGTGACGGGACGCTGGCCCGGAGCAGTGGAGTTAGCACTTCTTCTCCACTCTGGCTGTAAGCCTGGGCCGCCACTGCTCCAGGCCGGTGCCACTTCAGTCCTGGTCTGTCGGATAACCTGGCCGGAAAGGCAGAGTTGAGCTGGAGTTAGCGCTTCTTGTCCGCACTGGCTGTAAGCCTGGGCCGCCACTGCTCCAGGTCAGTGTCCCGTCAGTCCAGTGCTGTTGGTTAACCCGGCGTGACAGGCAGAGTTGAGCTGGAGTTAGCGCTTCTTCTCTGCGCTGGATGTAAGCCTGAGCCGGTGTCCCGTCAGTCCCGGGTCACCTCGGACATCTCCGGCCACCCCTGGACAGGGATGGGACACTCGGGAGGGGACGGGGATGGTCCAGTGCCAATTCAATAGCGCTTGCAGCGCAGGAGACCCGGGTTCGATCCTATCTACGGATGAAACGCAGGTCTGTATTCATGCAGCAGCACAGCTGCCAAGAATGTTTATCGCGAGTGACCTTTGACAAATCCCATGATTCCTTGCGTTTTTCAGAATACCGAACTCGCTTATTCAGCTGGCAGCTGATTCTCTTGCATACATTTGGTAGAAGATGCATTTAAAAAATAGCCAATAAAATGGCCTGCAAGGGCAAAGCAATAGAATGACTTTAATCTTTCCCTGTGCCACAGCACTGCAAAATACAAATTCCAAAGTAATGCAAGGGTTGTATAGAGTCCTCTGACTTGGACCATTATAGTGCTTGCCATGTATACTTTGAAAGTAAGAGAAAAGCAGCGGGAGATGTAGTGTTAACAGAAGAGTGTAGCTATCATACAGACCTAAAATGTTGGCAAATATCAAATAATAAGATTATTATTTAATTACAATGCCAAGTCTGCTAGCAAAGTTTGGAACCTCCCTGGCTCTGTTCCCATTTGTATCCCATTGTTATGCAAAAATTCATGGTTTACTCTTTTACCTTTTCTCTGCAAAGATTGATCAATAGATTCTAGATATTGTTGCTAATTAATTTTACAGCAGAATGCTCAACATTTCTTCATTATTTGCTGTGATTAATTACGTCTCTATCTAGCTGTAATAAGTGGGGACCAAATTGCTCAGCCAGGCACTCAACATTCTCAATTTAATTACTTTCTTCAGAACTTGCAGAGTTATGAAATGATGCTTGTGCTTTGTGATCTGTCCACATACTGACACCAAGATGTAGAATGTGTGCTGCCCAACTGTCAGTTTATATTAACCTTCTGAAATTCTGCCGAAGTTCTTGAGCATATTTTTTGATTGACTCGTACGCATCTGCTTTCTTGATTTCATATAAATCAAACACTAATCACATTTAGAACCTTGTTTAGCATGTTTTGCAATTTATTTTCACAGACAGAAGTATGGGTGTGGAAATTATTTACCTGTGGAACGCAGGGGAAACCCACGTATCTTTATCCCAGTGTTATCAGAATGCCCATTTTCCCCTGAAATATATGTGGGGACATTCAAAAATCAGTTCAGTTTCCAATCAGTTTCAGTTTAGTTTATTGTCACGTGTACCGAGGTACAGTGAAAAGCTTTTGTTGCATGCTAATCATCCAGCAGAAAGACAATACATGATCACAATCGAGCCATGCACCGTGTACAGATACATGATACATGATAAATGAGGAGCATGTTGATTTTCTCAGACCTGCACTTTTAGCGTTTGTCATTTTAGCATTGGCATTAGGACATTCGTTGTAGATTGGAGCTAACCATCGACACACAGGACCACTGAGAATCATTGGCAAATTTTGTAGGGAGCTCATGTTTTCAGCTTGACTGACACGGGCAGACACCCAGGATGTAGTGGTGGAGATTTCAAGGTCATTGTTGAAGATCGGAGATCATTTGGCAGGTAGTTTACACCAGATGGCATCTTTATCCCATCTCGAAAACACATGCACACAAATACGTGCACACAAACGTAAAGGAGAGGCATGCCACGGACCTGATCCCACTGTAGAAAGAAGTTCAGTGACTTTAGCCCTTATGGTGCCTGAGTCCTAACTCATGCAATGTCACTCTCGCCCATCACTCAACTGTTCATTTAATTACATATTCTTCTGGTCATAAAAGGTAATATAAATTATCTCATAACAATTCCACTTGCTGAATTAACAGTTTCACTTGCAAGGGAGCAGCTGAGAGGATGAGCAGCACAGCAGTTTTAAAAAGTAGCAGTTAGCATCCCGGAGTGACTGCTCCTAGTGGTGTATAAAAGGAAGGCAGGCATTCGTTGGAGTGACCATGTGTTGGAAGTAACCATGTCAGGAGATGAGGTGTGTTCAGGTGTAAGTGCGTTGTTGAGGATAAATGTTGAGGCTTTGGCTTCTGAGGCTTGTTTGAGGGTAAGTGATGAGGCTTTGGCTCATGATGCTTTGTTATGGGTAAGTGGTGACTATTATCAAGAATTTCAGTGGGAATTTGATCATCTGTGTAAGCAGGCCTAAAATGGTTCAGGGGGTTTAATTCAGATAAGTGTGAGGTGTTGCATTTTGGTAAGTTAAACCAGGACAGGACCTTCACATTGAACCATGGGGCCCTGGGGAGTTTTATAAAGCAGAGGAATTTAGTACAGGTACATAGTTCGCTGAAAGTGGCATCACAGATAAATAAGGTGGTGCAGAAGGCATTTGGCATGCTGGTCTTCATCAGGTAGGGTATTGAGTATAGATAGAGGGATGTCATTTTACAATGTACAAAAACACTGGTGAGCCACACTTGGATTTTGGTCATCATGCTATAGGGAGCATGTTGTTGGGCTGAAAAGAGTGCAGAGATTCATGAAGATGTTGCCAGGTTTCTTGGGCCTGAGCTATAGAAAGGTTGGGCAGGCTAGGATTTTATTCCTTGGAGAGCAAGAGGCTGAAGTGTGATCTTAAAGAGTTGTACACAATTCTGAGGGGAATGAATGCACAGAGTATTTTTGCCAGGGTAGCTGAATCAAGAACCAGAGGGCATAGTTTTAAGTTGAGAGGGGAAAGATTTAAAAGGAACCTGAAGGATAATTTCTTTACACAAAGGGTGACAGGAATATGGAATGAACTGAAAGAGGAGATAGTTGAGGCAGGTACTATAACAACATTTAAAAGAGATTTAGACAGGGACATGAATTGGTAAGATTTAGATAGATATGGGGAAAATGTGGGGAAATGGGACTAGCCTTGGAGGGCATGTTGGTTGGCATGGACAAAATGGGCCTAAGGGCCTATTGCTGTGCTGTATGTCTTTATGACTAATTACCATTGGAGCATTTCATTACATCAAGGTTATATGGAAGTAAGAGTTTTTATTGTGATACTTAATATTGGTTAACAATACTGGCAAAGCTATGTGTCCATTTCACAAACTGGTCACTGGAAGAGAGGAAAAGCCCATCAACTCTCTTTAGAGAGTGAGGCTTGATCGCATCCCTCATTGGCAACCTACAAGACTTTGCAAATATATCTTAAACTTGCAGTAAACCAGATGCATGGAACATCTTTGCTGTGATCATGTTGGCAATTATTGCCAATGTATACCTTGCCCTGCTTTATGATTACAGATGTGGTTTGAGCAGCTAAAGATTTAAAGGTAAAGTACTAAATGAGATGTCAACCTCATCCTGTGATCCAGGATGATTACCCCAGCGCACCGGGAGTGTCCTGGCAAGTAGTGTGCCCACAGTGTCCAGAGGGAATGTGGGGACTGCTAGGAATGAACTGGGATCCTGGTAGGGGGCTGCCCAGAATGAAGGTGGGACCCGACAGAGGGCCATCTGTGGCCACATGCGACAGCAGGTCTGGCTTACTGATGCAAGCAGAAGATAAAACTGTTCAATTAACTTTTTGTAACTTTGTTGGCACCAGAAACGTAGCAACTCTTGTGTACAGCCTAGGTGAGGTCTAATGTACTGTTTTACTGGGTTGTATGCAAAACAAAGCATTTCACTATACCTGGGTACATGTGACCATTAAGTATCATTCAATTGAATCATTGATTAGTCTGTGGACTAATATCACCCTCCTCCTCATTCTACTGGTGCTTTTTTGTTTAGTTACATGGCCTCTGCTCAATCTGCCAGCCATACAAATACTTGATAACTTTTTTTTGCATCAGCCTTGAAATGAGCCTACTCTTCAGCATGTGCCACAATTCTTCTTCTAGATTTTTTAAAATTTAATTGTAACATTGGTTCCCAATTCTCAATTATTTGAGAATGCTTTATAACGACACTGATGGGAGCAATCCTTTTCACCTACTGGGGATGGGGGTGAAGTTGCGAGATCTCATTAGCTGGAGCACTGAGCTCCAAAAAGACAACACTCCTATTACATCTGTATTACATGCCATTTGATAGCATGATCTGGTTATGATACACATACTTAAATAGCAAATGCACTAAAGCATTCACCCTGTGGTGTCTGATGTGATCACCCCACAAATGTGCATAAAACACAGAAACTGCTTGTGATGTCAATGCCACTTCTGACACCCAATAATAGGTGCAAATGGTCCCAAAGGGATTTTCTGCAACAGAGGACAAGGAAACTGGAGATGCAAGATTGCAATGCCCTACACTGGTGGGATTCTAAGATTACATACGGGCAGATTCATTTTGGTCAGTTCTATTGCACATTTTGGCACGTGAATTTGGAGTGGAATATTATGATATGGAAGTTTAACAAACATTGGACATTCCAAAGCATGATTTTGCAGAAAATATCATGTAAGATGCAATATTTTTCTGAATACATTAATAACTTTTAATTGGTTATTTTTTATCTACTGATAAGTGCTTTGCTTTTTTTCTCTTTGACTCAGATATTGACCTATCACTTGTATTATCACAAAGGAAAGAAATTCAAGGAAATTAAAATCTTCAAATAAGGCTAGATGATGGACAGAAATACAAGCGACTACAGATGCTGGAAACCTGAATGATAAAAATCAGACTGTTGGAAGAACTCAGCGGGTCAGGCAGCATCTGTGGAGGGAAATGGGCAGAAGATGTTTCAGTTAAGACCTTTCCAAGAATTTCACGGAACTTCTGTCAGGGAGAGGAGGAGAATTTCTTCAAAGTGGGCTTTCTTTGAGGAGATTTCACATGGAACAAAGATAAATGGTATACTAATTTGAAATGTCCATTGTTTTAAAACGATCTTGCAGTGAGAAACATCATTAAAATAACAGATGCTTCTTCCCTTCCAATGTCACTGAACAAGAAGCTTCAACAATTATAAATAAAGAAGAAATAGAATTTTCAGTTGTCAGTAATAGTGGATTTGTATGGCAATTGCAGCCATTTTATTAGAATTGTTTATTTATAGTGGAGTTTAAGCAGTATACAGGGAAATGTAATGCAAATGCATTTGGGAGAAATTGTACCTACATTTGCCTGGAATTTCATTTGAATGGACTTTATGCTTTTTACCCAGAAATGGTAAAAACTTTGCAGAAGATATGGAATTTCAAGTACAAATTTCATTTGGTGCCAATAGAGATGCTGTATCCCTTGGCACCTTTTAATAAATCATTGTGAGACAATAATTCAACCACAAAATTAGTGACGTGCCTAGATCAAATTTATTACCATTAAATGTTACACCTAATTGCAACTATCGGCTTTCGAAGAAGCTCTTGAAATTACAAAATTTAGGTGTTAAGAGACTATCAGCCATATTTAAAAAGCTTTTGGATATATATGTTTTTAACTTACTAAGCAATTGTTTATTCTCTCCACCACATTACAAGCAAGCAGTTCCATGCAGTGTTAATTAAAGTATTCTGAGTTATCTGAAATAGGATTACTCAGACCTTCTGGGCTTCAAGAAAAATCTTTTGTAAACTGGCTTAAACACTGAAGAAACCAGAATGAGACTGGATGTTACAGAACAGATAATCAATCAATTAAGTCAATTTCAAGTGAATTAAACTGGAATAAAAACTTAACCAAGCAGAAATTCAACCAGTCACTATAAGGAAGCACAAAAGTTCAGCAACAGTTGCACATAAGCATACTGAGACGCAAATGCACAAACACATGCATTTTGAAAGCATTGGGGAATGTATAGTGTGATGAGAGAGCAAATACAAAGATACTATTTTACTCAATTCAAATAAATAATGACATTCATATTTCTTCATTGTTTATATTGATGCGATGATTGGATTTGTGTGCTGTGGCTGAGCTAATGAATGCGGTCACAAAATATCATTATATCTGCATTTCCAGTCAATATGAGCCCTATTAATCAATTGATTTTTGATTCCAGTTTTTTTTATGTGGAAACCAAATACTTTTGCTCCATCAGTACCGGTGGCACCCATGCATCTATCGCCATGGCCCATCATTCATGATCAATATTAAAAACGAGAAACAATGGATGATGACAGTAACTGCATACAATAAATAATCGTCAGTACTATTATATTCAAGCTCCACTGTTGGAATGAGGGAGGAAAAAAAAATGATTAGGCCATCAACTCAAACTATTCCATCAGACGACAATTCCTACGGTAGCCTGAAGGGATGTATTGACACTTGGAAAAATTCAACTCAACACTTCACAACATTTCTTCTTGAGCTCACATTAAAAACTGCATTAGGGCATTATTACCCTGATGGCATAAATTGCATTGCCATGACGTCAGTGATGTGAGCAAAAATAAAATCATTATCAGCATGTTTGTATTGATCAATTAAGTTTTCAATTATTTTTGTTATTTGGTCCATAAAGTCTTTTGTTAACACTTTGTTAATTGATGGTGATTAACTGGAAGCTAATAACATCATATATATGCTATACTTTGGAGTGAACATTTACAGGGGTTGAGAGGCAGATACACTAGTGGCATTTAAGAAACTTTTAGATGGGCACATGGGAAATGGAGGGCTACAGATCAAGCAGATGAGATTAGTTTGTCTTAGCATCATGTTCGGCACAGACATTGTGGACCAATGGGGCTTTGAAATTTAAATTAAATTAAAATGTATTAAGAAAATGTAGGTGCCAGGTATAATTTTCTTGGATAACAGGAACCTAAAAGAAGTGTGTGAACAAAGTTTATTCTTGTACAAATACTCAAGTCATTTAAAAAAGAATGCAGATTAATTAATTCACATAAAAACAAATTGAGTACTATGAAAACTACGCACTATTCTGGTCATTATGTTAGGATGCAGTGACTCTGGATAAAGAAACTTACAGGTATCATCCCAGAAATGCAACATTGAGTACATCAAGGTAGGGAATGATGGCTGGTCTCTGATCTTGAAAAGGAGGGTTAAATCAGGACAGAAGTCTTTCAAACGATGTGAAGTTTTAGTTTTTAGAGATACAGCATGGAATCAGGCACTTTGGCACACCGATTCCACTGACCAAAGGTTCAAAGGTTCAAAGGTTATTTATTGGTCACATAGGTGTAGTGAAATGCTTCTTGCCAATGCAGCACATAAAAAAAAGAATACAGACATAACAATAATAAAGAGATTTAAACATAAAAAACATCCCCCCACAATGGTTCCCATTATGAGGGAAGGCACAATGTCCAGTCCCCATCCCATGTCCACCCATAGTCGGGCCTAATGAGGCCTCCACTGTCGCCTCTACGGAAGCCCGATGTTCCAGGCCGTTCTCGCCGGGTGATGGTGCTCCGGCGTCGGAAGAATCCTCTCAACGGCTTGGGACACCTGGAACGGCCGCTTCCTTACTGGAGACCGCAGCTTCTGAAGCCAACAAGCTGGATGGAGCTCCACCACTGGCGATCTCGGCGAGAGATACCAGGCTCCCGATGTTAAAGTCAGCGCTGCCGCCCGCAGCTTGCCGCTCCACAGACCTGCAGCTCCGCGATGTTTTTCTCGGCGATCTCAGCATACCGGAGTTCCAGCGCGGCGACCCGGGCAAGGAATCGCCCGCTCCGCGATAGCGCTCCAGTGCTGTGCCGCTGCCGCCAAAGCCGTGGTTCAGGCCGGTCCCCTCAGGAAACGCCACTCCAGGCCCGCTGGTAGGCTGCGAGGACGGGTCGAAAGTGCAGTCCAGAGAAAAGCTGCCTCTTCGACAAGGTAGGGACCCTGAAAAGTAGTTTCCCCTTCCTCACCTCCCCACCCCCCACATAAAAAAGACTAGAACTCCAAAAACAAAACACTAAAACTCACTAAAAATAAAAAAAAGAGTGAAAAAATGAACAGCTGCAGGCTGGGCAGCCAAACCACACAGGACGGCACCCCATCATCAATCACCTGTACACTAGTTCTATGTTATCCCCCTTTTGCATCGTACATTCTAGGGCCACCGGGAGATCAGCTAGGTAAAGACGGACTGAGCTGATCTCCCGGTGGCCCAGCACTTGAACTCCTCCTCCCATTCCCAATCTGACCTTTCTGTCCTGGGCCTCCTCCATTGTCAGAGTGAGGCCCAGCACAAATTGGAGGAACAGCACCTCATATTTCGCTTGGGTAGTTTACACCCCAGCGGTATGAACATTGACTTTTCCAACTTCAGATAGCCCTTGCATTCTCTCTCCACCCCCTCCCCCTTCCCAGTTCTCCTACTCGTCTTACTGTCTCCGCCTACATTCTATCTCTGTCCCGCCCCCTCTCCTGACATCAGTCTGAAGAAGGGTCTCGACCCGAAATGTCATCCATTCCTTATCTCCAGAGATGCTGCCTCATCCGCTGATCAGCATTTTGTATCAACTTACTAACCTGCATGTCTTTGGAAAGTGGGAGGAAACTGGAGCACCTGGAGAAAACCCACGTGGTCACAAGGGTGCATGCGAACTCCATACAGTCAACAACTGGGTCTCAGGCACTGTGAAGCAGCAGCTTTATTGCTGTGCCACTGTGCCACCCCAGGTTAGTAAATTAGTCAGAGAAGATAGGAAGAGCAAGACCAAGAGTCACAGTTATAAAGGAAAGAGAAGCAATAAAGCTGCTACCTCACAGCGCCAGAGACCCGGGTTTGATCCTGACCACGGGTTTGTACGTTCTCCCAGTGATCACATGGGTTTTCTCCAAGTGTTCCAGTTTCCTCCCACACCCCATAGATGTACAGGCTTGTAGGTTAATTGCCTTCTGTAAATTGGAAATTGTCCTAATTTGTTGGATAGTGCAAGTGTACGGGGTGATTGCTGGTTGGCACGGACCCAGTGGGCCGAATGGCCTGTTTCCATGTTTTATCTCTAAAGATAAAGAAATAATGAGGTAATTCAAATAATTTTCCTTACCAGACAAGTGTTGGGAATATGGGATTTACTATACAGGTAATGGCTTTTGCATCATAATTGCATTAAATAAGAGGCTATGAAAGAGATTGATAAATAATTATATTGATAGAGTTCGATAAGGAAAGATTGAGAGCAAATCTTGGGAAGCTTGGAAAGCAAAAATGATGGTATTGACACTTTGGTTAAAATGCTTCTGTCTGTGTAATTGTACTTAATGCTAAAGGGGCTGTCCCACTGTACGAGGTAATACAAGAGCTCTCCCGAGTTTAAAAAAAAATCTAACTCGTGGTAAGCACGTAGAATGTACGTAGCAGGTACGTCGGAGCTCGGGACGTCTCTTAGCGGCTCGTAACGCTAACGGCAGGTACTCGGGAAGCTCGTGAAAACCTGGTAAGCTCGTGAAGACTCGTGAAGATTTTTCAACATGTTGAAAAATGTCCATGAGAGCCCCGAGTACCTAGGAGCGGCTAATACTGTAATTCTCCGAGTTTGAATCAGGGAAAACTTGGGAGAGCTCTTGAATTAGCTCGTACAGTGGGACAGGCCCATACGTCTGTAGAGTCATAGCCTTCAGTTGATCTAATCAGTGGCGGAAATCCCGGGGGGGACGGGTCCCCTCCATGTTTTCAGAGGTGGGGGACGATCCTCCCCCCCCCCCCATGTATTGAAACATGTATTTTGCAATCAGTTCCCATCCGACCGCTCACTGCGCAGTCGCGGCCCCATGCATGGTCAGTTAGCTCAGACTCTGGAAAGAATTAGACCACTATGCTGCCCACTTACATTTGCCTTCCTTACAATCTTCGTAGACTCCACTTGTTGAATGGCCTCATTCAGTGTTACGACCATTATATGATTCTACGAGTGTGCAGGAAGGAACTGCACATGCTGGTATATAACAAAGATAGACACAGAGTGCTGCAGTAACTCAGATGGTCAGGCAGCTTCTCTGGAGTTAAAGGATGGGTGACGTTTCGGGTCGGGACCCTTGTTCGAACAGGATGAAACCTACATGGTCAGAGGGAGAATGGGCAAACTCCACACAGATGGCACCCGAAGTCAGGATTGAACCCGAGTCTCTGGCGCAGTGAGGCAACAGCTCTAGTGGTTGAAGTCTGAAGAAGGGTCCCGACCAGAAACGTCACCCATGATTTTTCTCCGTATGATAGCACAACACTGGTGGCAAACTAACTTTCCAGAACCTGAATGGTATGCATATAATAATGTAGCAATTCACGCTTTATAAAAGCTGTTCTCGATTGTTAGTAATCACATTCAATTTAACAGGTAATTTCTTTCAGCGATCCACAAGACAACAACACAACAACTAAACCAGAGGACAAACAGGTGATGAGTGCTACTGAAAATTATACCAACAATGATGGTTTCTTCATTGGTTTGTTAGCTTTCTTTTATATGTGCCATGTATAATACTTGCCATTACGTTTTAACTCTTGAAATAAAATAGCCACCTGGAGTCAATCATGATCAATACAGTTTACTACATTTCAGAAGGAAATCCACCTTAGGAAAAAGCTTCAATGTGTTATCACAAAGCACCTGCATCTCGACTAGTGGGAGCTGAAGACTCGATGGGAAATTAAAGGGCCTGTACCACTTACGCGATTTTTTTGGCGACTGCCGGCACCAGTCACCAATTACCATCCACCGGGCCCACGGTTGAAGCCTCCGATGCCTCGCGTGTGTGTAAGTGTATGCATGCGAGCGCGGCCGCCAAGAAATTGTGTCCCCCGGTCCCCCCCCCCATGTTTTGATAGCGATTTCCGTGCCTGGATCTAATACATGCCAGCATCAGCTCAGACCCTTAGATCTCAGGTTTGGATTCTATTAATATGGTATGACACAGTCAAGAAAGCTGCACAGTCATCAGAGGTTGAGCTCACCTAAAAATCTGCTGGAGATGAGGACTTCAGTAGGTTCTCGCTACAGAAGTCTGAAGGAAATAACTGCTCGGTACATTGTGAAGTCTGACAGGCAACACATTTCCAGAGGCCTGAAACAAAGAGAAATCTTGAACAAACATGCACACAAGCAGGTTCTATTTGTTCAGTTGCAGCACAAGCAGGTTCTACAAAAATTCCTTGTGCTGAAATGGAAGGACACAGAGAAGTCATTCAAGCCTGCTTGGGCCTATAAACTTGGCATCCTGCCATTACTGGCACAGGTAATAATCTTCAAATGTATCTTCAAACTACATAACAGTTCAACAACCTGTTCTCTGACAGTACACGCATTGCGTTTGCTCCATTTCAGGCGTAAATCTTTGACCCAGTGGAGCACAAGTCTGCCCTACTCTGGCAAGATGGCTGATTTCATCTTCTGAACTCAATTATTCAGTTGGAGGCAATGCCATTGCCTGGTAGTCTAGCAATCAGGCCTGATTGACACTCTGTCCATGTTCAGACTCCTCCCCTGAAATTATTCTTGTATTTTTCCCTTTCCGTTTAGCAAACGTGTGTCAACACCCAGAGCAATTTCCTCATCCCGTCCCATTCCCCCTATTTCTTTCCCTGTAATGTATTCTCTCTCATATGCCCATTATCTCCATCATGATTTTCTTGTCACCCATCTACATTGGAAAGGGGAGGGGGATGTAGAATGATTAATTCACCTACCAACTGGCATGTCTGGGGGATGTGGAAGAAAATCAGAGCAGGCGAGGCTCCTAGAAGGAATATATAAACTCCACACAGACTGTGTCCAAGGTCAGGCTCAAACCTGGATCACCAGAGTTGTGACAAAGCAGCACTACCTGCTGTGCCACTCTACCACAGAAATGTCAGGAAGAATCCAAATTGTCTAATTAAACCCTTGAAATAGGTATATTCAACTGGAGTATATTCAACTAGGAAATAGAAATGGAGAAGTAAGAGTCAACAGTGTTTTATTGTCATGTGTCCCAGATAGGACAATGAAATTCTTACTTGCTGCAGCACAACAGAATATGTAAACATAGTACATAACGGGAGAAAAAAAAAGTTCAGTGTGTGTATGCACATGCACACATACTCAATAAATAACAAATATAGTGCAATAATAATAATAATAGTCTGTTGCAGTTCAGAGCTTATTTGTTGTCGTGTTTAATAGCTTGATGGCTTTAGGGAAGAAGCTGTTCCTGAACCTGGACGTTACAGTTCTCACGCTCCTGTACCTTCTTCCCGATGGCAATGGTGAAATGAGTGTGTGGCCAGGATGGTGTGCGACTTTGATGATGTTGGCTGCCTTTTTGAGGCAGCGACTTCGATAGATCCCTTCAATGGTGGGGAGGTCAAAGCCGGTGATGGACTGGGCAGTGGTCACAACTTTTTGCAGTCTTTTCCGCTCCTGGATGCTCAAGTTGCCAAACCAGGCCCCGATGCAACCAGTCAGTATGCTCTCAACTGTGCACCTGTAGAAGTTCAGGAGAATCCTCTTTGACATGCCGAATCTCTGTAATCTTCTCAGGAAGTAGAGTCGCTGATGTGCCTTCTTTATAATTGCTTCAGTGTGCTGGGTCCATGAAAGTAGCATTTATATTGCTTTATAGTCAATGAATCACTTTTGAAGTGATTCCACTGCCATAATAAAGGAAATGCCACAACAGTTTGTGAACAGCAAGTTTCCACATACTAAGTGATAACAAATAGACAATGACAATAGTGCAGAAACAAGGAACTGCAGATGCTGGTTTACGAAGGAAAGACACAAAGTGCTAGAGTAACTCAGCCAGTAAGGCAGCATCCCGGGAGAACATGGATAGGTAACATTACAGGTCAGGACACTTCTTCAGATTGGAAGCATACCCTGAGGAGATATTGTAGTGGAGCAGTCAAAATGTGGAAACAGGGAACTGCAGATGATGGTTAATCAAGGAAGGACACAAAATGCTTAAGTCTAATTACATTGTGCCATTAATGAGTGAATATTGCTCAGGGCATAGAGAAAACTCCTGCTCCTGTTCAAGATTCTGCCATTTAGTATCTTGCATCCATCTCATTGAGTAGATCGGATCTCTTCATCTGAAAAATCGCTCGTATAGCATTAACCCAATGCTGTACAAGGGTTGCAGCTAAGATTTTTAGCAGTCCAAGAGTGAGATTAAAGCCATAGTCTTCTAACCCAAGGGTGAGACTATTTCCAACGGAGCCATGGCTGGTAACTGAATGGATCTACTTACTTTTAAGGCACTAAAAGGCAAAGCATCAGGGCTGATTCCCCATTGGACTAAATGAGGCTGGAATCCACCAAACCTAACTGCACTCAGGGGAGAATTGATTTACTGTTTCAAAGTTAAATGAAACTGTGGTAATCAGAATTTTACAATTCTTCAATGGAGACCTGTTGTTCCGATTCACTGGAAAAAAAAATGAATGTTTTGAAAAACATTGGAATTATCGATGAGGGGAATTAAATTGCTCCTCCTCCCAGGCTGTCCACATGTGAATAATTCTCAAAGTAAGTACTTTGATTGCCTCAGATGCACTAATTCTGTTCTTAGCACTCTCCTTCGAAAATCCTTGTTGCTTTTGTCTTTTCCATCTGGTGAACTGTCTAACTTCTTCTTCATTCCAAAGACCCTTGATGCCTTCTACTTCTGTCCTTTCACCTCCCCTGAATACTTTCCAACCCAGCTTTTGGACTTCTCAGAGCATCCTCAAGACCTGGACTAGACCCAAAATAACCAATCATCGCATCCTCCTCAATGTTCTCGTCTCTGTGAAATTAAACTGAAAAGCTTACAATTTACATAAGATGTCTCACAATTTATGTAATAAAGTTCTTATGAAGTGCAGACCTAGTGTAAGAGAAGACACCATGCATGTTGCAAGTGTGTACGATCCATATCCCTCCATTACCTGTGAATCCCCTAAAATTATGTGTATAAAATTTTAGGGGTATTGATTAAAGAAATATTTACAATCATGATGACTATTGACAGGGTAGAAGGCAGCAAACGTTTCCCCATCAGAGGTAGATAAAACTAATTCAATCAGTTCATATGTAACAAGTTGGTTTAGTTTAGTGATACAGCACGGAAACAGGCCCTTCGGCCCACCGAGTCCGTGCTGACCAATGATCCCTGCATACTTACACAATCCGACACACTATGGACAATTTACAATTTTTACGAAGCCAAGTAACCTGCAAATCTGTACGTCTTTGGAGTGTGGGAAGAAACCGGAGCACACGAGGAAAACCCACGCAGGTCACAGGGAGAAAGTACAAACTCCGTACAGACAGCACCCATTGTCAGGATCAAACCTGGGTCTCTGGCGCTGTAAGGCAGCAACTCTACCACTGTGCCACCATGCTGCACTTTAAGCTCCATTCAGATCTCAGTATATCTCCTTCCACTGATATTTTACTATTGATATTGGCTTTGCAGAACCTACCCTCGAATTCATTTGGTTTCAGTAATTACACATTTCCAGTCTAACTCATATTTCAATTTAATTTTAAATTGGATAGGCAGATCTCTTCAGTTGTATCTAAGGGAAGAATTATTCAGAATCTTGTGAGGCCAAACCTCATGTCAACTTTTAATGCATTTCTGAGCTGTCATCTCTGCCACTCTTTTCCAAGTCCACCAAGCATTCACAATGGGATGCCAATCTTGAAGACTGGCTTACAGATTTTGCAGTTGTTAGCACACTGATATGTAAAAAAGGAAAACAAAAGTTGAATTTCAAAATTCACAGAAGTGCAACTGAGACAAAATCAAATAACTAAAAATAAGGATGTAATTTGCTGCAGCATAACCCCCTGTGCATATCATAAAGCAGGAACAGAGTACTGATTCTAGATGATCAGCCATGATCATATTGATTGGCGGTGCTGGCTCGAGGGGCCGAATGGCTTACTCCTGCAACTATTTTCTATGTTTCTATGTTTCTATAATGTTGCTCACTTTTAAGAATTTCTTACCCTAAGTGGATGACAAGATTCTGAAAGTTGCATCCATTGTCAAACCACTGCTGGTAGTGTGAAATCTTAACAATCATTCAAAGCTTCATTGAAGAGGCTGCATGAAAAGAAATGTCAACCTAATTCTGGAACTTAATTCACTTTGCCTCACAGAGGCTTATGCTTGCCATGCTAATCAACTCCAAGAAAGTTGGTAGGCCCGATCAAAATTGGGTGAAGAATTGCAATGGAATGTAAAGCAATAAATATCTAAGATTGACAAGCCAATAATAAATCAAGAATGCATTGAGTATGCTATTTTTACACCTTCCTCAGCCTAAGGATGTCCTGAAGCACTTTACAGTCAATTAAATGCTTTTGAAATGTTATCACTGCTGTAATGCAGGAAATCAACAGTAAAAAATGCATAGCGATTTCTAACACACAGCACAGTGTTAATGAACAGATCATCTGCATTGACAAAGTTGACAGAACAATCAATATTAACCAGGAGTAATAGCTGACTCTGCATATCTTTTACATTGGAATCTTGATGAGAAGATGAGAAGACATGTTGATGACGGATGTACCAGGACCTTCAACCGAATAGTACCAGAGCCAAAGCTGGAAGATGGATCTTTGCACTCAATTTTTTAGAATGGGACTCAGGCCCAAAATGTTTTGATAGGATTACTACCAATTTGCACAGAGCTAGTTGTAATAAAGGGTTCATTGAAAGGAGATGGGAAGAGGATCAAATGGAGCATAAACAGCAATTGAGCTGTCTTTTGGGAAATGACATATTTTGGGATGTGAGTACTTTTAACTCTTTGCATGCAAGCAAAACTAAATTACAAAGATAAATTAACCAGTGGAGATCTAGCAGAGAGAAACAAAAGTGTATAAGGCTGAGACACATACAAGAAGGTTGATAAGTGACAAAAAGAAATAGCTGAAGAAAAAAAGTACCCTATAAAATAAATGTCGTATCAATAGAACAAATGGACTGCATGAGGAGAGATGAAAAGCATTCCCTAATATTGTGGCTCAGTTATTGAGTTGTGATTGCATAATGCTGCACATTGTATGAGTGTATTATTTATAATAAGATTGTCTGACAATGATCTAATGGATTATGAGCACAGGAATCACTATCTTACTGAGTAGAGTAATTTCTTAGTTCAAATATATATATCCTATTATATGGGGCTTTAAGAGACATCAATCACAGATAAATTGCATCACCAATGGTCTTAACTAACTGGCTATTGCACTACCTGTATGGAATAGCAAGTGTTACCCATGAGAATAAGAAGGCATATTATTATTTTTAGACCAAAGAAACAGGATGGCTATTTGATGTTTCAGTGCTAAAATGGTGTTGAATCGGTCTATTTACTGCTAAGGTGTTAATGTATTTTTTTCTTTGCTTTTGGTTATTATGATAGATCAGATCACAGCAATGCTGTCAGTTTGATCATACACAAGCTGATGCCAAGGAAAATTAATCACTTTTAGCAATCAGGAAATAAGCCACTTGACACGTCGGCTAACACTGCTGAGGACTAAAAACTGTTGTAAAGTAAGAAAGTAAGCTTTTGGGTAAAGATGGAGGCAAGTTGCAACATGATGCGCATCTTGTGCAGAAATTGCTGTGAATATATATTACAAAATAGACATGGAGCTCTTTCTTAAAAATGTGCAGAAATATTTAAAGAACAGCAGATGTAAAAGCATACAGTATTTGCCTTCATAACTAAGAGGGCAAGAGGAAAGCGGGATAGGTTGTCAATAAATGTCATATTATATGAAATATGACCACAATTTTCCATTTCTTTTTATCTACTCTTTGTCTCGGACAAAAAAAAACTTGTATTTTTTTAAGCCATGGCTGGTTCCTCCTCTGCCCCCTCTTTGGAAGCTTGATTGTTTCCCCATTCACTTCAGTTCCCTAACCCAGCATCCACCCCACAACTACCCCCCACCTCTTCCCAGAGGAAGGGTGGCCTCTCAAACTTACTTTTACTGAGGTATGTATGACCCTCCCCTGTCTAATTTTGAGATATAGTTTTCGTCCTCCACTTTATTTCTCCTCTGGGCATGGTTCCATATTTCACATTCCATTATTATGAACAATGAGAACATTTGGCTCATCAAAGTTCTTCCAGCTCTCAGAGCAATTCCATCAAACACATTCCGCTATATTTTTCCCTGTGACATTTTCTCATACATGCCTTTCAACTCTCCTCTCCACCTTTCCCGTGCCACAACCCACGCCCCCCACCCCCTCACTCTACCACCAACCATCTACACCATGCGTAATTTACAGGAGCAAATTAACACCAAGCATGAACTTGGGACATTGGCAGAAATTGGAGCAACTGGGGGAAACTAAGGGAGCACAGTCAAGCTCCATACAGATAGCACCGGAGATCACTGGAGGTACGAGATCACTGCTGCACTACCTGTTGCACCATTCTGTCACCCTCTTTCCAAGGTTTACACGCTTCTTGCCTTTCTCTTCCAAGATGAAGTGATTCCCTTTACACTGACAGTTTAATCCAGCATGATTGGGACTTTACAGTTCCTTTACCAAACGAGTACATAAAATGCTGAACAAAGTTCAAAAATAACTTTTCCTAGCCTGGAGTGCTGATGCAAAATTTAGCAACCCAGCCATTTCTTCACCAGAGTGTGATTTCCATTGTGTCTGCTGATCACAGTCGAGTGGAAGAATTAGCACTGAGGTTGGACCTAACTCCCCATGGCCAAATGAGAATGAAAATAAGCTTTACTTTCTCAGTCTTTCTCCAATTACCTCTTCCAAAAAGTGGACTTGACGTGAGAATGATTAATCCCATGGTCTAGGAATCTCTTGTGACTGTCAGATTATTACTTCAAGTCTTGGGTTGATTTAAAACATTAAGAAACTGAATTTTCCATTTTACGTTCTTTCTTTGATACAATAAATGTTATTATCAGTTTCAAAAGCATCGATCCGTTCACCATTTTTTATGTCAAGTTCTTTATGCTGATCCTGCTCGTGTCAGCTTTGTACAGAAGAGGAAGAATACAATTCGCAATTGGGCAAGGCAATATGGTGGCTATCATTTACTGGATCAATGAGAGAGAGTTATCAGGATCTTAATGTAAAAGAAATCTGAAATAAATCCATTCACTGCTGATAATAGCTGCAATCCTTTTAGAAGTTGCTGACCCATTTAAACTCGTTGAAGTCTAAATCTAACTAGTATACCACTACTTTGGCTTTTGCTGTGGTAAAGGCTTTTATAAATGGGCAAAGGGCCAAATACATGACTTTTAATGATTCAATGAGTATGGGAATGGATCTAGAAATTAAAGATTAACCAGGAGAAGAAGAAGGAACTCCAGGAGAAGACGTTTTGGAATCATGAGAGACAAAAGCACCTTGATCAGATAAATATATTTTTTAACTCAGCTCCTTTTCCCACAAAAAGGCACATAGCATGGCCAAGTCTGTTGGTTTACTGTTGGTCAAAACACAAGTGACTACAGAGGCTGGAATCTCGAGCATCAAAAACAAACTGCTAGAGTAACTCGACGGGTCAGGCAGCATCTGTGGGGGGGAATTGGATAGACATTTTGGGTCGAGTCTCTTCTTCAGACTGATAGACTCCCTTCAACTTCATCAATCTGAAGAAAAATCCCGACCCGAAATGTTGTCAGTCCATTTCCTTCCATAGGTGTTACCTAACCCACTGAGGTCCTCCAGCAGTTTGTCTTTGTCTTATGACTAATTTAATCTTCTTGTCCACTCAGATCACATTGGCAAATAGTCATGTGGATTAACATGGAAAGTACTCAACAAGACTAAATTTCAGAGGTGAGGTAAATCACCCTTGTTGAATTAACAAAAGATGTGTGGCAAATAAAATTCTTTCATATATTTTCATATCCATGGTCAAAGTAGCCTCCAAATATTAAACCAGGGTTGTTGATGGTTATAATTTAATTACATTTATTGATATATTTTTTTTGCTATTGTGTTAAGATATATTATTCATGTGGGTTTTTTTTAATTTTCCTCTGAGATTGCTGTCGATATCTCAATTATTGGTCGGCTTATTCGTACGTACTCCAGGCAAACTAAATACCATAAGAGGTTCTGTTCCCACTTTAATAATTTTATATTTCATATTGTTTCACACTGGAAAAATACAGGAGGAGGCATTTCAGTCAATTGAGCCTATTCTAGATCTCAGATAACACTCACCTGTTCCATTTCCACCATTGGGTTCTCTACAAACTATTCTCTCCCACACATGTGCTTCAACTCCATGTGATTCTTGCGCCACCCAGCTGCATTTGGGGTAATTTAAAGGGTGATGAACCGTGTTGGAGACTAAAAAAAGATAGGTCAGATTATGAATGGAATGGAGTCTTAAATTTCCTCCCCAAACACTTCTTGGGGATGGGAAGGAAATCAGAGGAAGCAAAGGAAATCAACACAGTGACAAGGAGAGCATGCAAACCACAGATGGACAACACTAGAAGCCAGAATCAAATCTGGGTCACTGGAGGTGTGCCACTGAATCTACTTTAGCAGAGATGATTATTAATGGAAAATCACACATCCAAGTCAAGAATTTAATTTGTTAGCATTGTAGTTGAATATAGATTGCAGACATATGAGTGATTTGCTTCAATACCTCTGTTCCACAGAGGACTCATCCAAAAAAAATGTTTTGTACTGTGCATATTCTAAGATTATTTGACCTAGCTTCTATACCAGCTATCTGAAGGGTGATCTTGAAATTCCACTGCAGAAGCTGGTGGTCTCTGCAGCGAGAATGGTCAGCAGAGAAGGCCTTGATCTGCTATCCTATAAACAACTGGAATTTTGACCAAATGTAGAAAACAGCCAAAGAACAGATCGTGAACACTTTGCAGAAGGCCTGTGTTCTGTCTGCAGAGGTTTGAACTTGAGCTTTCTACTGCCTGCCATTTTAATTCGCCATTCCATTCCTAGTTTGATTTATCTTCTTTGGCATCCAACACTGTTTACCATCCCTTTTTATAACTCGATGATGCACATCATGCATTCAGTTATATGAGGTTAAGAAGAGACTTCCTGATGTACAGGTGTCGGGGTTAAGGGGAGAAAGCAGGAGAATGGGGTTGAGAGGGGAAATAGATCAGCCACGATTGAATATCAGAGTAGTTGATGGGCCAAATGACCCAATTCTGCTCCTATAACATGAACTTATGAAGAGACCCTACCTAGAATGTGAACCTACAAAATGAAAATGATCTGAATTAAATGAAAATGTGCTTAATCAACGATGCTAATTGATACTATATTCTTGCATGCAAAAACCTTCATGAAGATGATCAGCGTATTTTCCTATGGAACTGTACGAGAAGAATAGAAATTAAATTTTCAGTGCTCATGGATCTCCCAACCCCTAGATATGGGGTTGATACAGAGCCCAATTCCTCACCCATCATTTCTTGTTACCTGGAAAGTACCACACCCATAGCATGGGGGCCTTTTGAAAGGGAGAGAGTTTCAATAAAATATATCCCATTCCTTCATTGGGGGCGCTCTGTTGCTCCCTCCAAAATGTACACAACTTGCAAAGTGGCAAGAAGAAATGACAATGCACATCAATATGAAATAAAAAGGTTCAGAAAACAAATGTACAGAGATGATGATGAGAAGCATTTAAGATAAGTAGTAAGGAAATAAATAATTAACCCCAAAAGAGATAGAGGGAGAAAGTTGACATGTTTAAGACAAATAGAGACGGTGCTTCACAGAGATTACTCTTGCGTGGGAACAGTGTCAAGATAAATCAAAATAAATTGATCATAAAGAATAGTACCTGACCCGGATTTCATCAGACATCTACAAAAGATTAATGTCCAGCAAAGTTACTTTGATCAACATGCATTTTTGTATGATGTGTAGGAAGGAACCGAAGATAGACACAAAAAGCTGGAGTAACTCAGCGGTCCAGGCAGCATCTCTGGAGAAAAGGAATGGGTAATGTTTCGGGTCTCGATCCAAAACTTGACCTATTCCTTTTCTCCAGAGATGCATTTGTTTATGATGATCCTTTTCATATCTCTCAGTGATGTGACAGTACCATAATGTATTTTACTTTGGAGTCACGTGAGTGACTACGTGAAGAAGACCTGTCAGGGCGCCTGTGCGTCATTACGTCAGACGCATTGGTGCGAACGGACGCGAGGAGCAACGCTCCTCTAGTGGAAATGTAGTTGTGAACTACAAAGTAAGTAAAAACTTTTTCAATAGTTTCCGGGTCTGTTTGCTGTGGGTCTGTGGGGATTCTTTCCACAGGCGCCATGGAAAAAACGGGCAAGGGGAAGAGGTGAGCGGCAAAGCCGGTAGAAAGTTGCAAGATTGCGGTCGGCGAACAGCTGCCTCAGACCCCTGTACAGTCGCTGGCTGGGACGCAGCGACTGTGGACTTGGGGTTGAAAAGAACTCAGTCAGCGCCAGTGGTGTGCAAGGCTAAATTCAAGTCCATGGAGGAGGAGTTCGATCAGGAGGATGTGACTCCAGGGCTGGATACCGCTTTTGAGTGGATTTCTCAGATGGAAAGCCTGTTACACAGGTTACTGGAGAAAAGCACACTCAGGGAAGAGTGTAGCCAAAGCCAGGCTCCAGAAGCCAGGTCAGCAGCACCTAGCAAAGGGCTGTTTGAGAGCACCCTCATTGATGAGGCGCGTGCACTGGGTCAGCAGAGTTTCCGATACAAGCGTAGATGGCAGCTGCCAGATGTTCTATTTCTGGCAGTACAATTCGCTGCTCTGTGAGAGTTCTGACCCTGAGTCTGACGGTGAGGCCGATACAAGCGAAGACGGCAGCTGCCAGATGTTTTACTCCTGGCAGTACGATTCGCTGCCCCATCAGAGTCAGGAGAGCCACTGGGAAAGGAAGTGGCCTCTGCGATCAACTATTGTGTCTTCCATCAGCTCCAGTAGCTTACGATGGATGAAAATGCCAAAAAAGCATGAGACCCCAAGGAACTGCGTATTGCTGAAAGTACTAGCAGTGAACCAAGGTATAAGGGGTCAGATGGGCGAGGGCATGTGAGCCTAAGAAAAGTAAACTGCAGAGAATATTGAAGCTGCTGGGTTGAGGAACAAATGCAATTTTGCAAAAACAATGGAGATGGAGATGCCAGGGATGGAGATGCATCAAGTGGCACTAGGGTTGCTATGTAGCGCCCACTTCGAGATGAATTGTTTCAGGAAGTATGCCATTAGGCCCACCATCAACCCCAAGTTTCAGCAACTCTGTAAAGCCCAGCAATGTGCAGTCATTCAACTTACTCTTGAGAGAAAAAACCTCACAAAACGTGGGAAAGAGTTGGATGATGAGGCAAAAACAGCAAGGTTGATCAAAACATCAATGGTCGGCAAGTCTGTGAAGAGGAGGTATCCTTTCGGACATCATACAAAATCCTGGGCCTACACCAGGAACAAGTCGACCATTGAAGCAGGGGCGCAGTTGGTGTCCTGCAGCGGGAACACGAAAAAGCGTGGGTTTTTCCTGCCAGGAGCCAGGGACCACATGTCACTCAGGTGACAAAGGAGGTAGGTGGACCTGGTTCTCATGGGAACATATTAAGGCAAAAACAGCCAAACATTTGGAAGCAAATTATTCAGATTTATTATTCTGAGTATTATTCAAAGGTTTCGAATTGATTCGATCCAAATAGTGATTTGCCATCCAGCATGTTCCTAGCAGAACACTTCAATTTCACAAAAAGAAGTGATGGAGGTTCAAGCTGAATTTGAAAACTTGTCTATAAACAAGTAATTGAAAGGTTGGTTTATCAAAACCACCAAATTGTGTTTAAATTTTCTCGACCTAAAAAGGTGAGGAGTATTTTAGATCTGACAAGTCTTTAAAATTGTGTGAAGTATAGACACTTCAAAATGGAGACTTTGAGACTGCCAAACAACTTATTTCAAAAGATGTTATATGGCACCTATAGATCTGAAAGATGTATATTAGTTAGTGTCTGTTCATTTGTAAGATACAAATATTTGAAATTTATCTGAATGAACAATTATGGCAATTCAAAGTTCTGTCTAATGGGTTAACTTCAGTTCCTAGAATTTCACTAAATTGGTAAAACCAGTTTTGGGGCTGATTAGAGTCCAAGGACAGATGTTGATGTCCTAATTGGGACGATCAAGAAAATTAGTGAGTTATCTATCTCAATTGTTCAATCCACGCTTGAAAGTTTGGGATTAATTAATCCAGAGAGAAATTAAGGTTAACGCCACACAACAATTGATTATTTTAATTTCACAATTGATTCAATAGACAGGGTAGTAATAGAAACATAGAAACATAGAAAATAGGTGCAGGAGTAGGCTATTCGGCCCTTTGAGCCTGCACCGCCATTCAATATGATCATGGCTGATCATCCAACTCAGTATCCTGTACCTGCTTTTTCTCCATACACCCTGATCCCTTTAGCCACAAGGGCCACATCTAACTCCCTCATAAATATAGCCAATGAACTGGCCTCAACTACCTTCTGTGGCAGAGAATTCCATAGATTCACCACTCTCTGCGTGAAAAATGTTTTCCTCATCTCGGTCCTAAAACAATTCCCCCTTATCCTTAAACTGTGATCCCTTGTTCTGGACTTCCCCAACATCGGGAACAATCTTCCTGCATCTAGCCTGTCCAACCCCTTAAGAATTTTGTACGTTTCTATAAGATCCCCCCTCAATCTTCTAAATTCTAGCGAGTACAAACCGAGTCTATCCAATCTTTCTTCATATGAAAGTCCTGACATCCCAGGAATCAGTCTGGTGAACCTTCTCTGTACTCCCTCTATGGCAAGAATGTCTTTCCTCAGATTAGGAAACCAAAACTGTACGCAATACTCCAGGTGTGGTCACACCAAGACCCTGTACAACTGCAGTAGAACCTCCCTGCTCCTATACTCAAATCCTTTTGCTATGAATGCTAACATACCATTCGCCTTCTTCACTGCCTGCTGCACCTGCATGCCTACTTTTAATGACTGGTGTACCATGACACCCAGGTCTCGTTGCATCTCCCCTTTTCCTAATCGGCCACCATTCAGATAATAGTATACTTTCCTGTTTTTGCCACCAAAGTGGATAACCTCACATTTATCCACATTATACTGCATCTGCCATGCATTTGCCCACTCACCCAGCCTATCCAAGTCACCTTGCAGCCTCCGAGCATCCTCCTCACAGCTAACACTGCCCCCCAGCTTCGTGTCATCCGCAAACTTGGAGATGTTGCATTCAATTCCCTCATGCAAATCATTAATATATATTGTAAATAGCTGGGGACCCAGCACTGAGCCTTGCGGTACCCCTCTAGTCACTGCCTGCCATTGTGAAAAGGACCCGGTTACTCCTACTCTTTGCTTCCTGTCTGCCAGCCAGTTCTCTATCCACATCAATACTGAACCCCCAATACCGTGTGCTTTAAGTTTGTATACTAATCTCTTATGTGGGAACTTGTTGAAGGCCTTCTGAAAATCCAGATATAACACATCCACTGGTTCTCCCTTATCCACTCTACTAGTTACATCCTCGAAAAATTCTACAAGATTCGTCAGACATGATTTACCTTTCATAAATCCATGCTGACTTTGTCCAATGATTTCACCACTTTCCAAATGTGCTGCTATCCCATCTTTAATAACTGATTCTAGTAGTTTCCCCACTACCGACGTTAGACTAACTGGTCTGTAATTCCCCGTTTTCTCTCTCCCTCCCTTTTTAAAAAGTGGGGTTACATTAGCTACCCTCCAATCCTCAGGAACTACTCCAGAATTTAAAGAGTTTTGAAAAATTATCACTAATGCATCCACTATTTCTGGGGCTACTTCCTTAAGTACTCTGGGATGCAGCCTATCTGACCCTGGGGATTTATCGGCCTTTAATCCATTCAATTTACCTAACACCACTTCCCGGCTAACCTGGATTTCACTCAGTTCCTCCATCTCATTTGACCCCCGGTCCCCTGCTATTTCCGGCAGATTATTTATGTCTTCCTTAGTGAAGACAGAACCAAAGTAGTTATTCAATTGGTCTGCCATGTCCTTGTTCCCCATGATCAATTCACCTGTTTCTGACTGCAAGGGACCTACATTTGTTTTAACTAATCTTTTACTCTTCATATATCTATAAAAGCTTTTGCAGTCAGTTTTTATGTTCCCTGCCAGTTTTCTTTCATAATCTATTTTCCCTTTCCTAATTAAGCCCTTGGTCCTCCTCTGCTGGACTCTGAATTTCTCCCAGTCCCCTGGTAGGCTGCTTTTTCTGGCTAATTTGTATGCTTCATCTTTCGTTTTGCTACTATCCCTGATTTCCCTTGTTATCCATGGATGCACTACCTTCCCTGATTTATTTATTTGCCAAACTGGGATGAACAATTGTTGTAGTTCATCCATGCAGTCTTTAAATGCCTTCCATTGCATATCTACCATCAACCCATTAAGAATCAATTGCTAGTCTATCTTGGCCAGTTCACTTCTCATACCCTCAAAGTTACCTTTCTTTAAGTTCAGGGCCCTTGTTTCTGAATTAACAATGTCACTCTCCATCCTAATGAAGAACTCAACCATATTATGGTCACTCTTGCCCAAGGGGCCACGCACAACAAGACTGCTAACTAACCCTTCCTCATCACTCAATACCCAATCTAGAATAGCCTGCTCTCTCGTTGGTTCCTCTACATGTTGGTTTAGAAAACTATACCGCATACATTCCAAGAAATCCTCTTCCTCAGCACCCTTGTCAATTTGATTCACCCAATCTATATGTAGATTGAAGTCACCCATTATAACTGTTTTACCTTTGTTGCATGCATTTCTAATTTACTGTTTGATGCCATCCCCAACTCCACTACTACTGTTAGGTGGCCTGTACACAACTCCCACTAGCGTTTTCTGCCCCTTAGTGTTTTGCAGCTCTACTCATATCGATTCCACCTCCTCCAAGCTAATGTCCTTCCTTTCTATTGTGTTAATCTGCTCTCTAACCAGCAACGCTACCCCACCTCCTTTCCCTTTCTGTCTATCCCTCCTGAATATTTAATATCCCTGGATGTTCAGCTCCCAGCCTTGGTTACCCTGGAGCCATGTCTCTGTGATCCCAACTATATCATAGTCATTAATAGCTATCTGCACATTCAACTCATCCACCTTATTATGAATGCTCCTTGCATTGAGACACAAAGCCTTCAGGCTTGTTTTTACAACACTCTTAACACTTATACAATTATGTTGAAAAGTGGCCCTTTTTGATTTTTGCCCTGGATTTGTCTGCCTGCCACTTTTACTTTTCACCTTGCAACCTATTGCTTCTACCCTCATTTTACACCCCTCTGTCTCTACGCTCACACATTTAAGAAACCCTTTCCCTTTAACTCCATCCTCAACTATCTCATTCGACACCCCACCCCCCTTATTCAGTTTAAAACCAACAGTGTAGCAGTGGCAAACCTGCCTGCCAGAATGCTGTTCCCCCACCTGTTAAGATGCAATCCGTCCCTTTTGTACAGTTCCCTTTTACTCCAAAACAGATCCCAGTGATCTAAGAATCTAAATCCCTGCCCCGTGCACCAGTTCCTCAGTCACACATTCAGGTCCCGTATCTCCCTGTTCCTGCTCTCGCCAGCACGAGGAACTGGATGCAAATTTACCCAGGGTAAGGGTAGAGCTGATTGATGGTTGCATTAAGCTGTTGAAAAAGCAACAATCTTCAATTAAGACAGGTGGCCAGCTTGCTAGGAAAATTAGTGTTATTTCCAGCAATATAATATGGGCCATTGTACTACCAGCAGCTGCAGACTGCAAAAATAAAGGCACTATGATGCATTGTGGCCATTTTTTGATAGGCCATGCAGTTAAACAACAAATGCTGCTTCTGATTTGCAGTGGTGGATTTAACATGTCTCCAGTAGTTCAAGCAAGATACTGATTGAACAGCCTTCCATGGTCTTACAGACTGATGTCAGTGCACTAGGATTGGTGTCACTGAAAAGGTAACCATCTGTGGACAGATGGAATATGGAAGAGGCATTATTTTTGCAGACATGGAGAATCAACGTTTTACAGCTATTGGAAAGGCTTATGAGCTCCAAGCTTGTTGTTAATACAACTAATCTGCATGTTCAGCTTCAAATTAACAACACTACAGCAACACTGTACCTCGGTGACCGCCAATCACCCCCCCCCCCCACTCCTCCCACCAGGAAAATATACTATGACTGTATGCATGTAAATAGATTTATTTATTGCTCATATTTATGTCGCTCTTCTAGGGAGATGCGAACTGCATTTCGTTGTCTCTGTACTGTACACTGCACAATGACAATAAAGTTGAATCTGAGTCTGAATCTGAATCTGATGGCATGTATTAATTGTGGAATTAAGTTGGTGTCATGTGACAAATTGGCTAATCAAATCTGGACTTGGTGTGTTGTCAAATATTTCAGCTATTTATCTACCAGGTAGATTCAATATAGTAGCAGACACCAGGTTACGGGAATTTCCATGATAACAAAGAATGGATGTTGAACCTTAAGATTTTAATGATATAGTAGTCAGATTTGGGAAGCCAGATACGACTTGTTTCCATCCAGACTCAATCACCAGTTACAGAGATATGTGTTATGGGAACTACATCGGGAGACAGTAGCGATTGATGCTTTCTCGCTACATTAGGGTGGTATGTTTTTATATGCATTTTCCATCATTCTGTCTCATAAACCGGTGTCTGCTTAAAATGAAGCAGGATGCTGCCTCTGGGGTACTGGTGGTACCGGACTGGTCTATGCAGCCATGGTTCCCTTTGATATTGGAATTAATGACACAGTTTCTGATAAAGGTTCCCAAAAGAAGGTATTTACTGGTGTATCCGATAATTGGAGAGTAACATCCATTATATGCCTGTATGGATCTGTTAATTTGCAGGTTTTAAAAAGAGGATTGTCTGGGCATACTGTGGACATGCTTAAAGCAGTCTGGCAAAAGAGCACTCAAAAGCAGTACATTTGCGAATTTGAGGTTGTGACTCTGTAAATGCTGCTTTCCCATTATGTAAAGAATGGGGACAAATTTTCTGTGTACAAAAGAATATGGAATGTGGTACGGCACATGTCTCAAATGTCTTAGGTTTTCTCAACACTCTATTTGAGGGGTTGAGTTATAGTGCGATTTATTCAGCCAGAAGTACATTGTCCTTGTTTTTTATTGATGAGGTCGGAAAGACATCCTGTTGAGTCTCATCCTTTCATTTCCAGATTAATGAAAGGAATTTTAATTCCAGACCTTCTAAACCTAGGTATGGGAATCTGGAATATAGAGTGGTTTTAAGCTACTTCATCAATGGACTCTTGGTACGATTCTGATTTGGCCAAGTTCAGCATGAAGGTAGTCATATTTATGGCACTTGTAACAAGCACAGAGAGTGCAGACATTACAAAAGTTACAGATACACAGGATGGAAGTACCTCAGGATTATGTTATGTTTTATATTTTATGACCTACTCAAATGAAGTAGGGTCAGGTGTGACAGGATTCAAGAGGTTTTATTAACATATTCCATGGATCCATGTCTATGTGTTAAGACATATTTGTTGCAATACATTGAGGTTACAAAGGTCTTATGAAATATGAAAACAAGATTGTTTATCATTCACGAAAAAACGTACAAGATAGTGTCAGTTCAGACTATTTCAAGATGGTTAAAACAAGTCTTGGTTGCTGCAGGTGTGAACAGTGATGTTTTTACATCCCATTCGATTTAGCAGCAACATTGGCGACCAGGGCGAAGGACGTCCCGTCGACCATATTTTGGCAGCCGCCTGGTGATCTAATAAGTTGGTGTTTCAACACTTTTACCATCGGCCTATTGCCAATACGGGGCTGTTTGCAGATACTATATTAAGTTCTGCTTAAATTTCCCTGGGTTTAAGGGGACACTGTTAATTCTATTATTCAAATAAATGAATTACTGCATTTGTCATGCAAATGTCATTATTAATGCATTATTGATTATTTCTCATTCCGAGTCAATCAATGCAGTGACAAGCCGGGATTTGTATCTGCGGCATGGAATCACAAAGCTTTAAAATCTTCACGTAGTCACTCACGTGACTCCGAAGTAAAATAGTAAGATTAAACGAGAACTTACCAGTTTGAAGTTTGATCTTTACTTTATGAGGAGTTACGTTGGTGATTACGTGCCCATCACGGCCCAACCCTCTTTCATAAAGGTCAGATGGAAGTTCTTAATTTACTCGTTTTATTATGTTACTATATTACTTCATTCTTGATGTTTGTGATTTCACACCTCTGCTTTGAAGATTGACGCGCAGGCGCCCTGACGGGTCTTCTTCACGTAATCACCAACGTAACTCCTCATAAAATAAAGATCAAAATTCAAACTGGTAAGTTCTCGTTTAATCTTACTATTTTATCTGCTCATATTGCTCATGCAATACATGGCTTATGTTTAGGAAGCTATTTCTTTAGTAAGTATTTCTTAGCTTTTCTTTCATTAATGATACCTGAAATTGTATGCTCTCAGTGCTTGCTTGCTTTCCATTCTGAGGCTTTGTACTAGAATAATTTATTGGTGAAATATAATGTAGATAAAGAGGACACAGCATAATTTTGTTTGGACTGTTTACTAAAAGTATTCCCACATGATATATGTTATAGTGTGATAAGAAGCTGATTACATATGATCATTGTTGTGTACCCACTGATCCTTTTCTAATGTCACAATGTCCTAATTCTTTTCTGTTGATCTTGCATTGAATGAATGAGATGTTTCCTAAATCTTTCTCTTCTCTCCTGCAGATTGCAAGGATTACAGACTAATACATCATTTGATTTATTTTCATTATTTTCAATATCCTATTTTTGCCCTCTACCAATGTTCAATTTCTTTTCTGCTGTGTACCCTGAAATATATCCTTCTTATATTGTCTGAGGGATTTAAATAACTACACTGCCCTCTCTCTTTCACAAGTCATTCTCACAGTCTGCACTAAATAAGCACCATCCTAAAATAAATGTGCCAAATCTCCATGGAATGCACAAATAGGCTTGTTCTTGCACGTTAACCTTATCCTCAATATTCTTCTACATAACATTCAAAATGAGGTAATTCTCTTTCTTTTCAACATTACTGAGTTGAATGCAACTGTAACAGTTGTGCCTGCTGTCAACAGACAGATCACATAGCAAGGAGTGTCTTGTGCATATTACCAAATGATGTCTTGTTATTTGCAAATGAGACTGCCTTTATCTGTGGAATCCTTTTGTCTTTAGCCAGCAGTGTTTCCTTTAGTACCAGTATTTCACAAGGGAGCATAGAGCTTGGAAGGATTTAAACAAAGGAGCAGAATCTAGGGCAGCTGCTGCAATATTACATTTCTAATCTGCAGTATAATATAATTAGACAGCAGTTATTGCATGTGATTCATCGCTACATGGGATCATTTATGAAAAAAAATTCTGCTTTGAATTTGAATATTGGCTCATTAAATATATTCAATGATTAATGTTTATTGCTTTATTTTACCAGACCGGCATTGAATGGCTATCAACTACAGCCTTCTTAAGGTTCAAGGCTTGATTTGGTCAACTGTGGAAAAGTTATAGAATTATATGTTGAGAGACAATAGAAATTGTACTTGACTTTGTATGAACAAGCTTGTAACACTTCCCACTATATTGGGAATGCTTATGCTAGTTGGACAGTCAAATATAAATGACCTCCTACACATTTTAACAGGCTTAACGTTAAAAAAAAATGTCACAGATGTTTTGCAATTCTGCAAAGAACAGTTGAAATGCTTCAAATATATATTGAGGCCCTCAGAAGACAAGATTAATGGTAAACCTTTCCTGCAACTATTACAAAGCTTGATTAAATTTACTGAGCGTTATGAGAAGAGGAGATAAGCACAGCAAATGAGAAAGTTGGATAGATTTGGCTTTTGATTGTTATTAAATAGGGCCTATGTAAATTCAGTATTTCTACATGCTCAGCATCAAAGATAAGCATTAATGAAAAATTATTTAATTCTGTAGTCTGCATGGTGCATTTGATATACAGCATGTTATGTTGAAATATTGAAATAGTGTTACATGAGTAAACATTATCAGAATTGGGTTTTCAATTGTAATCAATGAAATTAAATGCTAGACACTGCATATAGTGACAGCGCATACGATACTATCTGTGCAGTGCCATTGCCCGAGACAAATTTCTGCTGTCTGGTGATTTCAGTTCGACTAGTCACATTTTCACTCCACATGTGCCATCCAAATGGTTGCTGTTTTTGTGCCTCATTATATGCTCTGGTGGTATGACAATGATTAATATTACAGCTCTGAACAATCAAAATAGAAACCTCATTGCATTTTCTAAAAAGTTAACACTTTATTTAAGTGGGCTGTCAGAAAGGAAGGACAAATCAGAAAGAGAAGTTGTTACTTCTGTTACAACAAAATGATATCATATGTAATACTCCTTTACTCCAGTCAGCAGAATTAATTGAGCTGAATGATACATAAACATGTGCTTGAATAAGGATTTAAAGGTGAAAGTGCAGAGCACTTGGCTTTAAAGTTTTGCTAAATTCTTTACATAGGTCAGCTTTTCGGATGACTGTTTGTGAGTGTGAGATTTTAAACTGCCTTCCCAAAGGAATGCAGGCTGATGACTGAGCTGTTGAAACCATTTCTGATAATAACACGCTGAGAACCGTTTCCTGGGGCTTCCAATCTTAAACTGCTCAACTGAGTAAGTGAAAGCAACCTCCTCGGAAAACTGGTGAGATCTTTCATTAAGTGTGCTGATCAGTCGCTGATAGTGTCATTGGAGCCAGATGGGTATTTTAAACCAGAGGTCTGTGTAGGAATCCCAAACTAGCTGATCTAATAGAAACAAGGCAGACGAAGGAAAAGTCTTAAACTTAATTTGTTTCCTTGAAGTTCCACAAGAGAATTAGAGATTCATCTTTTTTTTTTAACATGCTGAGATATGATCAGGCAACTCCCAAACTGACTCTATCATTTACTGAAGAATGGTCTCGACCCGAAACGTCACCTATTCCTTCGCTCCATAGATGCTGCCTCACCCGCTGAGTTTCTCCAGCATTTTTGTCTACCTATCATTTACTGCAGTCATCAGTTTCCCATCTGTAACAACAGGAATGGGCAATTTCTAAGTGGGTAACATGTGACATTGGGTTAAAAGTGACGAGTGGAGTTCCGCAGGGGTCGGTGCTGGGGCCGCTACTTTTCACGTTGTATATTAATGATTTGGACGAGGGGATTGAAGGCTTTGTGGCTAAGTTTGCAGATTATACGAAATTAGGTAGAGGGGCAGGTAATGCAGAGAAAGCAGGGACGCTTCAGAAGGACTGTGACAGGTTGGATAGGGCAGAGAAGTGGCAGATGGAATATAGTGTAGCAAAGTGTGGAGTCATGCATTTTGGTAGTAGGAATAAAGGCATAGACTATTTTCTAAATGGGGAGGGAATCCAGAAATCGGAGGTGCAAAGGGACTTGGGAGTACTGCTTCAGAATTCCCAAAATGTTAATCTGCAAGTCGAATCACGGGTGGTGCCACCAGCAGTGGATGCCTCGTCAACAGTCTGTCTGTCCTTTTTTTTATTTTTGTCATTTTTAGTATATATTAAAAGTATGTTTTGGTGTTCCTTGGTTTGTTTTATGTGGGGTGGAGTTGGGGGAAACTTTTTTTCAATCTCTTACCTCGACGGAGATGCAATTTTTTTCCAATTCGTATCTCCGTCCCCACTGTGGCCTAACATCGTGCAGATAGCAGCCTTTCCAGGAGACCGACTGCCGCTTTAAGCCGCGGGAGTCTGCAAGGCATTAACATCGTGGAGCTTTCGATCCCTTTGCCAGGGATCGAAGCTCCAACCACGGGGCCTGTGGACTTTAACATTGTGAAGCCCATGGTCTCCGGTAAGAAGAGGCCGACTCGGGAGCTCCAAACTGCGGAGAGAGTTTCAACCGTCCAGATGGGGGAGTTTCGATCACCCCAATGGAGGCTTTGATCATCAGCTGTGGGGGCTTTGATCTCCCCGTCTGCGGATGGTTTGACTGCCCCGACCGCGGGAGATCAAAGAGGAAGAAGTTTGAACGTTATTGCCTTTCATCACAGTGAGGAATGTGGAATCCACTGTGATGGATGTTTATGGTAACTTTAATGTGGTTGTGTGTCTTGTTGCTTTTCACTTAGTATGGCTGTATGGCAACTCAAATTTCACTGTACCTTAATTGGTACATGTGGCAATAAACTGACCTTGAAACCTTGAATCAGTAGTAAAGAAAGCAAACTCAATGCTTGCATTTATGTTAAGAGGGCTTGTATACAAAACAGGAATGTAATGCTGAGGCTCTATAAGGTGCTGAAAAGGCCGCATTTGGAATATAGTGAGCAATTTTGGGCACCATATCTGTGGAAGGATGTGCTGGCTCTGGAGAGGGTCCATAGGAGGTTTACAAGAATGATCCCAAGAATGGGTTAACTTATGATGAGCGTTTGTTGGCACTGGGCCTGTACTCGCTGGAGTTTAGAAGAATGAGGGGGGACCTCATTGAAACATACAGAATAGTGAAAGGCTCAGATAGAGTGGCTGTGGAGAGGATGTTTCCACTAGTGGGAGAATCTAGGACTAGAGGTCATAGAATAAAAGGACATTCTTTTAAGAAGGAGATGAGGAGGACATTCTTAAGTCAGCGGGTGGTGAATCTGTGGAATTCTTTGCCACAGAAGGCTGTGGAGGCCGTCAATGGATCTGTTTAAGGCAGAGATAGATAGATTCTTGATTAGTACGGGTGTCAGAGGTTTTGGGGAGAAGGTAGGAGAATGGGGTTATGAGGGAGAGATAGATCATCCTTGATCGAATGGCGGCGTACACTTGATGGGCCAAATGACCTAATTCTACTCCTATCAAATGACCTAATTTAACTGCAATGTCACCTCTTACCCAATCAGTGAGATCATAGCTGATCTGTGACCCAACCTCCTGTTCTTGGCTTTGCTCTACATCCCTTACTACTATTTGGCAGACAAAAACATAATACTTGTAGTTTTAAAATTAATAGTGATCCAACTGTTTTGATTTGCGGTGATTAGCTCCACATTTAAGGGTCTCGACCCCAAAACGTCACGTATTCCTTTTATCCAGATATGTGGCTTGTCCCGCTATTACTCCAGCATTTTGGTACAATCTTCCACATTTAACACCATTCTTTGCAAATTTTCCTAGTTTCAATCGTGAAGCAGTTGACTCCATTTTTTGGACTAGGCCACCTGGTCTTAGATTCAGCAAGTAATAATAGTAAGATTAAACGAGAACTTACCTAAGTTTGAAGTTTGATCTTTATATTATGAGGAGTTACGTAGGTGATTACGTGAAGAACCCCGCCAGTGCGCCTGCGCGTCAATCTTCAAAGCAGCATTGTGAAATCACAAAAAACAACAACCGAAGTAATATAGTCTCATAATAAAACGAGTAATACAAGAACTTCCATCCGACCTTTATGATAGAGGGTAGGGTCGTGGCGGGCACGTAATCACCTACGTAACTCCTCATAAAATAAAGATCAAACTTCAAACTTAGGTAAGTTCTCATTTAATCTTACTATTTTACTTCGGAGGCACGTGAGTGACTACGTGAAGATTTTAAAGCTTTGTGATTTCATGCCGTGGATCAATCCCGGCTTCTCACTGCATAGATTGACTCAGAACGAGAATAATCAATCATGCATTCATAATAACATTTGTACCACAAATGCAGTAATTCATTTCAATAATGAAATTAATCAGATCCCCTTTAAACCAGAGGAATTTACACAGAAATTAAAATAGTTTCTGCACACAATCCCGCATTAACAATAGGCAGATGGTAAAAATGTTGAAATATCAACTCATTGGACCATCCGGCGGCTGCGCGGATATGGTCGACGGGGACCTCTTATGCCCTGGCCGCCGACTTTTCTGCTGCCCTAGTCGAGTGAGATGTAAAAACATAAGTGTTAATACCTGCAGCTGTTATGACTTCTTTTATCCATCAGGAAATAGTCTGTATTGAAACTCTCTTGTGTGGTTTCTTGTATGTGATTAACAACCCAGTTTACGTATTTCTTAAATTCTTTGTGACCTCAATGCATTGTCACAAATATGTCTTAACACAGAGACAAGGATCATTTGGATATGCTGCTAGCATAATTTTAAATCCTGTCACACCTGGCCTAATTTGCTTTAATAGGTCATAGATATAGAATGTAACCTTGTCTTCAGTTACTTCCATAGTGTCTATTTGTAATTTTCCAAGTGTTTGCACTCGTTGTGCTGTCACTCATGCCATAAGCATGAATACTTTCATCCTGAGCTTGACCAAAGGTAAAGACACACCTGGTGACCATTCACGAAGTAGTTTCAGTACCACACTTACATCCCAGATTGTCATGTACCTAGGTTTCGGTGGTTTGGAATTAAAGACTCCTTTCATTAGTCTGGAAAGAATTGGGTGTGACCCAATTGGGTTTATTTCTGAATCCAGAACCAAATATGAGGGCAATGCACTTATTGCTGAATTAATTACACTACAACTCAGACCTTCATCATAATAGAGTTTTGACAGATTTTCTAAACATTTGAAATATCTGCAGTACTATATTGCAAATTCTTTTGTACACAGAAATTTTCCCATTTCTTAATATAAGAAAGGTACTGTTTTTTGAGTGCTCTTCCTCCAGGCTGCCGTAAGCATGTCCACAGTATGCTCAGACAGTCCTCGCCCCAGAAAAGGCCTTCTTAAACCTGCAAATCAACAAATCCAAACGATCATATAATGGATGTTGTTTCCCTGTTACAGGGTGCAGCAATAAATTACTCATTTTTGGGACTTTCATCAACATTTGTGTTGTTAATTCTAATATCAACGGATACCATGGCTGTGTAGGCCAATCTGGTATTACCAATACACCTGAATCAGCATCTTGCCTGACTTTAAGCAAACACTGGCTTATAAGACAGAAAAGTGGAAATATATATGACAACATACCACTCCAATGTAGCGAGAAAGAATCAATCGCCACTGCTCCTGGATCTGATTCACATAAGACATATCTCGATAGCTGATGATTCAGTCTAGATATAAACAAGTCAATGTCGGGCATTCCAAATCTGATTACTATATCATTGAATACCTCTCGATTCAACATCCATTCTTATTATCATGGAACTTTCGTGACCTGGTGTCTGCTATCATGTTCATTCTACCTGGTAGATAGATAGCTGAAATCCAAATATTCTTTTCAATACACCCAGTCCAAAGTTGATTAGCCATTTTGTCACATGACCCTGACTTGATTTCATCCATATCATTAATATAGGCAATTGCTGTTGTGTTTATCAATCTGAACTTGAACATGCCTTTTAGTTGTGTTAGAACAATAACCTTGGAGTCCATAGAAACATCCTAAAACTCCAAGTAGTTAACTGCCCATGTCTGCAGTAACAATGACTCTTCCTGATTCCATCTGCCTCCGCAGCTAGATGCTAAGTCAGTTTCACCCCATCCTAGTATACTGGCATCTGTTTGTAATCTCATGGAAGGTTTGTTCAATCAGCACTTTGCTGGAACTGCTTGGGACATGTAGAATCCACCACTGCAGATCAGAAACAGCATTTGTTGTCAGTTGCATGGTTCTATCAAAATGACCAACATGCATTCTCAGTGCCTGTTCTTTAACTCTCTTCAGCTGTTGATAATGTAATGGTCCGAATTGGACTGCTGGGAATGCTGCTACTAATTTTCCCAGTACTCGAGCCACCTGTCTGATTGAGGGTTTTTGCTCGTTTACCAGATTACTGCAATCTTTAATCAACTCCACCCTTTTTTCACTGGGCAAAGTAATTTTCATTTGGACTGAATCAATTGTGAACCCCAAATAATCAATCGAGGTACATGGTGTTAACCTTGATTCCTTCGGATGAATTAGAAACCCCAAACTTTCAAAAGTTGATTTCACAACTGCCACAGATGCTTCTGTTGACTGTTTTGTCCTTCCTATAATCAGGACATCATCCAAAATATGCCATTAGTACATGCCCCTGGCTTCTTAGCAACCCCAGAATTGGTTTTAATAATTTTGTGAATATTTTGGGAGCGGACGTTAACCAGGCAAAGCTTTGAACTGCCATAACTGGTTCATCCATGTAAATTTAAGATACTGAATATGTATCTTTAAATCTATAGTTGCCATATGACATGCTTCTGAAATAAGTTGTTTGGCAGTCACAAATGTCTCTTTTTAAAATGTTTAAATTAAACAAAAGGATTCAGACTTGTCAAGTCTAGAATAATCCCACATCCTCGATCCTTTTTTGATCGAGGGAATATATTTAACACAAATTGGTGAATTTGGTAGACTGATTCTTCAATAACACCTTTTATATATAGGGTTTGAAACACAGCTTGAACCTCCATCACTTCTTTTTGTGCAAACCATATGACAATTACAGCAGGAAAACATGCCATCTCGGCCTTTCAAGTCCATGCCGAAGAAGTGGAGAATTCTGCTAGGAACATGCTGGACAGGCAAATCATAATTTGGATTGAATTCAATTCGAAATCCTTGTATACTATTCAGAATTACCACATCTGAAGTAATCTTCCAATTGTTTATAGAAGAGACATAATCTGCCTCCAACTTTTGGACTTAATCCAGTTAGTATGTTCCCATGAGAACCAGGTCCACCTACCTCTTGAGTCATTTGAGTACTCTGAGATTCCTGGATTCTCCCAGAAGCACCCTCACTGGTTCTTGCTCCTGCTGCAGGCCGCCAGCTACGTCCCTGCGTTAATGAACGACTTGGTCCTGTCCAGGATCCGTATGACGTCTGAAAGGATATTCCTCTTTACAGACTTTACAACCATTGATATTTTCATCAATCCTGTTTTCGCTGCATCTTCCAACTCTTTAACACATCTCTCGAGATCCTCTCCAAAGAGTAAGTTGGGT
This sequence comes from Malacoraja senta, assembly GCA_038087875.1. Lineage (NCBI taxonomy): Eukaryota > Metazoa > Chordata > Chondrichthyes > Rajiformes > Rajidae > Malacoraja > Malacoraja senta. The sequence continues at coordinate 173,965,183 of CM075977.1, forward strand.
AATTGTGCATTACTTGGCTTGTAGAGTGCTGCGAATTTCGGATTCATAATAGGCCGTATAGCACCTTTCCTCGGACAATTGATCTCGAAGTGGGTGCTGCACAGCAACCCCATGCTATTCTGGCAAAAGCAGTAATTCCAGAACCCAGCAGCTTTAATATTCTCTGCAATTTTAATTCTTGAGTTCTCATAGTCATACTCAATTGATTCCAGATGATTTGATTCACTGCTGGTGCTTTCAGCAACACACAGTTGCTTGGGGTCTCATGCTTTCTTGCAGTATCATCCATCTCCTGCTGTTCCAGCTGATGGGAAACCAAGTAATTTATTAAGGAGGCCAGCTCATCTCCTAGTGGCTCTCCTGACCCTGACGGGGCAGCGAAGCATACTGCCAGTGGTGGAATATCTGGTATCTGCAGTTCTTCACCTGGTATAGCCTCACCGTCAGAGTCGGGGTCTGAACTCTCATGACCCATAGCACTCTCCTCATCTCTGAGGGTGCATTCCATCAGCCCTGTGCCAGGTGCTGTTAGGCTGCTTCCAGCAGCTTGTATTTCAGTACACTCCTCCTTGAGTGTACTTTGCTCCAATAGCCTATGCAGAAGGCTTTCCATCTGGCTAATACGCACAAAGGCAGTATCTAGCCCTGGAGCTTCCATTGCCTGGGACTCCTCCTCCATGGGCCGTCTGGATTTAAACTTGGCCTTTCGCCCGACAGGCACTGACTGAGTTTTCATCAGTCCCAGGTCCACAGTCGCTATGCTCACAGCTGGCGACTGTACCGGGGTTAGAGGTGGCTGGCTTGTACCCGGAGATTTCCGACTTTCTGCCGGCTGAATCGCACGCCTCTTCCCCCTGCCCGTTTTTTCCATGGCGTCTGTGAAAAAATCCCATAGACCCACAGAAAACAGACCTGGAAATACTTTAAAAAGTTTCTACTTACCTTGTAGTTGTAAAAACTACAAACCACTGGAGGAGCTCTGCTCCTCACGTCCGTTTGCGTCAAGGCGTCTGACGTAATGACGCGCAGGCGCACTGGCGGGGTTCTTCACGTAGTCACTCACGTGACTCCGAAGTAAAATAAATAATTCCCTTCTCTCTGCCTTAAAGAATTTTGTTAATATCTTGAAATATTTGTTCAATTCCCTGAATGAAAGTTGAAAATTTGAGTTTGTGTAATTTCTCCTTGTAACTTAAACCTCGGAGCCCAGGTATTATTCGAGTAAATTTGCACTATAGGCACTCCAATATTTCATTCATCATGCATAGTTATCCGATTTTTTCATGGTACTCTAGGTTTTGTCTGACATAGGCTTTGATAAGCTGTGCATGTTAGCTTCTATGCCCTTGCAGGCTAGTCACAGAGCCATAGAATCATTGGTCATCCAACATGGAAACAGGATTGGCAATCCATTGAGTATGTGCCAACTGTCAAACACCCATTTACACTAATCCCATTTGACAAGGACCAATTTACAGTGGACAATTAACCTTTCAGAACTCATGTCTTGGGATGTGGGAGGAACCTAAAGCATCCAGGGGAAACCCCTGTGGTCACATGCCCATTCCCCACAGACAGCAATTGAGGTCAGGATTGAACCCAGATGTGATGCAGTAGCTATCTATTAATGGGAATTTTAAACAACCATCAGGCTACTGAACTCTACAAACTTAACTCCAAACTACAAACTACTTTGAATGCTTTAGGACTTTGGGTTTTGTTTTTGCACTATATTGCTTTGTTAATTTATTGAACTTTTTGTTGAGGTTCTTTTTTGTTGTTTATAATGGTATCTACTGAGTACTGGGTTTACAAACCTGTAAGTAAGAATGTAATTGTTCCGATTTCAGACATATGACAATAAAACTTTCATGACTTGACCTTTGACTTTTGACACACTACTTACGAGGCTGCCTACTTTTTTTTATGTCAAATCAGATATGCGACCTTCCTTTGTAACACTTGAAGTAGATGAAAGCTTACAGTCCCAACAAACCTCATTGGAACTCTATGTGAATTATACATTGACACCTCAAGTTATTTTTGGATATTTATTACTGATTTTCTATAATTTTACCGCTCAATAAACTGCTGAATATTGCTGCTGAATGGTTTACTATGGGCAGTCGATGTCTAATTACATTGAGGTCAGTATAACCTAAATGTTGCACCTTAGCAGCTATTATGCATGTCTCCTTTTCAAGGATTATATTGAACTAAATCATACTGCAATTAGAGTGGATAAACTATCATGCAACATTATGCTGTTAACTATGTTTGGTTCATTACTCACCATTAGATCTCACATAATCTTGATCAATCAGGATGTAATGTTGCAGAAAACCAATCTAAATATTCTCAAGAATGTCATTACCTTATTTGTCACAATCTTTGTGAAAATCGCCCATAAATTCCTTGCTGCACAACCCTGACAACCTGACACGATAGTGGGATTGAAGCTTCTGGGGCTAAATGATTCAGGCGATTACAAATATTTGACCTTTATCATTAAATCTACAGGCTTTCAAAATCTCCAATTTCATATTTCACAATGAATTAAAAACTATTCAGATAAAGTATATTTCCCATCATTTCTCTTACTTACAAAGTAAGTACTTGGCAAAAGAATAAATCAGGGAAGGTAGTGCATCCATTGATAACAAGGGAAATCAGGGATAGTATCAAAACAAAAGATGAAGCATACAAATTAGCCAGAAAAAGCAGCCTACCAGAGGACTGAGAGAAATTCAGAATCCAGCAGAGGAGGACAAAGGGCTTAATTAGGAAAGGGAAAATAGATTATGAAAGAAAACTGGCAGGGAACATAAAAACTGACTGCAAAAGGTTTTATAGATATGTGAAGAGAAAAAGATTAGTTAAAACAAATGTAGGTCCCTTGCAGTCGGAAACAGGTGAATTGGTCATGGGGAACAAGGACATGGCAGACCAATTGAATAACTACTTTGGTTCTGTCTTCACTAAGGAAGACTTAATTAATCTGCCAGAAATAGCAGAGGACCGGGGGTCAAATGAGATGGAGGAACTGAGTGAAATCCAGGTTAGCTGGGAAGTGGTGTTAGGTAAATTGAATGGATTAAAGGCCAATAAATCACCAGGGCCAGATAGGCTGCATCCCAGAGTACTTAAGGAAGTAGCCCTAGAAATAGTGGATGCATTAGTGATAATTTTTCAAAACTCTTTAGATTCTGGAGTAGTTCCTGAGGATTGGAGGGTAGATAATGTAACCCCACTTTTTAAAAAGGGAGAGAGAGAGAAAACGGGGAATTACAGACCAGTTAGTCTAACATCGGTAGTGGGGAAACTACTAGAGTCAGTTATTAAAGATGGGATAGCAGCACATTTGGAAATTGGTGAAATCATTGAACAAAGTCAGTATGGATTAATGAATGGTAAATCATGTCTGACGAATCTTATAGAATTTTTCGAGGATGTAACTAGTAGAGTGGATAAGGGAGAACCAGTGGATGTGTTATATCTGGACTTTCAGAAGGCTTTCGACAAGGTCCCACATAAGAGATTAGTATACAAACTTAAAGCACACGGTATTGGGGGTATTGATGTGGATAGAGAACTGGCTGGCAGACAGGAAGCAAAGAGTAGGAGTTAAAGGGTCCTTTTCAGAATGGCATGCAGTGACTAGTGGGGTACCGCAAGGCTCTGTGCTGGGACCCCAGCTATTTACAATATATATTAATGATTTGGACGAGGGAATTGAATGCAACATCTCCAGGTTTGCTGATGACACGAAGCTGGGGGGCAGTGTTAGCTGTGAGGAGGGTGCTAGGAGGTTGCAAGATGACTTGGATAGGCTGGGTGAGTGGGCAAATGCATGGCAGATGCAGTATAATGTGGATAAATGTGAGGTTATCCACTTTGGTGGCAAAAACAGGAAAGTAGACTATTACCTGAATGGTGGCCGATTAGGAAAAGGAGAGATGCAACGAGACCTGGGTGTCATGGTACACCAGTCATTGAAAGTAGGCATGCATGTGCAGCAGGCAGTGAAGAAAGCGAATGGTATTTTAGCATTCATCGCAAAATGATTTGAGTATAGGAGCAGGGAGGTTCTACTGCAGTTATACAGGGTCTTGGTGAGACCACACCTGGAGTATTGCATACAGTTTTGGTCTCCTAATCTGAGGAAGGACATTCTTGCCATAGAGGGAGTACAGAGAAGGTTCACCAGACTGATTCCTAGGATGTCAGGACTTTCATATGAAGAAAGACTGGATAGACTCGGCTTGTACACGCTAGAATTTAGAAGATTGAGGGGGGATCTTATAGAAACTTACAAAATTCTTAAGGAGTTGGACAGGCTAGATGCAGGAAGATTGTTCCTGATGTTGGGGAAGTCCAGAAAAAGGGGTCACAGTTTAAGGATAAAGGGGAAATCTTTTAGGACTGAGATGAGAAAAACATTTTTTACACAGAGAGTGGTGAATTCTCTGCCACAGAATGTAGTTGAGGCCAGTTCATTGGCTATATTTAAGAGGGAGTTAGATGTGGCCCATTTAAGAGGGAGTTAGATGAAAGCCTTTTGAAAGTCCAGATATAACACATCCACTGGTTCTCCCTTATCCACTCTACTAGTTACATCCTCGAAAAATTCTATAAGATTTGTCAGACATGATTTACCTTTTGTAAGTCCATGCTGACTTTGTCCAATGATTTCACCACTTTCCAAATGTGCTGCTATCCCATCTTTAATAACTGACTCTAGCAGTTTCCCCACTTCCGATGTTAGACTAACTGGTCTGTAATTCCCCGTTTTCTCTCTCCCTCCCTTTTTTGTGGGGTTACATTAGCTACCCTCCAATCCTCAGGAACTACTCCAGAATCTAAGGAGTTTTGAAAAATTATCGCTAATGCATCCACTATTTCTGGGGCTACTTCCTTAAGTACTCTGGGATGCAGCCTATCTGGTCTTGGGGATTTATCGGCCTTTAATCCATTCAATTTACCCAACACCACTTCCCGGCTAACCTGAATTTCACTCAGTTCCTCCATCTCATTTGACCCTGCTATTTCCGGCAGATTATTTATGTCTTCCTTAGTGAAGACAGAACCAAAGTAGATATTCAATTGGGCTGCCATGTCCTTGTTCCCCATGATCAATTCACCTGTTTCTGACTGCAAGGGACCTACATTTGTTTTAACTAATCTTTTTCTCTTCACATATCTATAAAAACTTTTGCAGTCAGTTTTTATGTTCCCTGCCAGTTTTCTTTCATAATCTATTTTCCCTTTCCTAATTAAGCACTTTGTCCTCCTCTGCTGGACTCTGAATTTCTCCCAGTCCTCTGGTAGGCTGCTTTTTTTGGCTAATTTGTACGCTTCATCTTTTCTTTTCATACTATCCCTGATTTCCCTTGTTATTCACGGATGCACTACCTTCCCTAATTTATTCTTTTTCCAAACTGGGGTGAACAATTGTTGTAGTTCATCCATGCAGTCTTTAAATGCCTTCCATTGCATATCCACCATCAACCCTTTAAGAATCAATTGCCAGTCAATCTTGGCCAATTCACATCTCATACCCTCAAAGTTACCTTTCTTTAAGTTCAGAACCGTTGTTTCTGAATTAACAATGTCACTCTCCATCCTAATGGGAGAGGCTGTGGAAGCTAACAGGGAGGTGAAACTTTGGTCAAAGCTGTTCAATTTTAAAAAGTATCTGTGAAATTGGTGAACTTACTATAATTAAATTAATCAAGGACAGCACAGTGGCGCAGAGGTAGAGTTGCTGCCTTACAGCACCAGAGACTCAGATTGGATCCTGACTACAGTTGGTGTCTCTACGGAGTTTGTGCATTCCCCCTGTGACCGTGTGGGTTTGCTCCAATTTCCTCCCACATTCCAAAGACATACATGTAGGTTAATTGGTTTCTGTAAATTATCCATAGTGTGTAGGATAGAACTGGTGTATGGATGATCGTTGGTCGTTGCAGATTCGGTGGGCCAAAGAGCCTGTTTCCATGCTGTATCTCTAAACAAAACTAAACTAAACTTTTGAAAAAGGTAAGAGCTTAACAAAATAAAATTAACGATTAAAATACTTAAAGTACTTTGAAATAACTAAAAGGATCAAAATAAGGCAAAAGCCATAAAACTAATGGCTAATCATCCCATTTGACTCTTCATCTCCAAGTCTGACTGGTGCAAGATCCATGGGGCAATTCCTCAGTGTAAATTTGAGAAATCCCAACAGGATAGAACTCTTGTGCTAGACTATGCGGTAAAGCTAATGGCAAGAGAAGTGGAAGTCAGTCCTAGACCCACAGAGCACGTGCACAACTCTGATAATTAGTTGAGCTTGAATGGACGTAATCCAATGTCAGCCCTTTGGAACCTCAGCTTCAGCAGCCAGGTTCAATCTGTAATTTTCACTGCACTATCCCCTTAGAACACAGGAATAGCAGCACTCACATGATCACTCTGCTTCTGGCTTGCACACAAACCTCTTGCGTGATGGTTGAGAATGGATCAATTGCAAATTCATTTCATACCTCTCACTTAATTCAAAATAATGCAATGGGTATTTTCATAATATAATAAAACCTGGAGATCCTCTGTTGAAAGTAGGAATTCAAATCACTAAATGAACATTTTTGGATGTCCCTGACTACAGAACAGATCATTCATGCTATTGCACTCTGGGAGATTAACACTACTTCCAGAAAAAATTGGGGCAAGGGATCCACTGCCTCCATCCTCTCTATAAAAACATTCTCCTCTCTCCCCAGCACACCGCTTGAATCCTTACTGTGTGCCTGTGCAAACAGATGTGTAGAATTTGTGCCTGTTCAAAATCCCCCTTCAAATGCAATCATATTTAAATTCTTACACACGTCTCTGTATCCAGGCATCCAGTGAAGATCCTGTCTTTGGGCAGTTTGCTTTTGGAGTAAATCCATTGCAAATCATAATGTTTAAAATAAATGTGCAAATGAGAAAACTCACAGTCACTCTTTCTTATAACATGGGTGTAAATTTATTCATGTTCAGGACCATCTTTATCAGTTGCGGAAGTAACAGATGTACATGTGTGGTGGATGGCAGTTCATGGAGAGATAGCAAAAAAAATGTCCTCAATAACTGTGAGGTAAGTAAAGAAAGCTTGGTATCAAACTGAGATCTGTTGGCAATGTGGAAAAAATGGATGTAATATGATTTTAGGATCTTTTAAAAATGTGCATTTTCATTGGAGTTAATACATTAGTTTTATATAATTTATAGCAACATGTAACATTGAAATATTAGTCATGTTGGAAAATTGATCTGAAAATATAAAATCCAGTTGCATAGATTACATATTTGAAATTCATGTCTAATTCTATTTCAATAAAAGTGTCCAAATTGGGGGCAGCTCTTTCTCCACAGAAACCTTTCATCCTTTATAATATTCAAGCACATAATCAGAATGTAGAAATGTTGACGCGCTGCATAAATAGTGTAGCTTAAAGCATATCAAAATATGTTAGACAAAGGGAAGAGGATTTGTTTCAGATTTTAAGAAGCTCAACACAGTCAGGGAAACTTAAAAGTTGAAACAGCTCTTCTTCAAGTGAAAGCACCATTATTTTATTAGAATGCCTGTTCCAGACCACGGGGATTTTACTTTAATCGGCAACTCAAATTGTTTTAAAATATTATTTCTCCTAGTCTCCTCTTGCTTTATTTCATATTAAATACTTTACGGCCTCGGCTAAGGCATGGAATTGAAACTGCCATCTTAAATCAATGGGAATCTATATTGGTTTACAGACTGTCACATCACAAGTCCTGTTATACCAATCTCCTCAACAAATCATCACCTCATATTAAGTGCTCATTACCTAGCTTAGTAGTGGATGTGCAGCAGAATGATTTATTTGGATAGCTCGAAAATATACCAGCTGAAGTCTATCATTATTATATTTTTAGAATGCATGTAGCCCAGGATAAAGTGGCCGAGGTTAAATAATGGCTAAATGTTCATTTATTCTGGTGTGAAAGTCAGATACAAAATGAAAAAAGTTTCATATCATAATAATAATTTGTTTATAATTTTGAGGATATGAAAATGTAATGAGACCCCAATAATCACTTTTGTTGGATCAGCCTTATCCATCAAATTTCTTCCAAAATCCTTAAAATAAAATGTCCATATTTATGCGTACCTTTGTTGTGTGATAAATTTTCTCTCGGGTTTGATGGTGCCTCTTGCTATCATAAGAAACCATAAGAAACATGTCTGTTTATATTTTGGTAGTCGATGCCCTTTTGCTACCAGTGCGGTACCAGATTTCTCACAGTCACTCTCTAGTGACTTTTGCTTTAAATATGTGTATTCCACTTGGAATTCCATTATTACTGCCTTTAGAAAACGATTTCAAACAAAATAAAATAATGACTGACTCAATGCACCACATAAGCCTTTGACTCTCTGGTACCTTTAGCCTACCATGTCCTTCACAACAAGACATGTCCTTACTTGAAAGATGACGTATGAATGGACATGTGGGGTTCACATTGTGATCACTCACTTACAAATACATACAAAACGGAAGGCCAGAAACAAGAATCAAGTATGTACTTGGACAAGTGTAGATGTATTAAATGGGTCAGGCAGCGGAACCATGGATAAGTGATGTTTCTGAAATGGACTCTTCTTCAGTCTGAAGAGTTCCAAAAGGTCACCTATCCATGTTCTTCTGAGATGCTGGCTGACCTCATGAGTTATTCCAGCATTTTGTGTCTTCTTTTGTAACCAGCATCTGCAGTTCCTTGAATTTAACATGATAGAGGCTCCGAAGTTGCAAGAAACTACAGATACTGGAATCTAGAGCAAAACATAAAGTGCTGGAGGATCTCACTGAGTCAGGCTGCATCTGTGAATTGAATGGACCGAGGATGTTTCAGGTTGGGGCCCATCTTCAGTCTGATGGTGTAGGAGGAAGAAAGCTGGACAGAAGAGGCAAGTAACAGATGGGTACTGGTGGGAGGGTGGGCGGGGGTAATTGGAAGATGGATGGAGATAGTGATAATGGCCAGAAATGAAAAGGAGACAAAATAATGTGACATGAGGAAAGAAGAGGAAGAATTGGTGGGAGAGAAGGTGGGAGAGATATGAATTGAAGGGGATGTGAGAAAGGAAAATGGTGGATAAAAGAAAATAAAAGTAATATGTGACTGGGGGATGGGAAAGGAGCACATGGGGCAGGGGAAAGGATCAGGGGTAATCAAGGTGGTGGTGAGATGGGTGTGTACATGATGGGTGGTGTGTGTCAGGAGAAAGAGAATGTGGGTCTGGTAGGAATTAATAAAATTTTGAGAATTCGATGTACTGTTAGTTAGAAGCTACACAAGTGGAATATGAAGTGTTGTTTTTCCAGTTTGCTTGTGGCCTCACTCTGGCAATGAACAGAAAGGTCTGTATGGGAATTGGAAGTGGAGTTAAAATAGTTAGTAACCTGTAGCTCCAGCAAACCTTGGTGGACAGAGCGCAAGTGTTTGGGAAATTCTCACCTAATGTACACTTGTTCTTGCCCATGTAAATGAAACCCATTGGGAGCAGCGAATGCAATATGCAAGGTTGGTGGAGGTGCACATGAACTTCTGTCATAACTGGTAGTGCTGCTGGGGTCCCTGAATGGAAATGAGAGGGGAGGTGCAAGCCCAGGTGTCACATCTCCTGCAGTTGCATGGGAAAGTACCTGCGGAGGTGATGGGATGAGATGGGTAGGAAAAGATGAACGGACCAAAGAGTTGCAGTGAAAGTGATTCACTACAGAAGTGGAAAATGGGTGAGGATGGGAAGAAGTGACCAGTAGTGGGATTGCATTGAAGTTGGCAGAAATGTAGGAGAATGGGTGTTGTATGCAGAGGCTCATGGAAAGAAAGGTGAGGACCAGGGGAACTCTATCCTTCTTCCATCTGCAGGGAGGGGCACGAGAACTGAACTGCGGGACAAAGTGGAGCCATGGGTGAGGCTTCCATCCAGAACAGCAAAGGGAGTCGATATTTACCGAAGTAAGAAGTCATCTTGGAAGTCCTCATATGGAAAGCCTCTTCTTTGAGCAGATGCAGCAGACACCTTTGTTACATTTTGAGTTTCTTGTTGAAGTAACAGAAAGGTTGATAAAGGAAATGAGCTTGATATGAAGTGTTTAATCTTCCAATAGGCATTTGATATACATAATAAGCTTGTCATCAAAACTGAAGGCCATGAAATAAAAGAGGCAGAGAAGCATGGATATAAGGTGGGCAAGGAAAAGGAAACAGAAAGTGGTAGTGAAAGACTGTTTTCAAGATTGGGGAGAAGTGTACAGTGTCGTTACCCAGAGGCTGATACTGGGCCACTGATTTTATTAGCATATGTTGTTGACTTGGACTTGGAAGCACTTAGCACAATTTCCAAATCTGCAAATGCCATGAAACTTGGAGGCATTGATGTACTCTGTGGATGACTGTCATATTCAAAGGGGATAAATACAAGCTGGTGGGGTGGGCAGATCGGTGGTTGACTAAAGCTACTGCTGAACATCTCAAATCATTATGTTTAGTAGAAAGAATAAGAAGTACCTGGAATATAAAATAACAATGAAGCTGACAAAGAATGTTTGCGATAAAAAAAAACAGATAGCATCCTGACCTTATAAATAGTACTTGTGGACAGTGAAAGCTCCTTACAATGGGAGAGAGTGTGACCGGGCCTAACTTATAATCATGAAGGCTACAGACAAAAGTAGATCTGAAGAAGTTGTCCCATTAGTAGGAGGGCACAGAAGAAAAGGACAAAGAATGAAGGTGATTATCAAAAGAATCCAAAGATTCATGTTGAAAATTATGTTTACGCAGTATGTGTAAATGTCATGGAATGCACTATTAGAGGGACTGACTGAGGGTAGAGGGACTGTATCATTCCAAGGCCAGCTGGATAAGTATATGGAAAGAAAGTGACTGCAGGGCTCTGGGACAGTCATAGAGCAATGCAACATGGAAACAGGCGCTTTAGCCCACCTTGTCCATGTTATCCAAGTTGACATTCTGGGCGAGTCCCATTTGCCTGCATTTAGTCCATATTTCTCTAAACCCTTAGAGAAATATTTCTGCCAAATGTCTTTTGAAAGTCATAATTATATCAACATCCTTATTTTCCCCTCTCAGCTCATTCCATTTGCAGACTATCTCTGAGTGAATAACATGCCCCTGAGATCCCTCTTAAATTTTCCCCCTTTCGGCTTAAAATAATGCCCTCTAGTTTAAGAATCATCTACTCTGGGAAAATACCTGTGGGTATTAATTTTATCCATGCCCCTCATGACATTGTATACTTCAATAAGGTCACCCCACAGTCTCCTATGCATCACAGTAAAATCCCAGCCTCGCCAACCTCTCCCAATGACAAGCCTGCATCCAGGTAATATCTGAGTCAATCTTTTCTCCACCCTTTCCAATTTAATGACATTCTTCCTGCAGCTGGGTAATCAGAACTGCACAAAGACCTCCAAGTGTGATCTCACCAAGAACTTGTACAACTGTATAATGAAGTCCCAACTTTAGTCCTCAATACCTATCCCATGACGGTAAGCATACCATAAACCTTCTTCACCAAACTGTTCACTTGACTCACCACTTTCAGAAAACCATGTACTGTACTCCCAAATCTTTCTGCACACCAACACTCTCCACAGCTTTGCCATTTACTGCATAAATCCTGCCCTGGTCTGACATGCCAACGTACAACACCTCACACTTGTTAGAGTTAAATTCGAATTTTGATTCCTTAGCACACATTCCCAACTGATCTAGATCCTGTTGTAAGCTTAGATATCCTTACTAACTGTCAACAAGGCCACCAATTTGGTGTCCTCTGCAAATTTACTAACAACATTAACTACTTTGTCAACCAAATTGTTAATGTAGATAGCAAACAACAGTGGACCCAGCACCAATCACAGCCACACTCTACATTGCATCAGAAAAATACCCCTCCACAAATCCCTTACGACTCATTCCCACAATATCAATTTTGAATCCAACTGTTTGGCTCACCTTAAAATCAATGTGATCTGACATTAGAGAGTCTTTGGCTAAAAATATATATTGATTAACATTTATTTTAAGTTATTTACTTTAAAAAGTATTCAAAGTAGTTGACCCTAACTTTCTGCATATACCATTAACTTTATCTGGATAACCTACTTTACACCTCCACTAAAGCTAACTTGCCAATGTTCTCTCCTTGCAAAGTGCATGGTAATATATGATTGATTCATTAAACTGAACAACTGAACAAATTCATTTCAGAATTTCTAGGCTTTGTCTCAAGGGATGTTGCAAATTAAAGTAACATACAACTTTACAAGGTTCTTGTTAGATGCATTTAAACTATTGCATTCAGTTCTGGCACCTCACAATAGATTGGCCTGGGAGAGTTCATGTCAATTTCTTAGAATAACACAGGAAAAGTAAGTTATACATGCAAGTAAAATAAAGTGAGGTGTTTGTTGTTTGCATATAGAAAAATAACAGTTGAAATAATAAAAATGTCCAAGGTTACTGAAGAAAGATTAGGTAGAGTAAAACGTACTTATTTTCAGAGGGGAGTCTAAAATTAGGGTTGGTAAATCTAAAATGCAGGGAGTTTAAAATGCAGCGAGGCTCTCTTGTACTGCTTGAGAGGGTTTAAGCTTGAGAGGGTTTGACAAGGGCATGATAACCAAAGTAGTCGGGCAGCAATGGGATGGACTGCTAGGAAGGCAAGAGTGAAGAAAGTTTAATAATCATATGTACCAACAAGGGGACAATTAAATTCTTACTTGCAGCAGCATAATAGGCCTGTAAGCACCGTGCTTATAGATAACATAAAAAGCAAAAAAAAAGTCATAATCATAATCGTAATTTATTAGCCAAGTATGTTTTGCAACATACGAGGAATTTGGTTTGCCATAGTCATAACAAAAAAACAACAAGACACACAACTACATAAAATTTGACATAAACATCCACCACAGCGGGTCCTCTACATTCCCTACTGTGATGGAAGGCAATAAAGTAATATCTTCTTTCCTCCTTTCCTCCCGCGGACGGGGAGTCGAACCATCCGCAGCCGGAAATCGAGCTCCCACGTCGGGGTGAGCTCCCACATCGGGACGGTCAAAAACTTGGCTTGGAGTTCCCAAAACTTATACAAAGTAGACATACCTTGAGGAGATTTCACAGTGGAGCAGACAAAATTTGTAGGAAGAACATGCAGATGCTGGTTTACACCGAAGATTTCCAGAACTCTTGTTGGAGAGAAGAGGATAACTTCTTCTGGGTGACTTTAACTTCTCCAATATTGGCTTCCGGTTGCGCCATGTTACACTAACAGACTCACACCTAGCTCCGCTCCTGAAAAATTCGTGATTCGGGACCGATTTAAAAACCTTACCAAAGCTTCTGGTCGCCGCGCTGATGATGTCATCAGTAAGCGCGATGAATTAAACAGTGGTTTAAGGACTTTTAAATGAAAAAACTGTCTCCAGCTCAGAGTCCTCAGAGAACAGTTACAAGACAGCTGCTGAAAAGCCTGAAGAATCCTGAAGAAGTTACCTCTGAAGGGGTCCCTGAAGTGGCTGCAGAAATGTCTACAAGATCCAAGACAGATCTGGTTAAGGACAAAGATAAAGAATTTGAGGATTTAAAGAAATCGGTGAGAGATATAAAAGATGAAATTGTGGATGAAAATAAAAAATATGATGGGAAAAATGATGGAAAAAATTGAAAAGATGATGGAGAATATGAGTGCTGGTAATCAGAAAGGTATTGATTCAATTGGCACTATAAACAAACAAATTGATGATGTTAAAGGAGAGTTATCGGGGAGAATTGATAAGGTGGAAGAAGCTACCACAGACAAGTTCACGGCTGTGCTTGAAACAGTGGCTGCAAGTATGTCTACAATCATGGAAATGGAGAGAAATATGGCTCGAATGGCTGAAGATATGGAGAGAATGAGGCAAGAACATGAGCAAACTACAGGACAGATGGCGATTCATCTGGGGAAAGTTTCAGACAAATCCCTTGACCTGGAAGCTCGTTCAAGACGCCAGAATTTAAGAATTCTTGGAGTCTCAGAGGGAGCTGAGGGAAGGGACATTCGTGAGTTTGCTATGGGCTTATTCAAACAACTGCTTAATCTCCCCAATGAACCGAAAATTGAAGTGGCACATCGAGTAGCGAGATTTAAACCAAGATCACAAACAAGACCAGACCACCCACGACAGATTATCGTGAAATTTCGGGACATTTCAGAACTTGAAGAGGTGATGAGTAAAATCAAATATGGAATGCAACTGAGGCTTGATAACGACTCTATCAAAATATTCAGGGACTATCCTCATGAAATTGTGCAAAAGAGAAATCAGTTCACAAAGGCAAAAGACATTCTTAAGGGAATTCAAGATGTTAGATACGGTGTCTTCTACCTGGCTAAGATGCGAATTACTTGTAAGGGACATGAGAAATCATTTGTAAACCCAGAGGATGCGTACAAATATGCCCAGAGCATCGTGGAAAAGTAGCGGGAATATATGGACGGTATGGACAAATTTTTCTATTATTATTCCACAGTTAATGGCTGATCAGAAGCGAAGAAACAGCTCTTTTAGTACTTTAAAAAAAACTTAAATGAAGAATGCTTTCAGCTCCATATGTCTAGACTCCTTATCTGTGGAATTTTGACTCAAGGACATTCTGTGTTCCAAATGAAGCAAATAGAGGATAACAGAGGATCGTCGAGCCGAAGAGAGTGGAATTCACCAGAAGCATTAATTGTTTAAGAGATTAAAATACTAATTTAAATTGTAAAGAACTAATCCTATTAATAATTTAACAATTTAACAATATTAATATGGAAATAGTAACGGACGCTAACAAGAAAAAACAAATTTATGAACTAACACAAAAATTCACTAAATCTAAGCCTTACCTATAATTGGGGGGAGGGGAGGAGAAACGAGCACCTGGCTTAGATCCAGGAGCACGTTTCACGTAAACCCCTTCAACCAACAGTTGATTATTATTGAAGGTAAAATTACTCGTTTAAACAATTAGTAGATACAATTGTTATAACGAAATATATAGGGTAAATTTGTATTATATATCTGATTGCGAGGTCCCGTCCCATTATGGTATGAGTAACCAAGGGAGCAGAGTTATTTGTTTAACATCGACAATGGAAGTCGATACAAGGTTTTCTCCCACCGACAGGTGGGCCACTTGTTACAATGTCGACAATTTTAGACACAGTATTTTCACTTTTTCAATTTTTTTTTTACTATCACATCGTCACATGTTTGTGTTTTTTGTTTAGCGATAAGCGTAAAAGGGATATGCCAACTGAACTTAGTAACGCAAAGGTTCCCCCAATACCTAAAGACCTGAGGTATGGATGCACCATAAGATTTACAGGTATTATAACTATTCAAAATGCAAGACGTTAAACAAAAGAACCTAGGAGGAGTCACATTCTGCAGTTGGAATATAAGAGGTGTAAATGAACCTATTAAAAGGGGTAAGATATTAGCTCAGCTGAAATTGTACAATACTGACATCATCTTTCTACAAGAAACCCATCTCAAATCCCAGGATCAGGCTAGATTAAGGGCGAATTGGATAGGTCAAATTTATCTTTCTTCATATACTTCAAAATCTAGAGGTACGTCAATCATTATTCGAAAAGGCACACCATTCAAAGCAAAGAATACCATAACAGATAAGGAAGGGAGATATTTGATAGTTACCGGAGAAATTCACGCTACCCCAATTACCTTAGTAAATATATACGCGCCTAACTTTGATAATCCTCATGTTTTCAATAAAATCCTGAACATAATCGCAGAATCTAATTACCAAAATGTTATAATAGGAGGAGACTTTAACTGTGTTTTAGATCCATATTTAGATAAATCCAGCCAAAAACAGAGAGGTAATACGAAATCTAAAACTAGTGAACTCATAAATACATACATAAATAATACCAATATAACAGATGTTTGGAGAATTGCTAATCCGACTGGCAGGGAATACTCATTTTATTCAATGGTACACAAAACATACTCACGTATAGATTATTTCCTGGTGGATACAAAATTAATCCCTTACACTGTGAACCCAAAATACCATACCAACTCGATCTCAGATCATTCACCGTTAACTTTCTTTTTAAAACTGGAAGGAATGTCTAAGAACAAATCGTTTTGGAGATTCAATCCTCAAATCCTAAAAGACCCGCAAGGGAGTATATATCTAAAAAAACAAATGGACGTCTTTTTTGAAATAAATGACACTCCAGATATATCGCCTACTTTACTATGGGAATCTTTTAAAGCATTTATTAGAGGTGTTATAATCTCATACCAAGCTTTTCAAAATAAAAAGAATAAGAATGAACAAAGACAGTTAGAAGAACAAATTAGGCAACTGGATATAGATAATGCTAAAGATCCACCTATGGATAAACAGAATAAAATAATAATTCTGAAATTTAAATTAAATAAATTATTATCAGCCAAACTTATAAGACTTTTCCAAATTACAAGACAGGAACACTTTGAATTTGGGGATAAACCACACAAACCTTTGGCTCATCAGCTAAAAAAACGAGAAAAAGAACACATGATTCAAAAGATTAAATCAGATAGAGGGGAATCATTAACTTTACCGAATGATATTAATAAAAGATTTGCGCAATTTTATGAGAATTTGTACACATCCAAAACGACAATGTACACCAATAAAATTACAGAGTTCTTGGATAACTGTAATCTTCCAAAGTTAGAGTTGAAGGAACAAGAGGAATTGGGTGCACAAATCTCAATTAAGGAATTAGAAGATACAATAAATTCATTAAAGAACGGAAAAACTCCAGGTCCTGACGGATTTAATAATGAATTTTATAAGAAGAAATGTAGAAGAAAAATGGAGGACATTTAAGGGTGAAATTTTAAGAGTACAGAATCTTTATGTCCCTGTTCGGTTGAAAGGAAATAGTAAAAATAGTAAAAAATGGAAAGAGCCATGGTTTTCAAGGGAAATTGGACACGGTTCGGAAAAAGAGAGAGATCTACAATAATTATAGGCAGCATGGAGTAAATGAGGTGCTTGAGGAGTATAAAGAATGTAAAAAGAATATTAAGAAAGAAATTAGAAAAGCTAAAAGAAGATATGAGGTTGCTTTGGCAAGGAAGGTGAAAGTAAATCCAAAGGGTTTCTACAGCTATATTAATAGCAAAAGGATAACAAGGAATAAAATCGGTCCATTAGAGAGTCCGAGTGGACAGCTATCTGCAGAGCCAAAAGAGATGGGGGAGATATTGAACAATTTATTTTCTTCGGTATTCACGAAGGAGAAGGATATGGAATTATGTGAGGTAAGGGAAACGAGCAGAGTAGCAATGAAAACTGTGAGATTCAAAGAAGAGGAGGTGTGGACACTTTTGAAAAATATGAAAACGGATAAGTCTCCAGGTCCTGACAGGATATTCCCTAGGACATTGAGGGAAGTTAGTGTAGAAATAGCAGGGGCTATGACAGAAATATTTCAAATGTCATTAGAAACGGGAATAGTGCCGGAGGATTGGCGTACTGCGCATGTTGTTCCGTTGTTTAAAAAGGGTTCGAAGAGTAAACCTAGCAATTATAGACCTGTTAGTTTGACGTCAGTGGTGGGCAAATTAATGGAAAGGATACTTAAAGATAATATATATAAGCATCTGGATAAGCAGGGTCTGATTAGGAACAGTCAACATGGATTTGTGCCTGGAAGGTCATGCTTGACTAATCTTCTTGAATTTTTCGAAGAGGTTACTAGGGAAATTGATGAGGGTAAAGCAGTGGATGTTGTCTATATGGACTTCAGTAAGGCCTTTGACAAGGTTCCTCATGGAAGGTTGGTTAAGAAGATTCAATTGTTGGGTATTATTGGTGGAGTAGCAAGATGGATTCAACAGTGGCTGAATGGGAGATGCCAGAGAGTAATGGTGGATGGCTGTTTGTCAGGTTGGAGGCCGGTGACGAGTGGGGTGCCTCAGGGGTCTGTGTTGGGTCCACTGTTGGTTGTCATGTACATCAATGATCTGGATGAAGGTGTGGAAAATTGGATTAGTAATTATGCAGATGATACTAAGATAGGTGGTGTTGTGGATAATGAAGTAGATTTTCAAAGTCTACAGAGAGATTTAGGCCATTTGGAAGAGTGGGCTGAAAGATGGCAGATGGAGTTTAATGCTGACAAATGTGAGGTGCTACATCTCGGCAGGACAAATCAAAATAGGACGTACACGGTAAATGGTAGCGAATTGAGGAATGCAGTTGAACAGAGGGATCTAGGAATAACTGTGCATAGTTCCCTGAAGGTGGAATCTCATGTAGATAGGGTGGTAAAGAAAGCTTTTGGTGTGCTGGCCTTTATAAATCAGAGCATTGAATATAGAAGTTGGGATGTAATGTTAAAATTGTACAAGGCATTGGTGAGGCCAATTCTGGAGTATGGAGTACAATTTTGGTCGCCTAATTATAGGAAGGATGTCAACAAAATAGAGAGAGTACAGAGGAGATTTACTAGAATGTTGCCTGGGTTTCAGCAACTAAGTTACAGAGAAAGGTTGAACAAGTTAGGTCTTTATTCTTTGGAGCACAGAAGGTTAAGAGGGGACTTGATAGAGGTCTTTAAAATTATGAGCGGGTTAGACAGAGTGGACGTGGATAAGCTTTTCCCATTGAGAGTAGGGAAGATTCAAACAAGGGGACATGACTTGAGAATTAAGGGACAGAAGTTTAGGGGGAACTTTAGGGGGAACTTCTTTACTCAGAGAGTGGTAGCTGTGTGGAATGAGCTTCCAGTGGAAGTGGTGGAGGCAGGTTCGATGTTATCCTTTAAAAATAGATTGGATGGGTATATGGACTGGAAAGGAATGGAGGGTTATGGTCTGAGTGCAGGTAGATGGGACTAGGAGGAAGTATTTATTTTTAATTAAAAAAAAAAATAAAAAAAAAATTAAAAAAAAATGTTCAGCACGGACTTGAAGGGCCGAGATGGCCTGTTTCCGTGCTGTTATGGTTATATGGTTATATGGTTATATGGTTAAACGTTTTCATGACAAAATTATACCACGTTTACAAAAAATGTATAAATATGCCTTTAAAGAACAAATATTACCGGATACACTAGCTGAATCAACGATCACATGAATACTTAAAAAAGACAAAGATATAGAAGAACCGGGTTCGTATAGAGCTATAGCATTGTTAAATACAGATTAAAAAATATTAGCTAAAACACAAGCTAGAAGATTAAGTAAATATATTAGTAAATTAATAAACCCAGATCAAACGGGGTTTATCCCTAAGAGACATTCATCTAATAATATGAGACGGCTACTCAATATAATGCACTCACACAAAACCAAAGAACAAGAATTATCAATTATTTCCTTGGACGCTGAAAAAGCATTTGATCAAGTAGAATGGAATTATATGGTTAAAGTATTACAAAAATTCCAATTGGGAATGAATTTCATTCTATGGATTAAATTATTATATAATAAGCCTACAGCTAGAATATTAACTAATAACATATTATCTTCGAAATTCCAATTATCAAGGGGTAACAGACAAGGATGCTCATTATCACCGCTGTTATTTGCTCTTATAATTGAACCTTTAGCGTAAAAAAATAGAATACATCCAGATATCCATGGCTATAACACTAAATATTCAAATAATAAAATATCTTTATACGCGGATGATATATTATTGTACATCACAAAACCTCAAATTACTATACCAAACATATTAAATCTAAGGATTTTGGATCCTTTTCTGGATACAGAATAAATTGGAATAAAAGTGAAATTATGTCAATAAAACCGAAAGACTCAACACATCTCTTAAAATTCCCTTTTAAAATAGCTACAGAAAAATTTAAATACTTGGGTATTGAAATTACCAGAACATATCAAGGCATGTTCAAAGCAAATTATAATCCACTACTTAATAAATTAAATACATTAATTAAATTCTTGAAAACGCTTCCGATGTCTTTAATAGGCCGAATAAACGCAATAAAAATGATCTTTTTACCAGAAATTCTATACCTATTACAATCAATTCCTATATATTTAACAAAAAGTTTTTTTTTTAAATTGGATTCAGACATTACTAATTTTGTATGGGATTATAAATCCCATAGAATACAAAGAACACATTTAAATAAACCTAAAGTATTAGGGGGCTTAGCACTCCCTAACTTTATGTACTATTATTGGTCAGTAAATATTAAAAATATGATTCAACTGATGGACAACTCTGCCCAGCAGGTGGACTGGATTATAATGGAGAGAGAAGACTGCTCCTCTTGTAATATTGGAGCGATCCTCCTCTCACCAATGAAACTGAATAATATAAATTATAATAAAAACCCAATTATACATAGTACAATTAGAACTTGGAAACAAATAAAACAAAATTTAAAATTAAGAAATCTATCGCTTTATCCCCAATAGTTGATAACCCTTCGTTTAAACCCTCCATTATAGACAAATCATTTATACAATGGGAAAGATTAGGAATTAAAACGCTCAGAGACTTGTATGAAACTGGAAAATTACTATCTTTCCAACAATTACAAATAAAATATAATCTGGGAAACAATCAATACTTTAAATATTTTCAAATATATGATTATCTGAAAAAATATACAAAATATTATTATAACATGCCACCAGATGTACTGGACGAAGCAATGCAGATAAAAGCTGAATCAGCAAACTTAATATCTTATTTGTATAATATTATCTTAAATGTAGAAATACCAACTATGGAAGGTATTAGAAGAGACTGGGAACAATAATTAGCTATTAAAATTTCAAAGGAGAGGTGGAATGAACATTTATTAAATGTGCATAAATGCTCGATTAATGTAAGACACACTTTAATACAATTCAAAATTTTACACAGATTATATTATTCAAAAAACAAAATTAGTAAAATTTTCCCCAATGTATCACCTATTTGCGATAAATATCAGTCTCAAGAAGCTACTATAGCGCACTCATTTGTTTTTTGTACAAAAATTCAAACATTTTGGATTGAAATTTTTGAAATCTTTACAAAATTATTTAAAATAAAACTGACACCAAAAGCAGAATGGATTATCTTCGGAACAACGGAAGATAGCCCTGAACTAAATGTGTTTCAAAAGAACCTATTTGATTACGGGTTAATAACTGGAAAAAAGCTTATCATAAAATGTTGGGAAAATGCTCCAATACCAACTATAAACATGTGGATTTCAAACATGTTTGAAACATTACACCTGGAAGAGATAAGACTTCTCCTGGCAGGCAAATTAGATCACTTCCATCTGACGTGGTCTTTATTTATAGAACTATTACATGCATTAGGTGCAAAAGTACTTTAAAAAGGTACCGATGTCAGGACTTGGTAAAGGGGGATGAAAGGTGGCGAGTTGGTATATCCCATTTGCATGATGCTCATAATAGAGTACTTGTTTTTCTCTCTTCTCTTCTTTCTCTTTTTTTTCTTCTTTAGGGTCTATCTCTTAATCTTTTCTCTCTCATTTCTCTTCAACAGGGTCTCTGTTCTTTCCTGTTGACACGTTTTTACACTATCACTATTTTCCTTCACTTTCTCTTTCTTCTTAATTTCAACCTTTTCTTTTTATTAGCTTTAAAAAATGAAGGAGTACATTAATTGTAATAAGATATATGTGATGAGTACTAATGTAATTGTTTGTAATTTAATGTACTTCTAATAAATAAAATTTAAAAAAATAAAACTAAAAAAAAAAGTCTCCAATATTGACTGGGATTTGCTCAGTTCCAAAGGCATAGACTGGGCAGAATTTATTAAGTGTATCCAAGAGGGTTTCATGAAATACTATAGGAGGAGGTATTGGGATTCTTAGAGCTTTAAGGTGGATAAATTATCAGGGTCTGATGAGATCTATTGCAGGTTATTGGGAAAGGGATGAGATGAGAATGCAGGAGCCCTGAAGAAAATCATTGAATCTTCTCTAGCCACAAAAAATATCTCAGAGCTGTAGGGTAGCTAACATTGGTCCTTTGTTTAAGAAGTAATGTAGAGAGAATCCAGGAAATCATAGGCCAGTGAGCCTTACGTCAATGGTCATGAAGGCGAATAGGATAGTAACATTTAGGACACCTTTAGATAGGCACATAGATGTGCAAGGAATGGACGGATATGGATCATATTCTGGCAAAAGGTGTTTATCTTGGCATCATGGACAGACACTGTTGGCCGAAAGGCATATTCCTGCGCTGTACTGTTCTATGTTCTAGGGTTAACCACCTGTGGGATATCAAGAAGCATTTATTTCTTATGCAAAATGTAAGGACAAATATTCCATAACAATGTTAAATGAAAGTATCAACATTTAGAGTTATATTTTTCTCAGACCACTGATGAACTCAGATAGGTAAATAGAGTTTCTCTGAAGGTGAAATGTAGTTAAACCACAATCCAATTCAAGTGTAGAACAGAATCAAGGGGCTGAAATTCCGAATCATTTTCTTGTGTGCTTAAACGTAAATTAATTGATCTCCAACATTCTTGAGTTCCAGAAGAAACTTCAACTTCCTAGAAATAGTTTTGGATTTAACTTACTGATGCATGGTCTAATCTTTCTTGATCAAAACACAAAGTGCTGGAGGAACTCAGGGAGTCAGGCAACATCTGTGGAAGAAAAAGAGAGATAACCTTTCAAATTGCGACTTTTCTTCTGACGAAGATACCGATCGAAAATATCGTCTGTCCATTTCCTCCACACATTGCCTAACCTGTTGAATTCCTCCATCTCTTTATGTTTTGAGCAAGATTCCAACATTTGCAATTCCTTGTGTCTAATCTTGCTTGCTCACCTTTGCACTCCTTCAAAAGCAAAAATATTTTTCTTAAGCTCAGGTTGATTGAGATGGTTTAACTCAACCCTTGAAGAGACAGATAACAGTTTAGCTTCTGACAACATCGAGTAACAATTCACCTCAAGCAAAATCCAACATTGATTTGAGATCATTATTATCTATCTATCTATCTATCTATCTATCTATCTGTCTGTCTATCTATCTATCTATCTATCTATCTAACTACTATTAAAACTGTGTGTGTGTGTGTGTGTGTGTGTGTGTGTGTGTGTGTGTGTGTGTGTGTGTGTGTGTGTGTGTGTGTGTGTGTGTGTGTGTGTGTGTGTGTGTGTGTGTGTGTGTGTGTGTGTGTGTGTGTGTGTTTTTTTTTTTTTTTTTTTTTTTTTGTTGGTGTTAGATTTGGCCTTTGATTCCTTGCTCCGCCAAAACCACAAGCGAAAACTCAGCGATTTTTTCCATTTCGCTAGACATTACACTTTTACATACCCTAACACACTCCTTATTAGATTTAGACATTAAAATGTACAATTTATTAAATAAAATCCATCCCGTCCCCCCCCCCCCCCCCCCACTCACTCATTTTGTCTCCTCCTGCTGGCCAGCCACCATAACGGCTGCTGCCGCCCGGCGCTGCTCCAAAAACGCCACCATGTGTTTTTTTTCGCTGGTGATTTTCGCAGCTGCCGCCCGGCTCTCCTCCACTACCCGCCTCCCCCCCCCCCACCCCCGGGCCGGCTCTCTCACGCTGGCTCAAGCGCCCGGATTTCCTCCAAAAAGCCGACATTTTTATTTTTTCCCTGGCGATTTTTGCTGCTGCAGGCCGGTTCTCCTCCACTACCCCCACCCCCCACCCCCGGGCCATCTCTCTCACGCTGGCTCAAGCCAAACATCGGCTCTTCCGCCTCTGCTTTTCGCCGTCCTCTGTCCGAGGACGCTGAAAAGCAGCGGCGGAACAACCCATCTTTGCCTTCAGCCAGCGTGACAGAGCCGGCACATCAACGGCCTGTCGGCCCGCAGCCCCATTGAGGGCGTACGCAGCGTCTTGAAGGCCGTATGCAGCGTCTCGACGTCGTACGCAGCGTCTTGACGGCGTACGCCGCCTACGCCATCAACACGCTGTGTACGCCGTCAAGATGCTGCATACGACATCGACACGCTGCGTACGGCCGTCCAGACGCTGTCTACGCCATCAAGACGCTGAAGCACGTTCAGGAACCAGACCCATTGGGTCTGAAGCACGTTCGGGGTCCAGACCCACTGGGTCTGCACTTGGTCTAGTATACTTTTAAAAGTAAGTAAGTATAAGTGTAAGTGTAAGTGTAAGTGTAAGTGTAAGTGTAAGTGTAAGTGTAAGTGTAAGTGTAAGTGTAAGTGTAAGTGTAAGTGTAAGTGTAAGTGTAAGTGTAAGTGTAAGTGTAAGTGTAAGTGTAAGTGTAAGTGTAAGTGTAAGCGTGCGTGCGTGCGTGCGTGCGTGCGTGCGTGTGTGTGTGTGTGTGTGTGTGTGTGTGTGTGTGTGTGTTTGTTTGTTTGTTTGTTTGTTTGTGGGTGTTAGATTTGGCCTTTGATTCCTTGCTCCGCCAAAACCACAAGCGAAAACTCAGCGATTTTTTTCCATTTCGCTAGACATTACACTTTTACATACCCTAACACACTCCTTATTAGATTTAGACATTAAAATGTACAATTTATTAAATAAAATCCATCCCGTCCCCCCCCCCCCCCCCCACTCACTCATTTTGTCTCCTCCTGCTGGCCAGCCACCATAACGGCTGCTGCCGCCCGGCGCTGCTCCAAAAACGCCACCATGTGTTTTTTTTCGCTGGTGATTTTCGCAGCTGCCGCCCGGCTCTCCTCCACTACCCGCCTCCCCCCCCCCCCCACCCCCGGGCCGGCTCTCTCACGCTGGCTCAAGCGCCCGGATTTCCTCCAAAAAGCCGACATTTTTATTTTTTCCCTGGCGATTTTTGCTGCTGCAGGCCGGTTCTCCTCCACTACCCCCACCCCCCACCCCCGGGCCATCTCTCTCACGCTGGCTCAAGCCAAACATCGGCTCTTCCCCCTCTGCTTTTCGCCGTCCTCTGTCCGAGGACGCTGAAAAGCAGCGGCGGAACAACCCATCTTTGCCTTCAGCCAGCGTGACAGAGCCGGCACATCAACGGCCTGTCGGCCCGCAGCCCCATTGAGGGCGTACGCAGCGTCTTGAAGGCCGTATGCAGCGTCTCGACGTCGTACGCAGCGTCTTGACGGCGTACGCCACCTACGCCATCAACACGCTGTGTATGCCGTCAAGATGCTGCATACGACATCGACACGCTGCGTACGGCCGTCCAGACGCTGTCTACGCCATCAAGACGCTGAAGCACGTTCAGGAACCAGACCCATTGGGTCTGAAGCACGTTCGGGGTCCAGACCCACTGGGTCTGCACTTGGTCTAGTATACTTTTAAAAGTAAGTAAGTGTAAGTGTAAGTGTAAGTGTAAGTGTAAGTGTAAGTGTAAGTGTAAGTGTAAGTGTAAGTGCAAGTGCGTGTGTGTGCGTGTGTGTGTGTGTGTGTGTGTGTGTGTGTGTGTGTGTGTGTGTGTGTGTGTGTGTGTGTGTGTGTGTGTGTGTGTGTGTGTGTGTGTGTGTGTGTGTGTGTGTGTGTGTGTTAGATTTAGCCTTTGATTCCTTGCTCTGCCAAAACCACACGCGAAAACTCCGAGATTTTTTCCATTTCGCTAGACATTACACTTTTACATACCCTAACACACTCCTCATTAAATTACGTCGTTTTTATGTACACATTTTAAAAATAAAATCCATCCCCCCTCCCCCACCACTAATTTTTTTGAATCCTGCTGGCCAGCGAGCTGCTGCATGACTCACAGTGCCATCACAGATGTCCAATCACAATGGATCTCATTTACCTATGATATGACATCACAATGGGTCAGGGCTAGGAGATTGGAACCTTCACGTGAGCCCACTAAAACCAAACAGCTGCATGACTCACAGAGCCATTCCACAGATGTACAATCACAATGGATCCCACGAAAGCAATCAAACTGCCGTTCACAATCAAATAGAGCAAGTTGTCCTACGCCCCTCCGTATCTACCCCCCTCCCTATCTACCCCCCTCCCTATCTACCCCCTCCCTATCTACCCCCTACCTCTCTACTGCCCTCCACTCCCCTCCCCCTCCACCTCTACCCCTCCTATCCTCCCCCCTCTCCTCTCCTCCATCCCCTCCTGTTCTCCCCCCTCCACCTCTCCCCCTCCTCATCTCTGTTCCCTCCACCTCTCCCCTCTTCTCTCCCCCCTCCAACTCCCCCTCTCATCTCCTCCAACCCCCTCACTCACCCCTCCTCACTCTCCTCCCCTCCCCACCCCCTCTCCCCTATACTCTCCTTCTCTTCCCCTCCCTCCCTCCCTCCCCGTGGCTTTCCCCCTCTCCCCTTCTCTCTCCCCCCTTCTCACTCCCCCCTTCTCTCTCCCCCCTTCTCTCTCTCCTCTCTCTCTCCCTCCTCCCTCTTCCCCCTCTTCTCTCTCCCTCTCCTCTCTCCCCATCCAATCTCTCTCCACCTCCCCCCTCTCCCCCTCCCATCTCTCCCCCCCACCTCTACCACCCTCTCTCCTCCCTCTTTTCTCTCTCCCCGTCCCCCCTCCCTTTTATCCCCCTCTCCTCTACCACCCTCTACATCGTATTCTCCTCCCTCTCCCCTCCCCTCCCCCCTCCCCATCCTCCCCATCACCTCTCCCCCTCCTCTTCTCTCCCCCACCCCCCCCCTCCACCTCTCCCTCTCCTCTTCTCTCCACCCTCCAACTCTCCCCCTCCTCTTCTCCCCCTCCAGGTCTCCCCCTCACCTCTCCTCCCACCCCCTCACTCACCCCCTCCTCTCTCTCCCGCTTACCTCCCCCTCTCCCATCTACTCTCTCTCTCTCCTCTAATCTCTCTGTCTCCCCTCTAATCTCTTTCTCCCCATCCGTCCCTCCCTTCCACCCCCATGTCGTTCTCCCACTCCCCTTCTCTCTCCCACTCCCCCTTCTCTCTCTCCCCCTCCTCTCTCTCCCCATCCTCTCTCTCCCTCCCCTCTCTCCCCCTCTTCTCTCTCCCCCTCCACTCCCTCCTTTTCCTCTCTCCCCCTCCAATCTCTCTCCACCTCCCCCTCTCCCCTGCCCCGCACCTCTACCACCCTCTCTCCTCCCTCCTCTCTCCCTCCCCCTCCCCCACTCCTCCTCCTCTCTACTCTCCCTTCACCGTCCATTTCTTATTCTCCTCCCCTCTCCATCCTCCCTTCTCCATCCTCCCCTCTCTTCCCCCCCCCTCCCCCTCATCTTCTCTCCCCCCTCCAACTCCCCCCTCCTTTGCTCTCCCCCTCCAACTCCCCCCTGCTCTTCTCTCCCCTCCAACTCTCCCCCTCCCCTCTCCTCCCTCCCCTCAGTCACCCCGTCCTCTCTCTCTTTCCCCCTCCCTTCCCCCTCTACTCTCTCTCTCCCCTCTACTCTCTCTCTCTCCCCTCCAATATCCCTCCTCTCCCCTCCCCTCTTCCCCTCTCCTCTCCCCTCTTCCCCTCTCCTCTCCCCCTCTCCTCTCCCCTCCCCTTCCCCTCACACACCCTTCTCTACCCCCTCACCCACCCCTCTCTCCCCCCTCCCCCCTCTACCCTCTACCACACCCTTTCCCCCTACCCCTGTCTCCCTCTTTACCTGCCCCGCTCTCCTCCCCACTCTCTCCCCCCTCCCCCCTCCCCCCTCTACCCTCTACCCTCCCTCTCCCCCTCCTCACCCCTCTCCTCCCCTCTCTCTCCTCCCCCCACCCCCCTCTCCCATCTCTCCTCGCCCATCTCTCCTCACCCCTCTCTCCTGTGTGTGTGTGGGTGTATGTCAGGTGTATGTCATTTTGATTTTGCCTTTGATTCGTTGGTCCGCCAAAACCACTGAGAAAAACTCTGAGATTTTTACCATTTCGCTAGCGATTTTACTTTTACATTCGCATATCCACTCCTCATTAAATTTCGTCATTTTTCTGTACACATTTTAAATAAAATCCTTCCCCCACCCCCCCCCACCCCCCCCCCCCCGCCCCCCCCGCACTCACTCATTTTGTCGCCTCCTGCTGGCCACCTTCTCATAGCCTGCCGCGCGACCATAACGGCTGCTGCCGCCCGGCTCTCCTCCACTCCCCCCCCCCCCCGGCGCGGCTCTGTCATGCTGGCGGAAGGCACAGATCGGCTGGTCCCCTGCTGCTTTTTGCCATCCTCGCTGCTGGCCTGCACGCTTGCACTGTCCGGCCCGCAGGCGCATTGAGGGCGTATGCAGCGTCTCCACGGGCGTACACAGCGTCTTGATGTCATACACAGCATCTTGATGGCGTATGCCTAGCGCGTGGCATTGCGTGATGACGTCAGACAGCCCCCCCTTGCAACCGCGTGTTGCGGGAACAGACCCAACGGATCTGTACTTGCTCTAGTATTCCATTAAAAGTCTCAACTTGTTTGTCTGTCTGTCTGTCTGTCTGTCTGTGATCTCAGGAGCTACACCAAAATGCCACAACAGCGCAAACATTTTTTGCAGAATCTTACTCAGCTTTTTCCCATGATCGTACGTATCGTTTCATCACATTTGATGTTATATTTCACGTTATTGATATATATATATATATATATATATATATATATATTTTTTTTTTAAATGTATTAGAAGTACATTACATTACAACCACATACATTAGTACTTGTCACTTATGTCTTCTTACAATTAATGTACTCCATTTGTTTTTTACACTAGTAAAAGGAAAAGATTGAAAGAAAGAAGAAAGTGAAGGAAAAAGTGAGAGTGTAGAAATGTGACAACAAAAAAAGGACGAAGACCTTATAAGAACAAAATTAAAAACAAAAGAAAAAGAGTTAAGAAATAGACCCTAGAAAAGAAAGAGAGAGAGAAAGAGGAAAAAAAGAGAAACAAATATTTTTATGAGCATTACGCAAATGGGACATACCAACTCTTCAACTATCATCCCCCCTTACCTGACCTCAATTTTTTTTTTAAGGTACCTTTGCACCCTATATTTGTAATAATTCTATAAATGCAGACCACGTCAGGTGGAAGTGATCTGGTTTACCTGCTAGGAGGAGTCTTATCTCTTCTAGGTGTAATGTTTCAAACATATTTGAAATCCACATGTTTATAGTTGGTATTGGAGCCTTCTTCCAAAATTTTAGAATTAGCTTTTTTCCAGCTATTAACCCATAGTCTATTAGTTTCTTTTGAAACACATTTAGTTCTGGACCATCTTCCGTTATTCCGAAGATAATCCATTCTGCTTTGGGTATCAGTCATATTTTAAATAATTTTGTAAAGATTTTGAAAATTTCATTCCAACATTTTTGAATTTTTGTACAGAAAACGAATCAGTGTGCTATAGTAGCTTCTTGGGATTGACATTTATCACAAATAGATGACACATTTGGGAACATTTTATGAATTTTAGTTTTCGAATAATATAATCTATGTAAAATTTTAAATTGTATTAAAGTGTGTCTTACATTAATCGAACATTTGTGCATGTTTAATAAGTTCATTCCAACTTTCCTTTGAAATTTTAATAGCTAACTCTTGTTCCCAGTCTCTTCTGATACCCTCCGTAGATGGTATTTGTACATTTAAGATAATATTATACAAATATGATATTAAGTTTGCTGATTCAGCTTTTATCTGCATTGCCTCATCCAATACATCTGCTGGGTTATTATAATGAGCTTTTGTATATTTTTTCAAATAGTCGCATATTTGAAAATATTTAAAATATTGATTATTTCCGAGATTATATTTTATTTGTAATTGTTGAAATGAAAGTAATTTTCCAGTTTCATACAAGTCACCGAGCGTTTTAATTCCTAGTCTATCCCAATGTGTAAAAGCTTTATCTATAATAGAGGGATTAAACGAAGGGTTATTAACTATGGGTAATAAAAGTTATAAATTTCTTAATTTTAAATTTTGTTTTATTTGTTTCCAAATTCGGATTGTACTATGAATAATTGGGTTCTTATTATAATTTATATTATTCAGTTTCATTGGAGAGAGGAGGATCGCTCCAATGTTTCCAGAGGAGCAATCCTCTTTCTCCATTACAATCCAGTCCACTTGCTGGGCGGAGTTATCCATCAGTTGAATCATATTTTTAATATTTACTGACCAATAATAATACATAAAATTAGGTAGTGCTAAACCCCCTTTAGGTTTATTCAGATGAGTTTTTTGTATTCTATGTGATTTATAGTCCCATATAAAATTAATGATATCTGAGTCGAGTTTAAAAAAAAACTTCTTTGGTAAGTATATAGGAATCGATTGAAATAGGTATAAAATTTGTGGTAGAAAGATCATTTTTATTGCATTTATTCGGCCTATTAAAGCATTTTCCAGAATTTAATTAGTGTGTTTAATTTATTAAGTAGGGGATCAACATTTTCCTTAAACATACCTTGGTATGTTCTAGTAATTTCGATTCCCAAGTATTTAAATTTTTCTGTAGCTATTTTAAAAGGGAATTTTAAAAGATGTGTTGAATCTTTCGGTTTTATTGACATAATTTCACTTTTATTCCAATTTATTCTATATCCAGAAAAAGATCCAAAGTCTTCAATTACATTTAATATATTTGGTATAGTGATTTGAGGTTTTGTAATGTACAGTAATATATCATCCGCGTATAAAGATATTTTATTATACGAGTCTTTAGTATTATATCCATGGATATCAGGGTGTATTCTAATTTTTTCTGCTAGTGGTTCAATAATGAGAGCAAACAGCTGTGGTGATAATGAGCATCCTTGTCTATTTCCCCTTGCTAGTTGGAATTTCGAGGATAATATGTTATTAGTTAGTATTCTAGCTGTAGGTTTGTTATATAGTAACTTGATCCATAGAATAAAATTCTCTCCCAGTTGGAATTTTTGTAATACTTTATCCATATAATTCCATTCTACTTGGTCAAATGCTTTTTCAGCATCCAGCGAAATAATTGATAATTCTTGATCTTCAGATTTGTGTGAGTGCATTATGTTGAGTAAACGTCTCATATTGTTAGATGAGTATCTCTTAGGGATAAACCCTGTCTGATCTGGGTTTATTAATTTACTAATGTATTTACTTAATCTTCTAGCTAATGTTTTCGCTAATATTTTTTGATCTGTGTTTAACAATGCTATAGCTCAATACGAACCCGGTTCTTCTAAATCTTTGTCTTTCTTAGGTATTAGTGTAATCGTTGATTCCGCTAATGTATCAGGTAGTATTTGTTTTTTAAAAGCATATTGGTACATTTTTTGTAATCTTGGTATTATTTTATCATAAAAGCTTTTATAAAATTCATTAGTAAATCCATCAGGGCCTGGTGTTTTTCCATTCTTTAGTGAGTTTATTGTATCTTCTAATTCCTTAATTTAAATTTGTGCACCCAATTCCTCTTGTTCCTTCAGCTCTAACTTTGGAAGATTACAATTATCCAAAAACCTTGTGATATTATTGGAATCAATTGTCGTTTTAGATGTGTACAAATTCTCATAAAATTGCGCAAATCTTTTATTAATATCCTTCGGTGTTAATAATTCCCCTTTATCTGATTTAATCTTTGGTATAGTATGTTCCTTTTCTCGTTTTTTTAGCTGGCGAGCCAAAAGTTTATGCGGTTTATCCCCAAATTCAAAGTGCTCTTGTTTTGTAATTTGAAAAAGTTTTATAAGTTTGGCAGATAATAATTTATTTAATTTAAATTTCAAAATTATTATTTTATTATGTTTATCTATTGATGGATCTTTAGCATTATCTATATCCATTTGTCTAATAAGTTCTTCTAACTGTCTTTGTTCATTCTTATTCTTTTTATTTTGAAAAGCTTGATATGAAATTATAATACCCCTAATGTATGCTTTAAAAGATTCCCATAATACAGTAGATGATATATCTGGAGTACCATTTATTTGAAAAAAGGCCTCCATTTGTTCTTTTAAATATATACTCGCTTGTGGATCTTTTAGAATTTGAGAATTAAATCTCCAAAACGATTTATTCTTAAACATTCCTTCCAGTTTTAAAAATAAAGTTAGTGGAGAATGGTCTGAAATCGAATTTGTGTGGTATGTTGGGTTAAATGTTTGAGGGATTAATTTTGTATCCAGCAGGAAGTAATCTATACGTGAGTATGTCTTATGTACCATTGAATAAAACGAGTATTCCCTGCCAGTTGGATTAACAATTCTCCAAACATCTGCTATATTAGTATTGTTTATATAAGTATTGAGAAGTTCCCCGGTTTTCGATTTCATATTCCCTCTCTGTTTTTACGTTATTGATATTTAAAGTTTAAAAAAGCCAATTTTGAGAATAATAACTGACTGTGATAGTGAGACTTTTAGAGCAGCTTCCAGTGATGATGTCACAATGGCATCTCACACTCATCGATTCACAATGGGATCTCATTTATACAAGTTGTCGTGAACATTCCACCAACTGAAAATAACACCACAATGTGATCTCTGCTGCCAATACACAAGCTATGAGATTTGACGGAGTGGGGGATGAGAGGAGAAGAAATGTTATTTATTTATTTATTATTATTTTTTTTAATTTTTTTTTTTTTTTAATTTTTATTTATTAGAAGTACATTACATTACAACCACATACATTAATACTCGTCATTTATATCATCTTACAATTAATGTACTCCCTTTATTTATTTTTTTACACTAGAGAAAGAAAAGATTGAAAGAGAGAAGAGAGTGAAGGAAAAAGTGCAAGTGTAGAAAAGTGTAGAAAATGTAACAACAAAAAAGGACGAAGACCCTATAAGAGCGAAATTAAAAACAAAAAGAAAAAGAGTTAAGAAATAGGCCCTAAGAAAAGAAAAGAGAAAGAGAAGAAAAGAGAAACAAATGTTTTTTTTTTTGAGCATCACGTAAATAGGACATACCAACTCTTCAACTATCATCCCCCCTTACCCGACCTCAATTTTTTATTTTTTTTTAAAGTACTTTTGCACCCTATGTTTGTAATAATTCTATAAATGCAGACCACGTCAGGAGGAAGTGAAGAAATGTTATTTAAACGTTGTCTTTAGTGGGGGAGTGCGAAAGGGGAGAGGTGAGGGAGGGAGTGACTGTGGTAGGAAAAAGGAGCCATAGGGAGAAGTGACAGAGGGACAATGGGATCAGCAGCTTCAAGAGGAGTAAGGAGAGAGTGAGATATTTGCACGCCCACCCCACAACGTGGGATGGATTGATTGGCTCAAGGGAGTGCCGACGCCGAACCAAAAGTCAAGTCCATTCATTGGCTCGTGGAGGAGCTGACTTCCCCCCCCCCCCTCCCCACACACATGGGAAGGATTGATTGGCTCAAGGGAGCGCTGATGCCGAACCAAAAATCGAGTCCATTCATTGGCTCCAGGAAGCACCGAGTACCCGCTCCCCCCCTACATGGGAAGGATTGATTGCATTGGGGGAACGGGTTGCGTTGGGGAAATGGGTGAGTGGTGGAATATTGTGTCGACTGCTCCCCCCCCCCACATGGGAAGGATTGATTGGCTCAAGGGAGTGCCGATGCCGACCCAAAAGTCGAGTCTATTCATTGGCTCTGGGAAGCGGCGACGCTGCATAAGGGGACCAGCCCTCCCATGTGATGCCACGCGCTCCCCACCCCCCCAAGCGTTGGGGGACGGGGCCCAACGGGTCCCGCTTGGTCTAGTCTAGTATAAAGCTTGCACATTTTTTTCTTTCTGTGCAAGTGAATGGAATTAAGTAACATTCCCACTATAGTTTCACATGGTCTAATTAATCACAGGCTCTTACAAATTGTGGGAAAGCTATCTTTGGCATCAAGGACATGTTATTTCCCCGAACGAGCATAGGTTTTAAATCATTTGCCCGCACACATATAATATACTGACACCATTTACTACAAAGTGCATCATCTGATCATATGTGCTAAATTGGAAGTAAATTGTGTTTACCTTTTGTTCCTCACCAGAAACTGATTGACAACATTTTTGTACATGAAAACAATACCCCCCTTTTTTTTTTCTATTCCTGCATTCTACATAGGTTCCTGACAAGAGATTGATATAAGTTTTAATTCAATTGACTAGGTATTGTTCATATTTTTATATGTAGAAACAATCAGCATTTAGTAGATTGATACATAATTCTACAATCACTTTGATGTTATTGTAACACGAGTAATTTGAAATGCTGCCATTGGTTCATATATATATATATATATATATATATATATATATATATATATATATATATATATATATATATATTGATTGCTTGTGCAGTTGATAATAAAAGAAGAAAGACTGGTGAAAAATATTCTTGGGCAGTAAAGTTCAGTAAAATAATTGGATATTGAATAAGATGTGAGGGCCGAGTTTTTTTTACATGGAGAGTGGTGGGTACAGAGGTGGGGGTCTGTGCATTTATGTAAATAAAGCATGGTGCATGGACACCACCATCATCGAGAGTCACTGCTCAGCTAACCTAGAGTTTCTCATGGTTAAATGCAGACCGTTCTATCTGCCCAGAGAGTTTACCTCCACTGTTGTGACTACAGCCTATATTGCTCCTGATGCTAATGCTAAGCTTGCAATGAAAGAACTGCTTACCAATTCCACCAACATGTCTCCTTCGCCACTAGAGAAGACAAGATACTGGACAAAGTTTACACAAATATGGCTGAAACTTACAAAGCCATCCCCCTCCCCCACCTTGGACAGTCTGATCTCCTCTCATTGTTCCTGCTCCAAAAGTACTCTCCACTCATCAGATGTGTTAAACCCACAGTGAGGACAGTTAAAGTTTGGTCAGAGGAAGCGGACTCCACACTTCAGCAGCGTTTTGGAAACACTGACTGGAATGCGTTTGCAACTCAGGCCACCCTTGACTCCCACACGGACATTGACTCTTATACATCCTCCGTTTTGGACTTTATCAACTCCACCATCAACAGTGTCACCTCCCTCAAATGGATTACCACATTCCCGAATCAGAAGCCATGGATGAACAACGAGGTCAGGCTACTGCTGAAGGCACGGGACACCACTTTCAGGTCAGGCGATGCTCGAGCCCAGGGGCGGAAAACCCGGGGGGGCCAGAGGGGACACGTCCCCTCCATGTTTTGAGAGGTGGGGGACATCCCCCCCAAGTTTTAAAATCTCCGCTTTCCGCAAGACAGTGGGGGTGGAACTGCTGATCGAGGGCGCTGATTGGACGAGAGAGACATCGGTCAGCAGGCAATGGGGGCAGGACATGATTCAGCACGATGATTGGAGGAGGGAGACGTGGCACAGACCTGCGCCTCATCCGCAGGCAGGATCGATCCCGGGTCTCCGGCGCTGTCCGTCCCCATCCGAGTATCTCCCCCCACCTCCCACGGTTGGCCGGAGAGGTCTGGAGCAAAGATCCTCCGCTATAGGATCTTTGGTCGGCAGTCAGACGGGCCAGTGCAGAGAAGCAGCGATAAACCCAGCGAACTCTGCCTGTCCCGCCAGGTGAGCTTACAACCCTTTCTGAACTTGCGGGAAATATGGCAAGCGCAGATAAGCAGTGCTGGTGTCCCGTCAGTCCAGCCAGGGCTGTAGTTAACCTAGTGAGACAGGCAGTTGAGCTGCATTTAGCGCTGGATTGAGCCTCCAAAGCCTCGCGCGCGTGTGAGTGTGCACATGCGCACGTGGCCGCCAAAAAATTGTGTCCCGTCCCCTCCATGTTTTGATAGCGAGTTCCGCTCTTGCTCGAGCCTACAGTTCATCCAGGGCTAACCTGAAGAGGGGCATCAAGAAGGCCAAGCATAGCTACAAGCTAAGGATTGAGGATCACTTCAATAACAACTCCGACCCCCGACGCATGTGGCAAGGCATCCAGGCCATCACGGACTATAAATCCACCAACACCACCCCCACATCCAGCGACGCCTCCTTCCTTGAGGAGCTTAACCACTTTTATGGCCGCTTTGACAGGGACAATCAAGAGATGGCCATCAAGGCTGTGCTCCCTGCTGATCACCAGCCCCTCACACTCACCCCCATCGACGTGTATGTGGCACTGAGCAGGATTAATGCACGAAAGGCTGCTGGCCCTGACCGCATCCCCGAGCGCATCCTCAGGGCCTGTGCTGCGCAGCTGACAGACGTCTGGACTGACATCTTCAACCTGTCACTTGCCCAAGCAGTTGTCCCCACGGGCCTTAAAACCACCTCCATCGTGCCGGTGCCAAAACACTCCACTGCGGCAAGCCTCAACGACTTCCGCCCAGTTGCACTTACTCCCATCATCACCAAGTGCTTCGAGAGGCTGGTCCTGGCACACCTGAAAGGCTGCCTACCTCCCACACTGGACCCCTATCAGTTCGCCTACCGCAAGAACAGGAGTACGGAAGATGCCATCTCAATGCTGTTCATCGACTATAGCTCAGCATTTAACACCATTATCCCCTCAAAACTGATCACCAAACTCATTGACCTGGGCATCGACCCCTCCCTCTGCAACTGGATACTGGACTTTCTAACTGTTAGACTTTCTAACTAACAGACCCCAGTCTGTTAGGTTAGACAACCACACCTCTTCAACCCTCACCCTGAACACCAGTGTTCCACATGGCTGTGTGCTGAGCCCTCTCCTCTACTTCCTCTTCACCTATGACTGCACACCTGTACATGGTACTAACACCATCATCAAGTATGCAGATGATACAACGGTGATTGGCCTCATCAGCGACAACGATGAGTCGGCCTATAGGGAGGAGGTCCAGCTCCTAGCAGCATGGTGTGCTGACAACAACCTGGCCCTTAACTCCAAGAAGACCAAGGGGCTCATTGTGGACTACTGAAGGTCTAGGGGTAGCACGCTTTAGGTTTCTGGGGGTCAACATCTCTGATGACCTCTCTTGGATACCTCAACACTGGTCAAGAAGGCTCACCAGCGTCTCTTCTTCCTGAGGAGATTAAAGAAGGTCCATCTGTCTCCTCAGATTCTGGTGAACTTCTACCGCTGCACCATCGAGAGCATCCTTACCAACTGTATCACAGTATGGTATGGCAACTACTCTGTCTCCGACCGGAAAGCACTGCAGAGGGTGGTGAAAACTGCCCAACGCATCACCGGTTCCTCACTCCCCTTCATTGAGTCTGTCCAGAGCAAGCGATGTCTGCGAAGGGCACGCAGCATCGTCAAGGACTGCTCTCACCCCAAGCACAGATTGTTTACCCTCCTCCCATCCGGGAGGCGCTACAGGTCTCTCCGTTGCCGGACCAGCAGGTTCAGGAACAGCTTCTTCCCTGCGGCTGTTACACTACTTAACTCTGCACCTTGGTGATTGCCAGTCACCCCCCCCCCCCCCCCCCGGACACTCCTTCCCCCAGAAAAATTGCACTACTGCTACTGTATGTACATATATATATTTTACTGTTCCATTATTCTATGTTCGCTCTTCTGGGTGAGATGCTAACTGCATCTCGTTGTATCTGTACTTGTACACTGCACAATGACAATAAAGTTTGAATCTGAATCTGACCTGGAACGCGCTGCCAGGGGTGGTGATGGAGGCAGATGTGATAGTGGCATTTAATAGGTTTTAAATAGGCGCATGGATATGCAAGGAATGCAGGGATATGAATCACATGCAGGCAGAGTAAATTAGGTTAACTTGGCATCATGTTCGGCACAGACAATATCAGCCAAGGGGTCTGTTCCTGTGCTGTATGTTTCCATGTTCTATTTGTTGATTTGATGGGTTCAATATTTCAAATATGAATAGTGTTTCATAATGTTGTAATGTAGCAAATTTAAATGAAGAATGTATTATTTTCAGCAGATTTTGTTTCTTCAAGTATATTTGAAATTGAAAAATAATCCTTAATTTGATATATTCTTAGAAATATTAATAGATTGAAAATATTGATTAATGCTCTTGAATCTTTGTAGGTTATTTGCTTGTTAATCTGTTCTAAAATGTATGGGTTTAACATTCAAGGCTGCATCATCACTGCCTAAACAAAGATAAATCTGAGCGATGAGCAGATTAGATGAAAACAGCATTCATCAAAAAACAGCCAAGCTTGCAAAAAAAAAGTTATGTTGTCCAATTGTTTTATCCACAGAATTCATTTGTGTTGCCCGATAACATTTAACTTTGTTTCATATATATCTGTGTATTCTTGTGGTTGTAAACTGTTACCATTTATATTCTACTAGACTAAGTGGGACCCGTTGGGTCCCACCATCACACGGGAGGCCTGGTCCCCCAACGCAATATTACACCTCTCCACTAATTCCAACATTGATGGCCAGTGGGGGGGGGCTTTCTGGAGTGTTTGTATGGGTGTTGTGGGCTGAAGGGACTGGTTTCCAGAGGGCTAGTATGGACATTGTGGGCCGAATGGATTCTTGGGCTGGCAGCTCAGTCACTCAAGTCTGTTGTGCTGGCAGCTCACTCACTCGTGGCTGGTGGGCTGGCAGTTAACTCATGGCTATTCCTTGAAATTCCATTTCAAGCAGGGTGCAAGCCCACATAATTCAAGTGCAGTTTCATACCACTTCAAGCAGGGTGCAAGGCCACTAAATTCAAGTGCATTTTCATACCATTTCAAGCAGGGTGCAAGGCCACTAAAGACAGCGAGTCATGAACTCTCCCTCCCCATCTTGCAGAGACTGAGCCACGCCCACAATTCCAGGTTTTATAGTGTCCCCCCCCCCTCCCACGAGAAGGGACGTGGCCTTCATGGCTTGATTGACAGGAGGGAGAATCTCAACATTTTTTAAACACTAATAACTCTTTTATTTTTCATCGATGGGAAAAATCCTCAGCACCTGATGAGCGGAGGGGGACTGAGTAAGTTGCCCAAAAATCACAGCCGTACATGGTAGCATTTTTTCTAAAATCAATATAAAGCGCAAACAGGAAGTGGTCAAGATTAGACTTTAAATTATCTAGACGGCAAGGCAACTTTAATTAGGCAAGGCAACATTAATTAGG
Source organism: Malacoraja senta (assembly GCA_038087875.1). Classification (NCBI taxonomy): domain Eukaryota; kingdom Metazoa; phylum Chordata; class Chondrichthyes; order Rajiformes; family Rajidae; genus Malacoraja; species Malacoraja senta. Next base: position 174,004,144 of record CM075977.1, read on the forward strand.
CAAGGCAACTTTAATTAGGCAGGGCAACTTTAATTAGGCAAGGCAACTTTAATTAGGCAACACAGCTTAGCATTTCCAAACTATATTTTCAAAGCACATTAAGGGCACTGACAAGTCAGTAAAACCACTCACAGTTTAGTAGACATGTGTTCAGTGTTATTCACAGCTCAGACTGAGAGACGTGACCCTCTCGCTCCCCCATCTTGCAGAGACTGACTGAGGCACTCAACACTTCTGGGTTTTATAGTTCCTCCGGAAGGGGCGTGGCCTTCAGGAGAGAGAATCCCAACATTTTTTAAACACGAATAACTCTTTTATTTTTCATCGATGGGAACAATCCTCTTGTCCTGCGCAGCGGAGGGGGACTCTCAGTAAGATGGCCAAAAATCACAGCCGTAAGTGGCAGCGTTTTTTCTAAAATCAATATACAGAACATTTAGTAATATAGATTAGTCAAATGTATGGCCCTGAGTTTCAAAAGGTGCAATAAGGTTACACCCTGTTAATGGATTTTCATTGGAAATGTACATTTTAACAATCACAGATTGATCTGACTGGAGTACATGCTCATCATTACTCTATTTCACAAGGCTGAAATATCATATAAGGTTAATTGATTCTAGAGAAGCTGTTATATCACTATTTTTGTGACAACCCATACTTGTCTGTGTTTGAAGTATGAGTATGAAATTATTAAGTTAGAATTAGTAAAAATGATTTAATGTCACACAAGCAGCCTCCAGCCATCCATACAAAGGATTGTATCCAAATGTATCTTAGAAGCAAAGATTTCAGAATTGACAAGACATTGTTGCACACTTTGACACATTGTGCTGGAACAAAACTTCTTGAATAGATCCTTGCAGAACATGTGAATTAAGTCACTTGCTGCCAGCAACACAGCCTTCAACTATCCACAGTCTTGTCAAGTGTTCTTTTTTTTTCCCTTAACACTTCTGCCTGGGTTGATTTACACATTTAGTATTGGAAAACATATTTTGAGAGCAAACCAGATTATTAAGTGTCTTCTTATCATAAAAGAGTTTAAAACATTTTCCAGCCAAATTGGTGATGTGTACATAATTGTGGAAGCCTACTTTGGAATGGAATATCTGACAACCTAATAATGACCAAATAACCTGATTTATATTTGTTAATCAAGAGACAATCATATTGGATACCCAGGGAGGTCTCCTCTGTTCTTCTTGGAGTACTGCTTTTGGGTTTGTTTAACATGTTAACATGTTAACATGTTAATGGACAAAGAAATGCGTGTAATGGTGATGCTCAAAAGGAGATTCATGGTACCAACAAAGATATTGATCACAATGATGTCAGCAATGAACATGGGATCAAAATCGCTGTTATAAATTGCCGCAGTATAAGAGGAAAATGTGCTGTGATCAATTCATTTATTGAAACTGAAAACCCTGATATCCTTATTGGGTCTGAATCTTGGCTGGACCCATCAATCAAATCTGCTGAGATTTTCCATCCTCACCTTCAAATTTTTAGAAAGGACAGAAACTCGCATGGAGGCGGTGTCTTCATCGGAGTTAACAATACCATTCCTTGTTTTGAACGTACAGACTTAAACAGCGACTCTGAGCAAATCTGGTGTCAAGCTACACTCGAGGGTCAGTCGTTACAGATCGGAAGCTTTTACCGACCACCTGCCATGAAAACGGAGCCTCTTTTAGACCTTGGATCAATCATCTCCAAAATGTATGCCTCGTCACGCTCTCCATTTATAACCATATAACCATATAACCATAACAGCACGGAAACAGGCCATCTCGGCCCTTCAAGTCCGTGCCGAACATTTAAATTTTTTTTATCATCCTGGGGGGTGATTTCAATGTCCCAGGTGTAGATTGGTCTGACGGCATACAAAGTGAACCAGAAGGAGCTCTCCAGGAAGCCCTAGCTGACCTTACTCTGGAAAATCACCTGTCCCAAAAAGTCACTTTCCCTACCAGACGTGATGAGACAAGTGGCACCGAAAATACTCTAGATTTATTGTTCACTTCTCACCCAGATTTAATTTCGGAAGTTTCATCGTGTGCTGGAATTAGCGATCATTATATTATCCAAGCAAAACTGCACACAAAGCTTAAAGTTCCTTCAAAGCCACCGCGTAAAATTTCCCTCTGGAGAAAAGTGAACAGCGAGGAATTTAAAGTCTTAGCAAAAAAACTGGGAAAAGATTTCTTCAACCTGCAACCAGATAAAAGATCTGTAAATAACAACTGGGTGTGGCTGAGAAACTCTTTAAATAATATTGTTACAAATCATGTTCCTCAAAAACTCATTAAGGGCCGTATGCGTCCTCCTTGGTTTTCGGCAAAACTGAAACGTCTCTGCAGTAAGAAAGAGAAGTCTTATATCAAAAAAAGGGGTACAAAACTGGACTGGGACAATTTTACTAGAATGCAAAAGCAAGTCGATCGTGCTATTAGGAGTGCTCATAGACAACATGTTTCTTCTATTCTTGGGGGAGAGCAACCCAAGGCCTTTTGGAGATATGTGAAATCCAGACGGACAGACAACACAGGTGTCCAGATGCTTAAAGTGAACAACTGTCTGATCACTGAGGACCAGGCGAAAGCAGAAGCTCTTGCAAACCAATTCCAACACGGTTTCACCCGGGAAGATATGGAGCCTTCATCATTTCCAGTTCTACCGCCCAGCCCGTATGCTGATATGCCTGCTATTAAAATTGAGCTTGAAGGTGTCAAGAAGTTATTGCTCAACATCAATACCACAAAAGCAATTGGACCAGATCAGATACAGAATCAAGCCCTCAAGATCGCAGCCGAAGAACTGGCTCCAGTTTTGCAGTTCATTTTCCAACAATCGCTTGACTCGGGTGATGTTCCGCTGGATTGGAGGAAGGCTAACATCACTCCTCTCTTTAAGAAAGGTTCAACCACCAACCCAGCGAATTATCGTCCTGTTTCATTATCAAGTACTTGCTGCAAATTACTGGAGCATGTAATTGATAGTAATCTGATGCGACACGTGAGCAAACATAATATTCTTGCTGACAACCAACATGCATCTAGGAGGCATAGATCATGTGAGTCTCAGCTTATCCTGACGACAAATGACCTGGCCAAACATCTTGATGGTAATGTCATCACGGATTTAGTAGTGCTGGACTTTTCTAAAGCATTTGATGTCATCCCACACCAGAGACTGCTTCGGAAGCTTGACTTCTATGGTATTCGTTCCAACACGAAACGATGGATTTCCAGTTTCCTGACAAAACGTCTTCAGCGTGTGTGTGTGAACGGAAAGAGCTCCAATTGGCATCCAGTGTTGAGTGGTACACCTCAGGGCACAGTACTTGGCCCACATCTGTTTTTGCTTTACATAAACGACATCCATGAAAAAGTCGCAAGCACGACCAGACTATTCGCTGATGATTGTTTGCTGTACCGTCCAATTAAGTCAGCTGATGATGAAGATGCTCTCCAAAAGGACCTCGATACAATGGTTGAGTGGTCACACCAATGGGGCATGCAGTTCAACCCTTCCAAATGTGAAACCATGCGTGTCACCAGAAAGAGGAATCCAGGCAAAACATCGTACAATATACTTGGTACCACCCTTGAAGAAACCAAACAAACCAAGTATCTTGGCATCAAATTGCAGAATGATCTGCGTTGGAATGGTCAGACTCATCATGCAACGGTGAAAGCAACAGGTGTCCTAAATTTTCTGAGGCGCAACTTTCATCATTGTTCAACTTCTGTCAAGGAGAAGCTATACTTCACCCTCGTTAGACCTCATTTGGACTACGCAGTTGCAGCATGGGACCCATACACAAATAAAAACATTTCTTCCATCGAACGTGTCCAAAGACAGGCAGCTCGATTTGTTACTAACACCTATGAGAGAGAAGCGAGTGTTACCAAACTTCTGAATTCTCTGGGGTGGAACCCTCTCCAAGACAGACGTGAAGCTCACCGTTTGACCTGTTTTTACAAAATGTTAAATGGTCAGCTCAACATAGATTACAAGACCTACACCAAACCCAAACCAATTAGGAGCAGACGAGGACATTCGATCCAATTTGAGATTCCAGCTACCAAGACAGATGTGTACAGCAATTCATTCTTCCCCCGCACAATTAAAGCATGGAATAATCTTCACCCTACCATAGTTACCCAACCAGATGCAACTAAATTTAAGGTAGCTCTTTCTTCCCAAAAACCCTTTCTGGCTTAAGTCCTCCCTCCACCACCTCCAGTTTAAATTCCATTTGGAATATTTTGGAGGACCAAGAAACCAAGAACCAAGAACAATCACTTGAAAAAAAAACTTTTGGCAATTGGTTCAATGACTCTTCCTGAAGAGTACATACCCCAGAGTGCAGATTTGCTTTTGTATGTTACTGGAATTTCAACCTAAATTCTAGTGTTCTGAAGTGGGACTCAAAAGCATCATCCTCTGTGAGAGTACAATGACTGAGTCAGGCTGAAAAGAAAACACGTGTTTTCTCTCAACCAAATGGATGGATCTGTGCAACTTTATCTTCCCATGGGTCAGTGATTGTGAAAAGTCAAGGAGTTTATGTGCTTGACGTCACCTTTCAAAGCCTCATTTACTGTTCCAATTTGCAATTTAGGATGATTTTGGCAAGGATTATATTTGAATACTGGGCACTAAATGCTGAATTTAGTTTAAAAGAATGGTGTGCAAGGCCATTTGGTCTATTGAGTCCTTGTTGTCGATTTTAAATATGTCAAATTTGTCTTTATTCTTTCTTCTTATCACTGAAATATCTCCTTTACATTAAATTTGTTTAAGTGAACTACTGTTTGAATCTAAAATCCATGCAATAAAATAAACCATTATTTTAGGATAATGTTTTCCCTCCTTTAGCCTTTGATATTTTGACATCCAACTGTGTCCTCAAGGTTTTGATAAAAGTAATTGTCTTTTTTTCTTTATTTGCTCAACCCTTCAAACTTTTAAAAAATAACTTAATTTCTTTAAATGTCAAGAGTATCACAAAATTTCATTCTAGTGCAAGGATCTTGCCAATCTTGTAAATAATATCACTTTTAAGCTCCACCCTATGGACACTAACACCGTTATACAATTTAGATCTCTCTTTTGAAGATTTTGGATAAGGAAAGGAATAGCATTATTGGTCAGTTTGCCACCATTGTGAATGTTTTGTTATATGAAGCTTTCACCATGTGAGTTGGTCAATATAAAAGGGGAGAACTTAGTGATGTTTGAAGAAGCAGAAATTTCACCAAAAAGTGTGATCTTGTTGATGGTGCTTAGTCTGAGTCACTAAGTGTAACTTTGATTTAATTCATGTTGGAGTTCAACAATTGCTCTGAATTACAGGTGGCACTGGAGCAAAATCTGTTAGCATTTGGTGTCATGGCAGAGTGAAACTGACAACTTCTGAAGTCCGCATTTGTGAAACTGAATGTGTGAAATCAAACTATGTTCACATTCACAGGGTGTATTTTTACGTTTAAGAATTACTATATTAAGGGACAATTTATCCAAAGATGTCTTTGAGAGTTTCCTCCTAATATTATTTTAGGTTTCAGTAGAAGTACTTGACTGCAAAACACAGCCCTCCCCATCACAAAGACACGGGAAGTAAGAAAACATGCAGAAAATTGTAGAGATGTATTTTTGGAGGAAGAATAAAAAGTGCCCTGATGACTAAATTTTAAAAGGAATTATTGATTGGAGAAAAACACATGTTTACTGACTCATAGCTACTGTTAGCCTCTAATTCCAAAGCGAGTTATTGAGTATTAGCTATTCATCTGGATATGGCATCTGCTTATGGAATGGAGTCTGCTCCACCTCACGTTGCCTTCCAGACGTGTAGGTGGCGGCAGGAGGATGGAGTGGGGAGTTCAACCCTCCATGTCCAGAAAAAGTAATGGTGGGTGGTGCCATGGATGGTGAGACCAAGCAGGGGAGAAAATACAAGATGATCCACTCCATATATTAGTTAAATAACTGATTTTAAGTGTAAAAATTGCTATGGAGAACAAAGACAAAGAGATAAAAACTGCATGGATTTTCACTGGGTGCTCCAGTTTCTACCCACATTCCAAAGGTTTGTATGTTAATTGCCCTCTGTAAATATTCCCTTGTGCTTTGTATAAAACTAGTGTACGGGTGATTGTTGGTCAGTGCAGACTTGGTCTCTAAAGTAAACTAAACTCTTGCAATTGGTCGGTGCAGACTCTGTAGGCCGAAGGGTATATTTCCATACTGTATCACAAAACCTAAAAACTAAAAATTGTCCTACCTTTTGAGTGACTTTCATGACCTACTGGACCACAGTGGACTTTTAGTTTAAAAGTAGCAGGTTGCCTTTAAGTAGCACTAATGGGTTTGATTTGTTGCTAATCAGTAAGGAACTGGTCTCCATTATCTTTGCCAATCAACATGGTGAGTGATAGCTGGATGCTAAAACTATAATTTTGTGCACAGTGTGCACTGGTTCATGTGTGGGTTAATTACAAATTAAGTCCCCTATTAAATAAAGCCCTTTCTATATTTACTGTGCAGTAAGAAGCAGTGTGAGACCACATTTACTTCAGGAGTTGCGCATATTATTATTTACTGCATAGTAGCTATCTCTAAATGGTAAACTTGGGCAATAATTCAATATTGAGCTAATAGCTAGCAGGTTGAGTCAATATTGCTTTGCTCCACAGAATTAGTTTAATTTCAGTAGTGCAGCTGGGGGAGCTTGTACTTCACAGACTAGAGACCCGGATCATTCAATGCAGACCTTGGCTGCTGCCTGTGTGGAGTCCACGCATTTTTCCTGTGATCGCAGGGGTTTCTTCCCAAATTGCAAAGACATGTGGGTTTTTTGGTAAAGTGGCGTCTGTAAATTAGCCCTAATGTGCAGGGAGTGTATGTGAAAGTGGGATAGTGTAACCTGTGTAATTTATTAGCCAAGTATGTAGACGTAGTGTGAGCAGGTAACCGATGGTCGGCATGGACTAGGTGGGCCATAGGGCTTGTTTCCGTGCCATATCTCTAAGCAAAACTAATATAGTAAATACTTAAGTGCTGAGTTATTTTCCTCCCTCACTTCATGCAACGCATTTGAACTCGTCTTCCAGTGCTTCATTCAATCGCTTTTCATCTCTGAGGAGGAAATCACTTGTGCTGAAATCCATTTTTTCCTGTAACCTCCTGAAATGATTGATTTCATTGTAGAGCAAGACAATAATTCCCTCCTTAATTTAATATACTGAATTTGTAAGTCGCTGCTGTTTTGAAGTTGATAAGTTAATAATAAATTGATTAACTTCCTTCTTCTGACATAAGTGAGTAAATAATAAATTACCACCTCATTATTGAATGGATCCACACAGCCAATTGACCCTCCATGCTTAACATAAAAGTGATACATTATTAAAATGTTACCTTTTGGCTATTGAGGATGAAACACTGCAATATGTTAATTTCAATAATGAACTCAACCATGAATTCATCATGTTAATTAACTCTTGTACTAAGCTTCCTGCTAGTTCACTTTGGATTACCTTAAAGCTGTGATTTTTCAGCACCATCAAAACTGGTGTGTATCTGTCTCATTGTGAAAGAGAGTCACTCCACATGCATGGGATTAATGAATCTGAAAAATTATCACTACGTTTTCAGGAAAATATTGGTTTTGCCCCAACAGCACTTGCATTGTAGATGTGCTAAGTCTAATCACGAGCAAAATGTGACGAGACGGCTGCACTTAAATACAGTGGCAATTATTGGAAAAAAACAGTGGGAACTACAGACCAGTGAACCTTACATTAGTGGTGGGTAGATAAAAATGCTGGAGAAACTCAGAGGATGAGGCAGCATCTATGGAGTGAAGGATTAGGTGACGTTTTGGGTCGAGACCCTTCTTCAGATGTGGGTAAGTCATTTTTCTCCAGAGATGCTGCCTGACCGCTGAGTTACTCCAGCACTTTGTGTCTGTCTTTGGCTTAACCTAGCATCTTCATTTCCTTTCTACATGTGGTGGGTATATGGGTGAGTTGCCTGAGGAAGTGGGAAGGCAGGTGCAATTATAAATATTACAAGACTCTTGGTCAGGTACATGAAAGCTGACAGAACCCTTTTGAATATTCAAATACCAGTGGATAGTCTGAGGGGTTCTGCGTACAAAATGCCAGACACTCAAAAAATACTACTTCAGTAGTGTCAAGGAATAACTTGCTGGAGTGTGTATGAAGGAAATGCAGATGCTGGTCTAAACCAAAGGTAGACACAAAATTCTGGAGTAACTCAGTGGGACAGGCAGCATCTCTAGATAGAAGGAATGGGTGATGTTTTGGGTCGAGACCCTTCATCAGACTCATTTAATGACTTGCTGGATATACAAACAGCCAGAATATTAAGTGACACAATAGACTTGTCCTGAACTATGTATTAAGTGGAAGGGATATGTCATTAATGATGTGTTAATAGAGGAGATGGTAACTTAGTGCCTTCCCTTATCTCATCATGAGAATTTCAATGAGGCCAATTAACATGAACATTCATTTATAGTCTTCTCCTGCATAGTTACAAGGCTACAATGTTAGACGTTCCATACACGATGACTAATTTTAATTTGTTTGAAAAGTATCAGTGGATGTTAAATTGTGATGAGGTTTTATGGTTAACTCTTTCTCCCAGTCCTTAATTCCTAAAGATGCCCCAAATAATTTAAAGTAATTAAATAAAGTAATAATTTTAATCTTTCATTGTTTTTTATTCTCTTTTACTCCATAATAGCATCAGTCATTGAGTCTTCCTCTAGAATTCTCTATAAGCCTTTCTGCTGCTTTTTTTTTCTTTTCATAATGAATCCAGGTCTGGAACTCACTAAAGTTAACAGAGCATAAAAACAATACTTGAGAAAATAAAAGGATGAAATGCGTACAAAGCCTTTAGTTCTGATGGCTTCCACTGTTATGTTTCAAAGAAAGTAAATAAGGAAACTGCATATGCTTTAGCTAAAATCACCAAAGTTGCCTTGATGAAGAATTGTTACTTTAGTTGGGAAATTAGAAATGTAGTGGAAATGTCCCTCATTTCAAAAAGATGGTGGAGATTTGTAATATGGGATTAACTGAGATTTGTTATATGGGATTAACTGAGCCAAAAGCCAATGAATACTATTGCAATGAATACTATCTCCCTTACTAGTGAGAATTCATCCAAGTATATTTTAACCCAGAAGAGCAGGGCAAACTAGTTAAAGCACCATTGGCCTAATCTCAGCACAGAGTCACACTGGCCCTTTGGTCCAAATTGCCCATGCTGACCAATATGCCCCATCTATATTAGTCCTACCTGTCCGCATTTGGCCCAAATCCTTCTAAAATGTTCCTATGCATGTTGCTATCTAAATGCTTTTTAGATGCTGTTATAATACTTGCTTCAACTACCTCCTCTGGCAGCTCATTCCATATACCCACATTCCTTTGAGTGAAAATTTTATCCCTCAAGTTTGTATTAAATCTTTCCCCGCTCACCTTAATCCCATGTCTGCTGGTTCTTGATTCCCCTATTCTAGATAAAAGACGGTGCATTTACCCTATCTATTCCCCTCATGAAATTATATACCTCTATAAGATCACCTCATCCTCCTCCGCTCCAAGAAATAAAGTCTTACCTTGCTCTACCTCTACCTATCGCACAGGCCATTGAGTCCTGGCAACATGGAGCGGCTGGGCTTGTGTACTCCGGAATTAGAACTCATTATAGTTACTGTTTTGTAGCCTGCCATTGATATATGGACTTTATTATAACAAGTACATTACTACAATTTATTTATCTTTTGTATGGTTGCCAACTTGTATCAAATCCCAGCACTTTACATGGAATCGTTAACCTCTGTTTTAAAATGGGTTGGTAAAATAAAAGACTTTCCCAAGATAGATGGCCACAGACAACACACTGCTTTTCTGAGACCTTAAGTGAGAAAACTATGATTCTGTGAGCCCTTCCTGATATATCTTGGATTGTGTCATGGATCTTTGCTATTGAGGGAGTGCAGCGTAGGTTTACAAGGTTAATTCCCGGGATGGCGGGACTGTCATATGCTGAGAGAATGGAGCGGCTGGGCTTGTATACTCTGGAGTTTAGAAGGATGAGAGGAAATCTTATTGAAACATATAAGATTATTAAGGGTTTGAACACGCTAGAGGCTGGAAACATGTTCCCAATATTGGGAGAGTCCAGAACCAGGGGCCACAGTTTAAGAATAAGGGGTAAGCCATTTAGAACGGAGACAAGGAAACACTTTTTCTCACAGAGAGTTGTGAGTCTGTGGAATTCTCTGCCTCAGAGGGTGATGGAGGCCAGTTTTCCAGATACTTTCAAGAGAGAACTAGATAGGGCTCTTGAAGATATCGGAGTCAGGGGATATGGGGATAAGGCAGGAACGGGGTACTGATTGTGGATGATCAGCCATGATCACATTGAATGGTGGTGCTGGTTTGAAGGACCGAATGGCGTACTCCTGCACCTATTGTCTATTGTCATAACATCCTTGTAAATCGTCTCTGCGCTCCTTCCAACTCAACAACATTCTTCCTCTACAGGGTGATCAAAACCAAACACAATACTCCAATGTGACCTCACCAACGTCTTCTGCATCTGTGGCATAACATCCTAACTTTTGTACTGAGTTCCCTGACTGATGAATATCAATATTACAAAAACCTTCTTGACCCCCCCTACCAACTCAGACACCACTTTCAAAAAAACATGTACCTGCACTCTGAGAACCTTCTGCTCTATAACACTTCCCAGAGCACTGTCATTCACTGTGAAGGTACTGCCCTAGTTTGAATTCCCAGTTAGAAGTACTGCTTCTAATGTACCATAATTGAAAAAGATAAGGTATATCACCAAGACTGCAGACACTTTATCTCCATTCTTCTAAAAGTGTAAGTCCATTAAGAGCTCCTTAATGGTAATGGTAAGTGTTTTGGTAATTGTCATCTCAACATGAGCACTGGAGTGGTAGAAAGTTAACGAGCAACAAGAGGAAGTGATGACATATTCTACCTATAATTACCAATGTTCCAACACTCAGATACCCTACTCACACACTTACATGTTTTGACAATCTGGACAGACATATCATGCACAACATTGCAGCAAACTTGAAACTATCTTGCCTGACCTTATAGTTCAGGACAGGACATCTATATACAGGCTATTGCCAGGATTTGCATTGGAAAATCTGTAGCTCATGTTGAAATGATGATTGCCAAAGGACTGGACTTAATAGACTTCCACTTTTAGAAGAGGGGGATATATAGTGTCTTCAGCCATGATAATCTAATTTATTTTGAAGTGTGGGAAGGATGGTGGTCTTGTCTGTTGATGCAGGAACTTGGTTTTGTGATTGAGGTTGCATATGTTATTGCATTGAAATGGTGGTACAGCTAGTAAAGCTGCTACAGCACCAGAAACCCAGGTTCAATCCTGACCTCAGATGCTGTCCATGAGGAATTTGCACGTTCTCCCTGTAACTCCATGGGCTTCCCTCAGGTACTTGTTTTTACTCCCACATCCTAAAGATGTGTAGGTTGGTTGTATGAAATGGCAACTGTAAATTATCCATAGTATGTAAGTGAGCAGTAGAATCTGATTGTGGGGTGAATGATAGGATGCTTTGGGGGGGAGGGGGAGCAGTTGATAGAATGCAGGGAGAGTGAGATTAATGTAGGATTAGTGCAAATGGGTGATTGATAGTCAGCATGCTCAGTGGTCCAAAGTGGCTGTTTCTGTGTTGTATCTCCCTCCATGTCTCTCTGATTTTGTGAAAGCAGATGGTGCTTGTTAGGTGCTATAATTAGATACACAGTTTTCCTCTGCTCTCTGCCATTAAGATGGTTATGATAGCTCATTTGGTGATACAAGAACAGTCCAACAATCATACCAGGATTGTTATCACCCAGGTCTAGATTGATTACACCTATCAGAACTGAGGTTCTTAACCATGTGTCCACTCGGAGCTAACAATCTATTGAGATTGTTATTTACGCTTGTTAAAATTTTGAGACAGTCACTCCATTAATTACAAAAGTGCAGATCCTGAGCCAGACCACTGTGAATGGTCCACGTGGTGATAATCACATGTAATACGAGAAGTGACAATTGGGAATCACACAGAGGTTGATGATACCTCTCATGTTTAGTGTGGTTCTGTGTGTGTTATCCACATAGATGTGCACGTTCATAAATTACAGCTTGTATATCCATTTGCAAGTTATGACCTCAATGATGTTTAACAATGAATTTTACATTAGAATCCATAGGTAGTACATAGAAATACATATTCTATTTAATTTATTTATTTGCCCATGTGTTCTTCAGGCATTTTGTGTTGAATTGCAGATGGCTTGTTTTACAGCCTAGTACTCCCCTTCACTAATTATAGTTACCCATGACTTTTTTAGTTCTATATTAGGATCCAGTAGGTGCAGGAGAACAGTATTTCAGTGGTTTAGTTTAGTTTCGAGATGCAGGGTGGAAACAGGCCCTTCGGCCCACTGAGTCCGTGCCAACCAGCAATCCCCATATATTAACACTGTCCTATAAACACTATGGACAATTTTGATATTTACACAGCCAATTAACCTAAAAACCTGTACGTCTTTGGAGCGTGGGAGGAAACCGAAGATCTTGGAGAAAACTCACGGGGAAAATGTACAAATTTCATGCTGACAGCACCCGTCGGGATCAAACCCGGGTCTCCAGTGCTGCAAGCGCTGTAAGGCAGAAACTCTACCACTGCCACCGTGTGTATTTTTGTCTAATTTTGCACAAACATTTCATGTACCTGTAGGTTTAAATACATTAGTGTTTTAATCAGTTATTGACCATTGACTAATTAAAAAGTGTTAAATTGCAGAATTATAAAGTCACCATAGTATTTAAACTTGAATTATTTAATTGCAATCTATTCCCATCTTGAACAGGTAAAGCAGAACTCATTTATTTCCAGATTGGGTCAATTTCCATTGCATTAAAAAAAAAATAAAGTCCCAAGAACTCGTTACACCTTTCAGTAGGAATAGAAGTAGATTTATTGCTCTCAACAGAACATATTACTTGTAGCAATCACTTTATTACATGACAGTAAAGTGAGTGTTATTTTGTCAGCAGGATGATATCTGCCAAGAGAAGTCTTAAGACTTGTTTTCTTAAACATATAAATTGTGATGAATTCTAGTCTCTGGAAACATTTGTTTGAAATCTTTGCCTGAGAGTTTAGAACATGGTAAGAGTGAGTTTAATTTAGAGATACAGCGTGGAAACGGACCATTTCGGCCCACCGGGTCCATGCCAACCACCGATCCCTGCACATTAACACTATCCTATACCCACTAGGGACAATATTTGTTTACATTTTCCAAACCAATTAACCTGCAAACATGAATGTCTTTGTAGTGTGGGAGGAAACCGAAGATCTTGGAGAAAACCAACGCAGGTCACGGGGAGAATGTACAAACTCTGTACAGACAGCACTCGTAGTCAGGATCGAACCCGGGTCTCCGGCGCTGCATTCGCTGTAAGATAACAACTCTACTGCTGCGCCACCGTGTTTTAGCTGGTGTATCTCGAGTGTACAAGACATCAAGCCTAATTGATAAAATATTGTTTCATGGAATTAAGAACAAAGTAAAATGTGTCAGCTCAAAAACGGAGATGAAATTTGTTCATCTTTGATTCCCATAATTATTGTACATCTATAACACTGACTTCAATTACATTACAATACTAGATAAATGGGAAAAAATGAATATAAGTTGATACTTTCCTCTCTGGTGATTATTTCCTCAATAATGTCAATTTGGGGGATCTGAGTGTTGCTGGCATTGATTGTCCATACCTATCAACACTATTAAGGTAGAATCTTGTTGAAGATGGATGCAAATGAATAGTTTGCTTGACCACCTCAGAGGAGCAATTAACTTGACGGTGGACAGAAGACTTCAGTGGTTCAAGTAGGATGACAGACCTTTTCTCTGAAGATCATTAATATGTCAATTTGGTCTTCATAACCATATGCCATTGCTCCAGGTACTATTTTTTGTTTTAACTTGCACAACAGCCCGTCTTCATCCAATTCAGTTTGTTTGATGTGATGTCAAGAGATTGCTGAGAGCATAGGGTACAACAAAGGACTATGGAACCTGACACCACCCCGGCTGTAGTATTGAAGATGACATTAACAACTTGTTGTGTCTTTAGTCAAGGTGATTTGATACAAGTATAGTACTAGCATGCGCTCATTCCTGTTGCCAAAAAACAAATCTGTCCCACCTGATTCCTATTCTTCAGTCTATTCTTAATCATCAGTAATGGGGTGGAAGATTTTATCAGCAATGCCATCCAGTCGCATTTACTCATCAATAACCTGCTCACCAATGCTCACCTTGGTTTTCGCCCGGTCCTTTCAGCTTTGAACTCATCACATCCCTGGCAACCAGCTCATCAGCCACTCAGCCAGAGTCTGAGAAGGTTCTGGAAGTAAACCTTTGGAAGCAGTAGTGATTTGCCAGCCACAACTGTTCATGCTCTTCGAACGTAAAATTCCCTTTAACATTAGTGTTATCATTTGTAAGATAACATGACTAGAATTAAATTTCATTATCAGGTTAATGCTTTTGAGAAAAAGCAACAAATACTGGGGGATCACAGCGGGTCACATGGAACAAATAGACAAATGTCATTTGGAGTCGGGACCTTTCGTCAGTCTGAAGAAGGGTCACGACCAGAAACCCTTTGTCCATTTGTCCATTTCCTCCACAGATATCGCCTGACCTGCTGATTTCCTCCAGCACTTTGCGTTTTGCTCAAAATCACCAACATCTGCAGTTCCTTCTCAAACACCTTTGAGCGGGCAGTTTGTTGAGGAACATCTTCTGAAGGATGGGTCTGGAGTCAGTATTTCTGAGCCTTAAGTGAGCTGTGCACATGTGTCTTGTTGTATTATCTGCCTCTGCCCAATAAATGCTTCTTCTGCACCTTTGGTCATATGAAGAGCATATTAATGGAAGGTAATTTATCAAACCGACTAAACTTGTGATCAATCTGAGTGACAGAAAGAGTGCTGTCAGAAGACAATTAATTTTCACAATAAATAGACGAAGAAATATTTTATCAGTAATTAGCTGTAAACTATATAAATGGAGCATTGGAAACCCTGCAAACATTCATATTAATTTCCTTTCAAAGGTGCAAACAAGCCTTAAAGTTAACTCATTTTCATTTATAATGGTTCTGGTCAATTTTTTTTTTCAATTTCCATTGAATGCACTATTAGTTCTGAACATCAGTTAGAGATAGGAAAGCAAGTATGCTTAGATGCACAATTTGCACACAGGCTTTTAATTCGGAAAGTGTGTCTCCCCCTCCCCCCCCCCCACCCACCGCCCTTTCTGTTTCACATCGATTGTTTGTACTACTCATATGAATACATTAATCCATTTGACAAATGAAATTTGTCCTATCTCTACACTCACTAAATTCTGCTTTCTCAGATTATTGGAAAAATATACTAAAAATGGACTCCTTAAGGGCCTGTCTCACTGTACGAGGTAATTCAAGAGCTCTCCTGAGTTTAAAAACAAATTAAACTCGTGGTAAGCATGTAGAATGTACGTTGCGGGTACGTCGGAGCTCGGGACGTCTCGTAGCGGCTCGTAACGTTAACGGCAGGTACTCGGGGAAACGCGATAAGCTCGTGAAGATTTTTCAACATGTTGAAAAATGTCCACGAGAGCCCCAAGTACCAATGAGCGGTTATTACCGTAATTCTCCGAGTTTGAATCAGGGGAAACTCGGGAGAACTCTTGAATTAGCTCGTACAGTGGGACAGCCCCATCAACTAGAGCAAGTTCTACTGTCATTTCCGAGCAAGTTTAATCTTGCTGAGCTCAAGCTTTAGCCTCAGTTTATATACAACTATACCTTTTGTTTAGCCGGAATGCCATCTTGGTAAAGGAGTTGAAGGGTATATTATGAATAACTGTCTAGAGGATCATGAAGATGTTGCTCCATCATAAATTGGCTGTTAGCTCTCATTAAGGACCTTCTCTGCTGTTTCAGCAGATAACGGCTCACTTTATGACATCTCCTAATGGCAGCGAGCAAAACAGAAGCAAACATATCATTGCTGAGATTCTTGAGCATTACTTCAACCAATGCTCAGGTTTCAATGTTTACTTACTGATTGACATTGACTGACTGCACTGAAGAGGAATTTTGAGACACATCAGGAGACTTTCTAGTTCAATTTGTCAAAACTTCATCATTACTCTGTCAGCATCATTCCAAGAAAAACTTGCAGGACAGCATCTAAAAAGAAAAGCATTCTGGTTTACCTTTTTGGTCACTGCTAGGGTTATCTAATATAATGGGGTGCTTGTTCATTGCAACCTGTTCATGATTATTATTACTCTGGAGAGAGTTAGGACTGGAGAAGGGCAGTGCAGGAGGGCAAGAATGGCAAACAGAGTACTAATTGCACAGGTCATGGCACTGATCATGATCAAGAGTCAAGTCAAGTCAAGAGAGTTTATTGTCATGTGTCCCAGATAGGACAATGAAATTCTTGCTTGCTGCAGCACAACAGAATATTGTAGGCATAAATACAAATCAAATCAGTGTGACCATATACCATAGAATATATATAAACACACATAAATAAACAGATAAAGTGCAATAGGCTGCTGTAGTTCAGAGTTTGTTTGAAGTTGTGTTTAATAGTCTGATGGCCGTGGGGAAGTAGCTATTCCTGAACCTGGATGTTGCAGATTTCAGGCTCGTGTACCTTCTACCTGATGGCAGCGGAGAGATGAGTATGTGGCCAGGATGGTATGTGGCACAGGTCATGGCACTACAAGTACACCTGATGCGCCGTTTAAATATGCCGTTTGACAATTGGGAAAAAAAATTACCCAATCTTTCAATACTTTTAGCATTTACTTTGAATCAATATTTTATGCCTCCTCTGCAAAAGAAAGTGGGTCCTTCCCATTTACTCTAATTCCCCCCTCATGATGTTGTACACTTAAAGACCCCACAGCCTCTTTTGTTCCAAATAAAACAGCCATACACTCTCTAATATTTAAGGGCCTGTCCCACTTAGGCGATCTTTCAACGGACTGCCGGCGAGTGTCAAGTTCGTGGCACGCGCCAGAAAAAACGGGAACTAGAACGCGACTGTCAGAGAGAGAGAGAGAGAGAGAGAGACACACACACACACGCACGCAACCCCCCCCCCACCCACCCACCCACCCACAACCCCAACCAACCAACACACCAACGAACGGCGGGGGCCAGGCAAAACGGGGGGAGCGCTGTTTGAAATTCACACGGTGCAAAGCCAAGGTGATACAGACACACACCGCAATGAACAGGAAGGTTAAGATGGCAAGTACAGTAAGTCCTTTAGAAGGGGGGGGAGTAGGAGTGGAGACACTTTTAAGAAGCCAGACAACTTTTAATAAGCCAGAGATACACAGCTGTGAAGTTCGACGGGCATTTAACATTACCAGTCGGTTCTCCTTGGTTCTGAAAACTCGTGCTTAAGTATTTTGCTCCGAATGAGCCAATGAAAATGCCCGGTCAGCAAAGGCGATTAACTAAAACTACCTATGTCTAGCTCGACTACCTACAACTACATGGCGACCTCACTACAACTGCACCTATGACTACAGAAGTATCGATTTTCTCCATGGCGACCAATTTTTGGTCGCAGAAATTTTTTCAACATGTTGAAAAATTTGTGGCAACCATACTGCAGCCGCGACTAGTTCCCAGAATGCGGGAACTACTCGCGACCATGAAGGAGATTCACCAGAGACCACCAGCGAACATGTGGTGACCATGTGATGATCATGTGGCGAGCGCAGAGTCTCCTGCACTCGCCTAAAAAGTCACCTAAGTGGGACAGGCCCCTTAATCATAAATACAGTGCTGGCAACATTCTCCTGAATTTCCTCTCATCCTCCCAGTGTAGTCACATCTTTCAGTGATGTGATGATCAGAAGTCAATGCAGTAATCGAGCTGTTGTCTGACTAATATTGTAAACAATTCCAGAATAACATTCTTGATATTATGTTTTGTGCCCTGCTTAAAAGAAAGCATCTCTTATTCCTTTTATTCCTTTTTCCTTGTTCCTTTTAAACAGCTACCTTTTGTACCTCGATGTACCTTTTTAATTTTTCTGGATCTGTGAATATACAGTCCCGTCTCCTTCTGTTCCTCTGCTGTACTTAATATCCTTGCATTTATGATATATTCCACTGCCTTGTTTTATGTTTCCCAAATGCACTACCTCACACTTCTCTAGATTACATTCAAATTCCCACCTTCCTGCCCAACTGACCAGACCATTTATCTTCTGTAATAGCATAAATATCATACTCCCACATGTCTCTCTGTGCCTTTATCTTATCAGCCTTATTCACTGTACATTTAGCTTTATACCACTGAGCACAGCTACTCTTTTTATTTTGTCTATTTCACAACTGTTGTTTGCTGTGTCTTCCAAACTTTCATTGATTATCTGTCTTCCACTTCCAGCTCTGCTCTGATGAATGACTATATATCATTCCCTTTCACCAGAGAAGGCCAGCTGCAGAGAGATGTCAGATTAAACCGAACTATGAGATTTGCAATGTTCAAGGGGAAGAGAGTTGTGAACGAGGCCCAGTGCATCACGTAAATCAACCTCTCCCTCCCCCCCCCCCCCATCCACTCCTTCCAGGCACTTCACATTGCCTTGAGAAAGTAGCCAACACTAATTGTGGACCATTTACACCCTGGTTATCCTCTCTTCATCCCCCTTATGTGAAACATAGAAAATAGGTGCAGGAGTAGGCAATTCGTCCCTTCGAGCCTGCACCGCCATTCAATATGATCATGGCTGATCATCCAACTCAGTATCCTGTACCTGCTTTCTCTCCATACCCCCTGATCCCTTTAGCCACAAGGGCCACATCTAACTCCCTCTTAAATATAGCCAATGAACTGGCCTCAACTACCTTCTGTGGCAGAGAATTCCTGAGATTCACCACTCTCTGTGTGAAAAATGTTTTCCTCATCTCGGTCCTAAAAGATTTCCCCTGAAGCAGAAGATACAAAGCTTGATAGCACATTAAGCAGATGCAAGAACAGCTTCTTTCTCTCTTGTTCTGGACTCTTGAAAGGACGTATCATATACTAAGGATGAATTGCTGAGATTTTGATCTACCTCACTGCTGCCCCCGCACTTTTTTAAAATCTTCACTTTCTTTGTATCATTATATTCTCTTTCACTCTAGCTAATGTACCCGTTTGGTATGATTTGCCTGGATAGAATGAAAAACAAAGTTTTTCACTGTATCTTGGTACATGTAACAATAATGAACCAATACCAATATTGTGAACAGCCACTGTCTGCACAAATGCATCTATACCAACTCCCCATTTAAACTCGGAAAATGAGAAACAGAAAGGGATTGTATTCTTTTGGGTTAAAGCTTATAAATGACTGAGTAGTGGATTGGTTTGCCTGATAACTACAGAGTTGTCACAATGGTCTCCAAAATGAGATGTTACACAATAAATGTCTCCATGATCAAGAGTCAAGTCAAGTCAAGAGAGTTTATTGTCATGTGTCCCAGATAGGACAATGAAATTCTTGCTTGCTGCAGCACAACAGAATATTGTAGGCATAAATACAAATCAAATCAGTGTGACCATATACCATAGAATATATATAAACACACATAAATAAACAGATAAAGTGCAATAGGCTGCTGTAGTTCAGAGTTTGTTTGAAGTTGTGTTTAATAGTCTGATGGCCGTGGGGAAGTAGCTATTCCTGAACCTGGATGTTGCAGATTTCAGGCTCGTGTACCTTCTACCTGATGGCAGCGGAGAGATGAGTATGTGGCCAGGATGGTGTGGGTCCTTGATGATGCTGGCAGCCTTTTTGAGGCAGCGCCTGCGATAAATCCCCTCGATGGTAGGGAGGTCAGAGCCGATGATGGATTGGGCAGTGTTTACAACTTTTTGCAGCCTTTTCTGCTCCTGGACGCTCAGGTTGCTGTACCAAGCCATGATGCAACTGGTCAGCATGCTCTCTACTATGCACCTGTAGAAGTTCGAGAGAGTCCTCCTTGACATACCGACTCTCCGTAATCTTCTCAGGAAGTAACCTAGGCTTTCCAGTCACCTGCTGAAATATGGTTCAGTATTGAGAAGAATATAATTTTTGTCGATTTCCAGAAAATTCATTAACAACTGGGCAGTACAATGGTGCAGCTAATAGAGCTGCTTCCTCACAGCACCAGTAACCCAGATTTGGTCCTGACCTCAAGTGCCATTTGTGTGGAGTTTGCACATTTTCCCAGTGTTTTCTACAGATGCTCAGGATTCCTCCCTTAGCCAAAGACGTTGGTAAGTTGATTGGCCACTGCAAATTGCCCTAATTCCTGAGTTAGTGATAGAATCGGGGGAGTGGGAATTGATTTGTGTAAATCACGATGACCAGCATGTATTTAATGGGCTGAAGGGCTGTTTCTATGCAGTATTTTCCTAAGACTCATTCATATGATATAGGTATGCAAAAGCTGTCATGTCTGAATTATTATCATATTGGCAATATTGGAATTGAAATGAGGAAATTAATGTGCCCTATATTATCATGTTTGTATTATGTATTCAGAAGGGTTTCATGCAATTAAATAGATTTTTTTTTTTTGGCAATAATTTTGTTAAGCGAGTCTGCTTATGATCTGCAATATGTTGCCTTGTCAACCAGTCAACGACTTCAATTGGAACCATAATCTGAATTGGACTGATAGAGGAGATAACAAGGAGGTATCAGCTAATCTGGAAATAAGGTGGTCACCACTGGGTTATTCTGTCTGACAAGCCACAATGATGCAAATCCACTCAATGGAATTTGTTGTAGCATCAACGGTCTTCCAAATATTACCACAGTCTTGGGACTGAATGGTTGTCTGGTAACTTGATCACTGATTTCTGCCAGGCTGTTGCTGCTTTCATTTTTGTTGAAAGTATGAGGTATCTGTCAGATATTCCCTGCTGTTTGTACAAAGGAATTGTCAATGAGTATCAGCTGGTCTTAGGCAAAAGCATGCTTCTATTAAAAGCCTCTGCCAGCTGCCTGATCGGAAGTTTGAAATAACACGACTCACTTAATTAAGCCTTTCTTTGGTTTGGTCGGGACTTGGGAAGCCAGCCAGGGGTACACCAAAAGAGTAGTTACTAAAAGTAGCAAAGACGTAGATGTGAGTTTTATCAACAGATCAAATGAGGCAGAAAGAGAATTGGGGAATGTCAAGGCGGTGGAATTAGTAATGACATGATCAGATGCAAAACGTTGCATTAAAAAATAAATTCTGCACAGTTTACTGAAAACTAAACTAAGTGGCCAAGCAGATCAATCTTAAAACAATAAATTTTCTTTGAGCTAATGTGGTTATATTTCCAGCGGAGTCATTTTTCCATACATACAGACAATAGGTGCAGGAGTAGGCCATTCGGCCCTTCGAGCCAGTACCGCCATTCAATGTGATCATGGCTGATCATTCACAATCAGTTCCCCGTTCCTGCCTTCTCCCCATATCCCTTGATTCTGCTAGCCCTAAGAGCTCTATCTAATTCTCTTTTGAATGCATTCAGTGAATCATCCTCCACTGCCTTCTGAGGCAGAAAATTTCACAAATATTTGTGTGTAAAAGTTTTCCTCATCTCAGTTCTAAATGGCCTACCCCTTATTCTTAAACTGTGGCCCCTGGTTCTGGACTCCCCCAACATCGGGAACATGTTTCCTGCCTCTAGCGTATCCAGTCCCTTAATAATTTTATATGTTTCTATAACATCCCCTCTCATCCTTCTAAATTCCAGTGTATACAAGCCCAGTCGCTCCATTCTTTCATCATATGACAGTCCCGCCATCCCGGGAATTAACCTCGTGAACCAACGCTACACTCCCTCAATAGCAAGAATGTTCTTCCTCAACATTCCGATTATATTTTTGGTGACTTGCCTAGTTCATTAAAACATTATGAGGAACTTGGAAAACTAAAATGAAATGTATTAGTTTACCACAGTTTGCCATAATTTAGCTCAAGTTTCCCCTCCCCCACCCCCTCCCCCCACACATTATGTAACATCATTATTTAGATATTGAGTTATTTAGATAAATTCATCTTGTGAATCTTTGAGGTAAGAACAGTAAATAACTCAGCCAATTCCCAATACCCAGTCAATGGCAACAGTGAGAAACTTTATTTTAGTCCTCAGTGACGAAAACGATGACTAAGAGGATCACCAATTATTTTCAATACCTGCAAGGCATTTCTAATAAAATCCCAGAGTGCAAGTGCATAATCCTCAGGGCATATCTTGCTTGCCTCATATTCAGATTTTATTTATCCCAGTGCAGTTTGAATATAATTACTGTTCCAAGAATCCACGTACATGCAATTGATGGGAACTTGCTATCCTGACAAAGAGATGGTGCACATAAAGCATTTCTGGTCAATATTTTTCGTGTGAGAAGCAAGAAGTCAAAAAGATTGAGTTTGCAGTAGTCATCAAACATTGACCAAGCGTGTGAGAGAGAAATAGCGAGGCAATTTTTCTTGACTAATTATCTAGAGAATTGGAAAGGGCAAGGAGATATTTCCATTACACCACACATTTATTTGGCTGAAGACAGATAACGGTTTAAATGGATTCAAATTAATTAGCAGAACTTGCTTTGCAGAGTTTTGTATGTGTATTTGTGAAGGGATTTATGTAAACAGAGTCATTAATCTGCGCTATCTGCTTCACTAAGATTAGGACAGGATTTCCCTTTGAGTTTGTTTCTGCTGTAACTTCACAGTAGGATGATGGAATCCCCTTTAAGCAGACTATATATCTGCAATTGATGGGCTGCCACAAATACTGTCGGAAGTGGAAACATTTCTGACCAGTAAATGATATAGACCCCAAAAAGGTTGATCTCTTATATCAAAACAAAAAATATTCAAAACATTGAACAGGTAATTTACCATGAATGAAAGGAGAAAATTGATTAACATTCCGGATTGAAGACCCATCGCCAGGACTGGTAGTGAGAAAAAAGGATCAGATTTAAGTTGCAGAGAAAGCAGATAATGAGATGGATACCACAATGAAAACACAAATTATTCCCTCTCTGTTGTGATAGAGTGAGGCCAGTGTCGTTGTGAGGATGAATTGTCATTGGGATAGTTCTAGGATGACCTAGAAGTGTGGTGTGTTTTAAATAGCACGTCGGGGTGTGCCAATATGGAGGAAATAAACGGAGTCACTATTACAGATGGATGTCTTATAGCAAACACATTTTTATCTCCTTGTGTTGGCTCCCATGTTTTTCTGTCCGTTTATTCGACTGAATGTGCTTTCGCACACAACCATTTTGGATACTGGTGGTGTTAAGAATTATTGTTGATGACCTATATTGAAGTCTCATATTCAGCTTACAGGATGTGTTCTTACTTCCTGTGTGCTTCTTCTAAACGCTGCTCAGAATGGAGAAGTCATAATTCCCCACTTGAGTGAGAATAGTATGTAGTAACCAGCAGCAAGTCTCCATGCCAGAGTTTCAACTGATGCAATGGGATTTCTCTGAAAGGCGTGAGCCTGGTAAGAAATAGGCTCATGCAGATACACAACATGGAACCAGGCCTTTGACTCACCATGTCGATTCTGACCACCAACTCCCTCCTCCCCCACCATCTTAACTAAGTTTACAATAACCCCATTGTTTTATTTGTTTTCACATTCTTGTCAACCTCCCCCAGAATGTACTGCTGACCTACAGACTAACTACTACTTACAGTGGCCAATTAACCTACCAACCCATGTGATTTTGGAATGTTGGAGGAAGCCAGAGCTCTATAGGGGAAATGGTCACAGAGATATTATGCAAACTCCACACAGAGCATCTGGGGCAGGATTGGATCCAGCTCCATGGCACTGTGAAGTAGCAGTTCCCCTAGCTGTGCTATTGTGATGAAGTTAGAAACAAATGTTGATTCCAAAGCGAGGAGGGGAAGTATTTTTTCTCATTTCATCCTCCGTGTCCAGTTCACACACCCACGTGGGTGGCACAGTGGTGCAGCAGTAGAGTTGCTGCTTTATAGTACCAGAGAATCAGCTTCCTTCCTGACTACAGGTGCTGTATGTATGAGGTTTGTACATTCACCCAATGACCACATGGTTTTTCCCCAGATGCTCCAGTTTCCTCCCACATTCCAAAGACATACAGGTTTGTAGGTTCATTGGCTTTGGTAAAATATGTAAATTGTCACTAGTGTGTAAGATAGGGCTAGTGTACGAGGATCGCTGGTCAGCGAGGTCTCTGTGGGCCGAAGGCCCTGTTTCCCGCTGTATCTCTAATCTAAACTAAACTAAAACCAATTTGTTGATGTACATGTGAGCATGTACGTGTGCATCAAAGCCTCACTCACTCTCTTTGCATATCCTTTATTTCACCCATTGCTACTGCATTCTTTATGCTGTGATCATGTGTTCCTCTTATCTGCTGTCTTTTACTGCAGTAACCCTTCACAACTCTTCTCCCCAACCTCTCATATAATATATGAGATACTCCTACTCCTGCAGTTACCAGCTCCCTGAACAGCAGAAGAGTGCATTGCATAATTTGTTGAATGGCTCCAGAAATATCTGTACGGATGGCGGTGTTACTGCTCTAGATTTATGAACTGAACAGTGCTGCAAATAATGTGTGGGTGTGTGTATATATATATATGTGTGTGTATATATATATATGTGTGTGTGTGTGTGTGTATATATATATATATATATATATATATATGTGTGTGTGTGTGTGTGTGTGTGTGTGTGTGTGTGTGTGTGTGTGTGTGTATATATACACATTGTTCTTTGCTGCCTTCTTAAACAGTTACTTGCTGTGCACTTGACAATTTGGCCAGGTTGACAGAATGAATTAGAGATATGCATCAGAGCGACAAGCTCTATCATGTTGAAGTATTTGCAGGTACAAAAAGCCTCTGTGAATAAAAATTGCAAAGATGGATGTCCAGTCAGTGCACTTTTTCTCATCACTGAATCTCATCACATCAACTTAAACAAGTGGAAGTATAATACATTCACTGTGGACCTCTCAAAAGAGTTGATTCCTCCAAAGGTTTCAAAGTCTCAAGGTCAGTTTATTGTCAAAGGGTCATAGAGCATGGAAATAGTCCCTTCAGCCAGCTGAATATGTGGCCACCATCAAGCACATATTTACACTAGGCCTATTTTATTCTCCACAAATTCCTATCGACCCCCCCCCCCCCACCCCCTCATTTCTACAACTCACCTACACGTTTAGGTCAATTTACGATTATCAGTTAACCTAACAACCTGCCCTCCTTTGGGATAGAACATAGTACAGTACAGGTAAAACCCCTTCAGTCCACAATGTCTGGCCCGAACATGATGCCAAGACCAACTTGTATTTGCCTGCACATAATCCATAACTCTCCGTTCCTGCAGGTTCATATGGCTATCCAAAAGTTTCTTAAATGCCACTATAGTATCTACTGCAACCACCTTCCAGGCATTCATCGTCTTCTCAGTAAAAAAAAACTTGCTCGCACATCCCCTTTAAACTTTGCCCCTCTCATCTTAAAGCAATGCTCTCTAATATTTGATTTTTCCATCCTGGGAAAATGGATCTGACTATCTAGGAGGAAAGGAAGCACCCAGGAGAAATTCAAATGATCACAGGGAATGCCAAAAAATGTTTAAACTTTTTTAAACATGATCAGTCAGAAGCGCTGAAGAGACAATAGACAATCCATCTTGGTTTCCCCCTGAGATCCACAGAAACCAGTCCACCACTATTTCACTTCCCTTCACATGCTATCAAAAAAATGGCTGAGAATAATGAAGGGTTGTGGAACTGTGAAGAATCGTGGAGGTTTGTGACTTTCTAACTAAAATGCAGAAAACTGTGCTCTAGAACTACCTCTGCCTTTAATCAAGTTTTTCAATACTATTCCAACACTGGCATCTACCTTACAATGTGGAATATTGTGCAGGTATATTCTGTTAAGAAAAAATCCAATGTCTAATTAATGTGCAATCAGATTACTCTCAGGAAAGCTATGAAATGTGTCATCAACAGTACTATCTAGTGCACCTACTTATCAATACATTACTCAATAATGCCACTTTAGATTTTGCAGGATGACTGTGCTCCAGAATTCATGATAGACTCGGTCCAAACTTGGACCAAATTGCTGAACTCGAGAGGGGAGCTGAGAGTTGCTGCCCTTGAACTCAAGGGCACATTTGATTGGGTCTGGGTTCAAGGGAAGCCTGTAAAAATGAAGCCAAAGTGAAAAAATGTCAGTGGTTGGAGTGACGCATGATACAGGTTGTTGGAGGTCAATCCTTCATTGCAGAGGATGCTCTTGATTTCTATCTGAATCCTGACTTTGGATGTAAAACCTGTTTCAACAACGTCACCAAGTTCTTATGGGATATCGAATTGATTTCATGTGCACTATAAAAAGGCAAATGTTTCAGCAGCCAACCTGATGAAAACTCGCTGCTGGCATATTAAGATGAATACATAAATAAGATCACCTTTTTTTGCATTTCCTCACCTATTACGTTTTTGCATTTCCTCACCTACCACGCCCGAGTACCTACGAGCAAGAACTGACCCACATTGTTGGCTCTAATTGTGAATGTTTATGCACATACTCTGATATTTAAGGTAATAGAAGTGCGTTCAGTATCTGTTTGAAAAAAGTTGTCTAATGGATTATATGTGATGTATGTGCACAAATTAAAAATATTGTCAGAAAGTGCCAATGCCCTGCAAGCTTATGTGAACAGTAACAAATAATAATATCCATGTGGGTGAACAGGCTTCATTTTTGGGGACAAATTTCAAAAAGACAGGCTGAATATTGCGATTGCAAACAGTGGCAAGCCTTAAAGCCCTGTCCCACTGTACGAGTTCATTCAAGAGCTCTCCCGAGTTAAAAAAAAAATCAAACTCGTGGAAGCACGTAGAATGTACGTAGCGGGTACGTCGGAGCTCGGGACGTCTCTTAGCGGCTCGTAACCCTAACGGCAGGTACTCGGGAAACGCGGTAAGCTCGGGAAGACTCGTGAAGATTTTTCAACATGTTGAAAAATGTCCACGAGAGCCCCGAGTACCTACGAGCGGCCATTACCGTAAATCTCCGAGTTCGAATCAGGGCAAACTCGGGAGAACTCTTGAATGAACTCGTACAGTGGGACAGGGCTATTTACCTTAAAACAAAAGAACAAAACATCTTCCTGGGTACATGCTTTTATAATTTGTGTTAAGGGAAAGTACTTCTTATTTCATCAAAGCAAAATAAAATGCCAGCTCAGCAGCTATTAAATGAAAATTAATGCTTGGCTGCAAATTGAGGAAGGCATCACAGGATAATTAATTTTGCCAAGGAAATTGAACTCAAAGCTGGATTGCACAATTCTACTAGACTAGTTGCTTGTAAAGAGGAGAGCAACAGCATAATGTTTTGATGCCACTGCAACACACATCATCCAAGTTCACAATGAAAATGTTCATCAACATATTCAAGTTTTTTTGTGCTATGATTTACACTGCATCGTCTAGAACAAGAAATATGCCAGTATATGGTTAATGGCAAAACCCTTAACAGCATTGATGTGCAAAGGGATCTTGGAGTCCAAGTTCATAGCTCACTAAATGTGGCAATACAGTGGATAGGATGATAAAGAAGGCATATGGTATGCTTACCTTCATTCGTCAGGGCATTGAGTACAAGAGTCAAGAAGTCATAATGCAGCTATAGGGCATTGGTTAGGCTGCATTTTGAATATTGCATGCAGTTCTGGTCGCCCCTTTACAGGAAAGTTGTGGAAGCTTTGGAGAGGGTACAAAGGACGATTACCAGCATGCTGCCTGAATTAGAAGATTTTGGGAGAGGTTGGATGGACTTGGATTGTTTTCTATGGAACGTTGGTGGTGGAGGGGGTAAACATAGAACTATATAAAATTGTGAGAGGCATAAATAGGGTAAGCAGTCAGAAACTTTTTTCCAAGGTGGGAATGTCCAACATTAAAGGACATAGCTATAACGCGAGAGGAGGAAAGTTTAATGGAGATCTGTTGGTACATTTTTTTACACAGAGATTGGTGGGAGCCTGGAACACATTGCCAGGGATGGTGGTGGAGGCAGATATGGGAGTGGCATTTAAGAGGCTTTTGGATCAGCACATGGATGTGCAGGTAGTAGAGGGATATGGATCATGTGCAGGCAGAAGAGATCAGTTCAGCTAGGCATCAATATTCGGCACAAACATTGTGGGCTGAAGGGTCTGTTCCTGTGCTGTACTGTTCTATTATTTGGGTCTCCCATGCAGCAGTGCAAGTCTGATTTACTAGGTAAGCTCTGGCATGGCTTTCCTGATTACAGTGTCAGTGGAGTCAGCCCTGCTTTGGTCAGACATGGCTCATTCTCAATTGAATTGGAATTGTACAGTTGCATAGAAGAATAGGGCAAATTGTATGTTTTAAACATTTTTTTTGATTTTTAAAAATATTTTTATCCTGTAATTATTAAAAATATTTTTAAATATCTCAAAGTGGATTTTTGATTATTTTTAATTGAATTTTAACAGATGGCAAACTTCAATGTACCACCAGGGGCGCCGGGGCGATGGCTGCCCTGCTGGCAGTCTGTTCGTCTTTTCACTCTTTTTGTTATTTTTTAGTTCGTTAAAAGTTTCTGTTTTAATGTTCTTCCGTTTGTTTTATATGGGGGGAGAAGGGAAGGGATCGGGGGAAACTTTTTATTCAGGTTCTTACCTTCCCGGAGATGTGATCAATTTTCGGATCACATTCTCCGGGCTCTGCGGCCTACCAATGATGGAGCTGGAAGCCTCCTCGGACTGTCGTGAACTTCACAGTGGGGCGTGGACTTAACATCGGAGCTTATCCCTTGCCTGGGATTGCTCCCACCGCAACCACAGTGGAAGCAACATCAAGGGCTCGCAGTCTCGGGTGAGGCTGAGTCGGGAGCTCTAACGTCGCGGAAGATTCGACCAGCCCCGATGCGAGGTTCGATCGCCCGGCGCGAGGGAGCTGACATCCCCCCCGTTGCTGGAGCAGATCGCCTCGACGCGGAGGGCCCAAACGCCACCGGCTACCGGAGTTAAGATCGTCCCGTCAACGGGGGCTTGAGGCCCACGACCGAGGAAGAACTAAGGGGAAGGACTTGAACTTTATTTCGCCCTCCATCACAGTGAGGAATGTGTAGGAGTCACTGTGGTGAATGTTCGTGTTAAAATGTGTTTTTGAGTGATCTGTTACTTTTAATTGTATGACTGACCTGGCCAATGAAATTCCTTGTATGCAAAACATACTTGGCGAATAAAGTGTGATTCTGATTCTGATTCCGAACTTTGCTCTCTGTCAAAGGCTTCCAGAGATGTTTCTTGGTTTGATCATAATAAGAACCTGAGGGGTAACTTTTTCACACAAAGGGTGGTGGGTGTATGGAACGAGCTGCTGGAGGAGGTAGTTGAGGCAGGTACTATCGCAATGTTTAAGAAACATTTAGACAGGGACATGGATACGTGACATTAGAAGAATATGGCCCAAACACAGGCAGGTGGAACTAGTGTAGATGGAACCTGTTGGTTAGTATGCGCATGTTGGGCCGAAGGACCCGTTTCCATGCTGAATTTTTAAAGTGTGGAAGAACAGAAAATACGGGTGTTGAATGCAGTTACCAAACCGTGGTCGGGAACATCCAGGCCTTGGTTTCTTGCAATGCTGGTGATTCAGTGATAACGAAAACAAAATTGTTATTTTAATCTATCTTCCATTTGTAATCCATGCCTTTTCTGACATTTTACCCAGATAATTTTGCTTTGGTTCCTTGGGATCCTTGTCTAATGAAGATTAATGATGCTAGGTGTGCAAAAATATGTGCTGGTGTTTTTTAATTTATTTTTAACAAATGGTGGCTCTAATGATGGAAATCATACAATGTCCATGTGCATACTTCCAGTTTTCTTGCCTTACTTCTATTCTTGCATTACTGACTTCACAATCCAACTCTTCCGGTTAATGCTGCAAGAGAGAGTTGTAGAATGGATAGAATGCTATTTATTGTCATTCAAACCTAGGCTTGAACGAAATATCATTACTACAGTTTTTTTTACATTACAAAAAACCCCAAGACACACACTTAACACAGTTTACATAAACATCCATCACAGTGAGTCTCCAACACCTCCTCACTGTGATGGAAGGCAAAGTCTTATCTCTTCCCTTTATTCTTCACCCGCGGTCCAGCAGTACAACTGCAGCGTCTAGGTGTTAAAGCCCCCGGCGGACGATGGTAAGTCCTGTGGCCATTTAGCCACGCGGGGCGATGTTAGGCCCCGGCTCCATGTCCTTCAAACCCCGCGGTTCAAGCAGTCCAACCCGCAGTCCAACTGCAGCGTCTAGGCGAACTGGGGCTCCGATGTTAGAGCCCCCGGCAGACGATGGTAAGTCCCGTGGCCGCCAACCCGCGCCGGGCGATGTTAGGCGTTGCTCCGTGTCCTCCAAACCTCGCGATTCCAGCGGGAGAAGTTGCCGTTGCGGGGGCTCCGAAAAGCCGTCTCCCACCA
Source organism: Malacoraja senta (assembly GCA_038087875.1). Classification (NCBI taxonomy): domain Eukaryota; kingdom Metazoa; phylum Chordata; class Chondrichthyes; order Rajiformes; family Rajidae; genus Malacoraja; species Malacoraja senta. Next base: position 174,034,895 of record CM075977.1, read on the forward strand.
GGGAGCTGGAGCTCCCGATGTTCCTGTCCACCGGGCCCGCAGCCGGAGCTTCCGAAACTCCAAAGTCGGGTCGCAGCCGAGCGCCACCACAGCTCTTCCCGCTCTGAAGCCGGCCAGCGATGTCAGGTGCCAGGTCCCGCGACTGGAGCCCTCAGGTTGGTCCCGGCCGGAGGCCGCCGCCGGCTCCACAATGTTAGGCCCAACGACATCGGAGATCCGACAGAGAAAACGTCGGGTCCCCGTACAGGGAAGAGATTAACGGTTTCCCCAACATCCCTCCCTCCACCCCCCACATATACACAGCTAAAAAATAATAAAAACTAAACTCAAGACATACATTTAACAAGACAAAATTGTTTTAAAAAGATGGATGACTGTAGTTGAGCCGCTGCCGTTAGGCGCTGCCACTCCCAGAGTATCATGTATCATGATTACCAAAGATCTTTGACTTTTCATTCCTTCGTAATGAAAGAAAGGCCTACCAAAAAACTGTGTTGTTTGCATCATGAGGATCTGCAAATAAGCACATGTGAATCAATGTAATTAAGATCCTTCAAGAGCATGGCCAATTGAAGAATACTAATGTCCCTTTCTAGGGCAAATATTGATCGCCATCTATCTGAAAGTCCCATTGTAGATTGCAGGGATGTGGTCAGTCAAAGTTCGAGACAAGAACAGTGCAGGGTAATGTGATCAAAAGTTATTTACATTTGACTTTACATTATTTTTAAAACATTCCCTTGGTTTTATCTATCATGTTATATGCTCATTGCGGTCTGGTTTTCAGACAGTTGCTCACTTGTTATTAATGTAAATTTATTTGCAACTTTATTGCTCTTCTCTGATCTTTCAGTGTTTCAGAAACCCCCTACTCCAGTCTTCTACCTACGTCTGGTCCTTGAACACCAGCATCACTGAGAATGCTTTTACTGCATCAACAACCTGAATCCAATCTTGATTGTGGTGATCCTATGTGCTGAGTACCAAATATAACAGTTTGATCTTTTTCTCACTCTATCACCAACTTAATCGATCGAACGGTCACCAATGTTTAGGTTCACTTTGAAGTGTATTGCAAATCTCATTTGCTATACTGGGCCATTTCAGCAACTTCCAGTGTCTTAACAGACACTGATAAATGTGGAAAACAGGAAGTGCTGTCCAATTTGCCCAACTCCTCCAAAGACTTTGCAGCTCTTGTACCTCGTCAATAAGCTTGAAATCAATATAGTGCGTAGAATTTTAATTACCCACTGGCCGAGCTCTAAACATGCTAAAAAAGGTTGATTTATGCACAACTTTAACAGCACAATCAGTCATGACCATTGCCAAACTATCGCTAAAGCACAGAGAATATCATTATACAATTGTGGAGTCTCATATAATTATAGTTAGCATTTTAAACATGTCTTAAACATCATGTCTAGTGTATTTTTGTCAGCTTTCATCCGTTTCTCTCTCTTAATTTTACCTTTCTCATTCAATGTTTAATGATTTTTAACTAATTTTATAATTGTAATTCATACTTCCTGCTTCGGACTATATGTCTGTGAAGATGCTGATTTGACTGGTAAAATAATCTAATTAAAGAAATATTCATGTCCATTTGTGTAAGAAAGAACTGCAGATGCTGGTTTAAATCAAAATGCTGGAGTAACTCAGCGGGTCAGGCAGCATCTCTGGAGAGAAGTCATCTCTGGAGAGAAGTCATATCCATTTATTTGGACCAGCTTGAAGATTATGAATTTGTTAATGTCTAATAAGGCAGCTTACTACATATTAGCTGTCATTACATTATACTGCCTTAGATTAATAACATTGCAATTATAATTAATGATACATTAACAAAGATCAAGTTGGTCCTATTGCTTCAAATGCAAATTTGAATCAAGATACTGGTAATCTTTGTGATTTAATTTTTTTACTTTTTAAGTAACTGAGCCAAGCCAGGTCGTAGCATTCCTGCTGCGGCTATGAAATTTACTGCTTACTTGTTGGCAATTAGAATTTACATCTTGTAAATCTTAGGACTGCCCTTAATTAAATGAAAAATAATTACTTATCAAAGCTACATGCTGGCAGGAGCGTGCAATGATGCTGATTGGTGTGGAAGAATTTATGAGCCTTGAAGGAACCATTTGATGGTGCAGCAAGAAGTTAATAAAAAGCAGTGCATTAATGGTACACAATTAACTTCACATCTACATTTTTAAACTGCATCCTATAAAGCAAGAAATTATGAAGCAGATACCATCTTTTGCATGCTAAAGGAATATTAAAATGTTCCACTGCCTATACTTGCAGATTACAGCTTATCTTTCTTAGACACTTTAATTAGCATATTAATAAATGCTGAGATATATTTAATTGTAAATGACAGCTTGGTGGTGAATATGGAAATCATATCCAACAGAACAACTTTGCCACTTGCAAGCAAAAAACAAATCAAAGACTATTCAACCAATTCACTGCAGAAAATAAATCTATTTGCTGGGGAAAGATTTACACTTCAGGTAGCATATTAAAGAGAATTAATGATCTGTTTACCTTGGCGTTGTACATTCCTACACTTTATCCATCTAGTGAGTAAACGGTAAACATTGTTTGGTCAATATGATAGATTTGGATGTGAGTTTGAATATCAGTCAGTGTCAGAAGTTGATTAGTAGTGTGTATCTATGGCAGGCTCTTCCATCTCTGTGAATGAAAGCCCACTGATTGCTCTCACTTCACTTCACATTTATTGCCCCTTTCTACCATAATATTGTAGGTCTTGTGCTGACTCTGGAAAAACCCTGGTGACAACAATTTGAACAGCCTTCCCTATTTCTGTGCACTTGATTTCAGCTTCTGTTCATCTAAATTCCGCAGCCCCGTCCTTACTTTATCTTGTTTTGTTTATGATTTCCATGAGGCAACATTGAAACCTGAAGTAAGGAGGCAAAGACAAATACAATCAATTTGACCACTCAACCCCTGGCTTTAGAATACAATAGAGACATAAGGGACTGCAATTGCTGGAATCTTGAGTGAGAAAACAAATTAGGCCACATGGAAACTGGAAGAGCCTCATACTCTGCTGGGTAGCCTGCAACCCAATAGCGTAAACATTGAATTTTCCAATTTCAGATAAAACATCACCCCCCCCCCCATCTGTCAACCGGCTGTTCATTACCTGGATCCACCCATCACTTGTATAGGAAGGAACTGCAGATTGTGGTTTAAACCGAAGATAGACACAAAAAGCTGGAGTAACTCAACGGGACAGGCAGCATCTCTGGAATGGGTGATTTCGACCTGAAACGTCACCCATTCCTTCTCTCCAGATATGCTGCCTGTCCTGCTGAGTTACTCCAGCTTTTTGTGTCTATCCACCCATCATTTGCCAGCTCTTGCCCAAACCTTCACCCTCACTTCTTTTTACCATCAGCATGAAGAAGGGTCTTGTAATACAATGCTTTGTTATGATTAATAAACCATGCCTGCAACAGTTATTTCCAAGGGTGGAATTGTCACAGGCTAGAGAGCATAGTTTTAAAGTCAGAAGCAGTAAGTTTAAAGGAGATGCATGGGACATAGTTTATTTTACAGAGAGTGGTTCCTGCTTGGAACATGCCATGCAGAGTGGTGGTAGAAGCAGATACAAAAGTGGCATTTAAGAAGCTTTTAGATAGGCATACGGATATGCAGGGAATGAGGGAAATAGATGACATGCAGGCAGGGGAGATTAACTTGGTATTATGTTCATTACAGACTGGCTGGCCTGCTCTTGTGCTGTATGGTTCGATGTTCAATGTATCTATTCATGACCTTGGAAGGCCTTTGATAATATTACATAAATTGGAAGCTGTAACATTTCACTTTCAAACAACTTTATGGTTGAGATGAAGAACAGAACTAAGTCCCAGATGCATGCTTTTAAAGAGTTTATCAACAGATACTGTTCCAATTAAACATCATGAAACTGACCCAAATCAGCAGAGGCTGTGCAACACATTTAAATACGAGTTGCATGGCACTGGAGTGGGAATTGTGATGGAAAAATCTGGTGAACTGCTATTGTTTATATGTAGCCCAGCAGGCCTCTTAGGATTACACTAAATAATGTAAGTCATTTGTTTTCTTCTAACTAGAGCAGAAATAATAGAGGATGCTGCAAGTGTTGCAACGTTCTGCAAAGTTAAAGAGAAAACATTTATCAAAGCAGCAACAGAAATTAAAAAATATTCTATTGTACACATGGTTTTAACTTAATGGATGTGCTCTCCTGCTGAAATTTGACAGATGGTACATTGCAATATATATGCCCCTTGATACCAAGCTGTTACAGAAACCTATTGGTAGGTTTCAGAGGGTTGTGTCAAAATGTGAATAAAATTATCACCAGATGCATTTGAAGCTCCACCGTCAATATTGGCATGTAGTGTGCACAGCCAGATCAACACTGATAGAAAGCACCAATATTGATCGGCGAGAGCAGGGTTACATTTCGAGGACTTTCAGTTCAGTCTATTGGGAGATTTGCTGTAAAGCAACATTTTGTTTAATATTTTGTAAGCAGCAATCTGACATTTTATTAGGATCTCATGCATCGTTTGCTACTTGTATGTTTTGGATTTCTTTCCAAGGCCATACCATTCCACTGCATTAATATGTAAAGGTGTCTTGTAATACTGTATAGAACATAGAGTAGACACAATAAAGCTAAAATAAATCAGCGGGACAGGCAACATCTCTGGAGAGAAGGAATGGGTGACGTTTTGGGTCGAGACCCTTCTTCAGACATAGAACATATTCTTAGAACGTAGAGTATAGAACCGTGGATTGTCACCTTATCGTGGTGGAGAAGCCTGTGTGGTCCTGAGATCCTGAGAGCGATGTCGTCTGGAGCTATGCTCCTGGTAGGGTCATCCATGCTGGTAAGGTCGAGGGGGAGGTCTTTCACAAAGAGCAATCGAACCAAGACCTCAACGGTTGAACAGGCGGAGGACGATGGCTGACTTTAGTGGAGCTTCACGACGGCTGGGAAGGCGGATGAAGGCAACAGCAGAAAAGGGTCCCCGGTCGTCTGGGATTCCATGCCACTGGATTCTGACCCAGATCTGTCAAGGTGGCTGTCTGTGCACCAGTCTCCCCACGTTAAATAAAGTCACGCACAGGCGTCCTCCATGAGAGGACAGTCATACTCGTGTCCGCTGATGATGATGATAGAACTGCATTGGATTGGGCTCTTTGGCACCAAACATGATGCCTTGTTAAACTAATCTCCATGTGGTGGCTGTCTGTGCACCAGTCTCCCCACGTTAAATAAAGTCACGCATAGGCGTCCTCCATGAGAGGACAGTCATACTCGTTTCGAGTGACCGCTGATGATGATGATAGAACTGCATTGGATTGGGTTCTTTGGCACCAAACATGATGCCTTGTCTCCTTTGCCTGCATGTGCCCATATCCCTCCATTCCCTGCATATCCAAGTGACTATCTCACCATTTTCTATAAAAAACAAAACTTGCCCCATACATCTCCGTTAAATTTTTCCTCTCTGACCTTAAAGCTTTGCTTTATAGTCTTTTATATTTCACCGCTGGGAAAAAAAGTTCTGATTGGGACTCTCTTTACTCTCAATGCAATAACTAATCAATGAGCATCAGGCAAAACATTCTTTACAAAAGCTACAGAGCTGTGGTGAAAGTGAAATTGTGTGGTACCAAATGGATATTTCCTACATAGTGGGTTATACTCTCCTTTTCAAATGTATGACTAAAATGCACCTTTCATAAAGTAGGGATATCTACATTTACTGGCTGTGGCGAGAGTGGGGTGACAAAGAGTCGTTTCTGTATTTGCAAACCACCTGATGTTCCACATGCTGGTTAAAATAAGTGGGGAGATTAGAGGATGAAAATCGCAGGAGCAATATACAAGTCTTGGTGCTGTACACTTAATGCCCTTTATACACTTACTAACATTTACCAGTAATGCCCAGATCATGAAAAATGAATAAACGAAACAATTTTTTTTACGAAGATTAGGTAAAACCCATTCATAATTTCTTGATCTGTGTATTCCCATTAAATTAATATTATTCCCTTAAAAGCAGATGAGGCAACTCATAATTTCTTCTGATCATCCTCGACCCACACTTGCTTTTGAATTATTAACCATATACAACTTAAAATAACTAACCTGTTTCTCATATTTTAAGTATTTTCCTCTTGAGGAATTTATATTAATGATCCTGCAACATGAATCTGGACAACTTATAAAATGAAAAATAAAAAATTTGGAGAATCTGATATGGATTCATTAGGTTAACCTTCAGATATCAATGAAAAGTTATGTGACAAAGAGAAGTCACTATTAAGTTTGGACTACTCATCTCTAAATCTCTTACAACTAGATTGTGTTGTTATTAAATAGTGCATACATTGGGGTTCTTAGCGTTCTGCAGAAAAATTCAACCTATTGTTCATTGCCATGGTATTAATTCTAAGGCTGCTGTGATGAAGTGTAGAGTATAAAAAGAGTGATAAAATCCTTTGTCTACATAATATTTAAATCAAGATTCAATAGTGCTTCCCTCTGCTCTATTCTGTACAAGTCTCCGTTTATGCACACCCGTAATACAGTTCTATTTTCCTGCAGGAAGTTAGGGTCTCTATCACTGACCTCGGTTAAATCCTCAACCCATAGAACATTACTTTCAAATTCCTTGTCTTCAAGACATATGATGCTTTTTCTGTCCCATGGTTCATAGCAGTCTGTAACTCACACTGTCGCACCCATCGACCTGGTTCAAGTCTGTGACAAATAGAATGGGTTGAAATAGAAACTTCCCACCAAATACCAATGAGGCTGGGCATTTATATCAAAGGATCCAATATTGTTATTGATCAGATGAATATTTCACCCTATTTCACCCTAGTCTATAACCAAATGAAAATGCTCTATTGTCAACATTGATGCTTTAGAAAACATTTCAAGTTCTGTACCTTTTTTTGGTGGAGATGGAACATCAATGAAAAGAAGGTCCATTGTCCCACTGGAGACAGGTGGAAACATTATTGATACATGCATATTAAGCAACTACTCTATATCTAATACAGGACAACAGTGCAATTTCTGAATGAAAATGCAGCACATTCATGTTGCAAATGTCCAACTTGAGCACCACAGTTAAAGGCACACAGAGGGAATGTTGCAGGATATTCCATAACGTTTGCATATCTTAATTTCTTGTTCACTGCAGTAGCTCACAAAAATCACTGTACCCACTCCCAAACCTTTAGAACCCAGTCAGTAGAATTAAATTTAATCCTCTTTAAATTACAACAAAAATCCTTTTACCGGTGGGCAAGCTGTCAAGTTTACCACATGTCTCCTCCCAACTGTCGAGCTGCCTTTGAGCAATCATTATCCACTGACTTTATTTAAGTGAGTCCCTACTGACCATCAAAATGGACTAGATTTCTACTGTGATTTCTGGCCCCTGTTCACCCTCAACTGGAGTCACATTCATAACCATCCCCCTGCCACACACCAGTACAATATGGAACTTTAAAATCTGTCCCATTTCTTGAGAAAGGCTGTATGAAGACTGCTGATTTGTATCAATATTAAGACCAATTATCTTGAGAAGAAAGAAGCCGTACGATTTCTACAATAAAGGATTTGTTGAATGATTTATAGTTGAAAAATCTTCAATATTCCAAGCCCAAAATGTAACCAGACTACATAATCGGATGGCCAGATGTAGAATGTTGAAAATGATCTCTAGAAATTTTGTTTCAAATCTTGTTTAAAAATAATGCTTCTGGTATTCCCAGTTCTAAAATGTTTATTTTGAGAATGAGCTGCTCACCGTGTCACCGAATAATTGTTCCCAAAACGATTCACATGAGTGAAAAGCAGCAAATGTGTGCCAATTTTGTGAAAACAGTAGATGTCCCAAGAGATCTTGAAGAGACATTCACCCTTGTCCAACATTTCAATTTGATTATGACTGATCCTTATATTAATTAATCTACTCTCCTTGGTGCTGGAAATATGAAAGCCCTTATCTAACAAGAATTGATGCTGCGTGTTTCAAAAGTTTCAAAATGATTTGGGCTCAGCACAATCCTCAAGTAGAGTTTCTCCGATTTCCGCTCACCTTAAGGTGCCTAAGTTCTTCTTGATACTGAATATCAAGGACTGAATAGATAGATTAACTCCAATTTTAAGGGCAATCACTACCATTCACTATCTGTTTCATTCGGAGGTAATATGTTTCGTACATCTAACTTTAAAATATGCTGATCACTTTAAGTACTTCAATGAGATCAACATGTATTTTATTTTGTATTCAAGGAAATGCAAGCATATTCTTGGTGAACTTTCTCATAATTTACCTATTTTGGATTTACACTCAACCCCTCCAAAGCCAATAAATCTTTCTTGAGATGCAGTGCTCATTACTGTATATCCTACTCCGAACATGATCGATCCAGAGTCCCGCACAACTATGGCATTACTTCTACATATTTTTATACCAGTTCTCTCGAGGTAAGATCATTAGATTTAGAGATTCCTTTATTTGTCATTCAGACCTTTCGGTCTGAACGAAATTTCGTTGCCTGCAGTCATACATATAATAATAAATGACAAAACACACAATAAACACAAATTAACATCCACCACAGTGAGTTCACCAGGCACCTCCTCACTGTGATGGAGGCAAAAGTCTTAAAGTCTCTGTCTCTTCCCGCTTTGTTCTCCCTCTGCGCTGAGGCGATCCAGGCTTCTGATGCTGTGGCCCCGCCGGGCGACGGTAAGCCAGTCCAGCGGCCGAATCCGTGCTCCGCGACGGGCCGGCTCAAACTCCGCGGCCCGGGGTGCTCGAAGCTGCCGAAGCTGCCGCCCTCCAGTCCAGCGGACGCAGCTGTAGTTGCGGGAGCCCCAGAAAAACAGGTCACCAACCTGTGACCTGCGCGCTCCCGACGATGTCGTCCACTGGGCCCGCGGCCGAGCCTCCGGTCTCAGGTCGCCACCAGTGTCCTCGGTCGCCACCGCCGGAACGCCACCGCAGCCCTGAAATTGGCCAGCCTCGCGCTGCCGAAGATGTCGTCCACTGGGCCAGCTGCGGCCGAGCCCCGGATTCAGGTCGCCACCAGTGTCCTCGGTCGCTACCGCCGGAACGCCACCGCAGCCCCGAAGTTGGCCAGCCCCGCGCTGGTAAGTCCTGGCTCTGCCTCCGGAGCCTCGAGGTCGGTCGGTCGCTCACAGTTGGAGTTGGAGGCCGGCAGCTCCGCCATTTTGGCCTCAGCGCAGACGGAGGCAGAGAAGGGGGATACGACAAGAAAAAGTCGCATTCCCCCGAAGGAAGAGACAAAAGTCATGTTTCACCCCCCCACCCCCCCACCCCACACCACACATACACAACCCAATAAACTAAAATTTAACTAAAACAGGACAAAAGAAAACAATAAAAAAAGTAAAAACAGACGGACTGCAGGCGAGCCGCTGCTGTACGACAGCGCCGCCACTTACTCGACTAGACATCTTAATTACGTTTTGTGACTGTTCTCTGGACTTCATTGATTTCTCAACCTGCTCCCTAAATCTCCTTCTGATAGACAGTGTCTAACTTCCTACTATTTAGAACATTGCATTGCCTCTGCTACAGTTTTACCCACTTGCTCAATTGGCTTGTTTCCATTTCAAACTGAGAAGAATCAGCAAACTTGGATTTATATACCTTAATCCATGTCATTAATGGATAAGCCAGCTTGTGATGCCTGCATTTGCTGCTGGCCTTCATGATAACGAAGCAATTTCTGTTTCCACATTTGTTGCTATCAGCTTGCTGGACAAGGTTATTCCAATTCAAACATGGTGGCATGGTGTTCTGCAATGTAATTAGATGTTGTTAGATCAGATGAAACATCCAATTAAAACTCAAGCTGCTTGGTAAGTCATGCCCTCAAGTTAAGCTGGCAGTCAGACCTGACAAAGACTCAATTTTTTTTTTCATGTCCACAACATTTCTTAACCTTTAACAAATCCATGCTGGCAATCTGCTCAACACATCTTTGATCAAATGTTCAGACTTCGTGCCATTGTTTACATATTTTAATAACTTATCTGAGACAAATGTTAGACAAATATGCCTATTTTCCCAGTTGATTTCTCCTTTGCTTCACAGCTAATAGAATGGCCTTAGCAGTTGTCCAACCCAAGGGGATCATTAGTGAATTGAGTGTTTCAGAAGGTCAATACTGAGGCATCAACAATTGCCTCACCTTTAATTCCCTCAAGTAATTATATACTTACTGATTATACATTCTGCCTCCTGCTTTCCAATACATTCCCTATCTCAAGAACGTCTCCATCATAGTGTTCTTACTTCTGTTGAATTTACCTTCTGCCTCCTTTTGATATTTTTTCACTTTACTTGCTTTTCTAGTATGTTATCCTTCCCTCAAAGGAGAAGAACACTGCAGGCTAATTGTCTGAGTGCCATTGAGGGGCAAGCATTAATCATTTGTACTTTTATTTGTTCAACATATTTGTAATTATGCATTACATTTACTATGATATATAAATCATGTTGTTTACTTATCCCATTGCTCATAAATATTTACTGTTTATCTGGTCCATCTTTTCAGTTCAGCACAAATTATTCAGCTTTTGACCCACTCAAATTCATAGACCAGAAAATAAAAATAAATACATATTTCAAACAGTTGCCATTTCAGTTATGTTATTATTTCAAGAGCCCTCAAGAAATATTTAGCACTTGAGGAGTTGCCCCGATGCCAGTGATTTGACCAATATATGCATTGCATTATTTCATTAAGGTCCAATATTTTCATAATATAATTTTAAAAATGACACTCAGTAGCAAGGTTAAATAAATCAGATCTGCCACTATCATCTTTCTATCTTCAATAACCAGGTAAATATGGGCTAATGTGGGATTATTTTATTTGTTCTTAAAATTAGGCTGGACTATACTGATGACTAACCAGTGAGTCCTGGCTAGTTGAAGTGTGTATGTGAGTGTCTTCACGATTTGTGGAAGCAGGCAGTTATGATCTACCCACTTTACCCACTATGATTTACCATGAATTGTAAAGGGAACCCTGCAAAGTTCTGATCGAAGGATCCAAATAAAGCCTGTTTCTGGTCCCTCAGCTTTACATCAACGAGTTCAATGCCCCTGAATGGGGGAACCAACCTGCTTTAACAAAGCATTTAGACTCAAAATGCTGGAGTAACTCAGCAGGACAGGCAGCATCTCTGGAGATTCCTTCTCACCAGAGATGCTGCCTCTCCCGCTGAGCTCTCCAACATTTTCTTTCTACCTTCGATTTAAACCAGCATCTGCAGTTCTTTCCTACACATTAATAAAGCATTTGATCTCCTTCATGTACTTTTAATTAGTATTATCTTTTACATTAAATTACTTTTCTGAATGGTTTTCAAACAAATTTATTAATGATTATTTTTTTATTTTATTCTGTATCTGTGGATGATTTGAAGGTAATCATGTATAGTCTTTCCGCTGGATGGACAGCACACAACAAAAACTTTTCACTGTACCTCTGTACACGTGCCAATAAATTAAACAAAATTATAGTTATTTTCTATATACTTTCCAAAACATAACATAGAACAGTATGGCACAGGACTGGCCCTTCAGCCCGCAGTGCAATGTGGAACACAATGTCAAAATAAACTAAAATCTGCCTGCACATAATCCATATCCCTCTATTCCCAAATATCCATGTGCCGATCATCATGTTCTAAGCACCCAACACCTTTGTGTAAAAAAAAATTGCCACAGCACATTGGCCCAGCACATTGCCCCAATAATGAGTTTATGACACATTAATATCCTTATTTAAGTAATATTTAGCACAGTTGCTGGGTGGGGAAAAGTGTTGGAGAGGAGGGGGGTGGGGGTGGGGGTGTTACTTACATTGGGGGGCAGTGGGGTGGAGTAGGATTGGAAGGACAGGTTGCTTTTAGTACAGTCTAACCTAAATATCTCGCTCTCTAATGGATAACAATTTCAAGAGGTAACTTATGCAGAAATTACTCTGGCTGGATAAAGGTAAATCTGTACAGGAACATAGAAATAGCTCTTGTTCAGAAGCTCAAGAAGCTCAAGTCAATAGTTTTGCCAGGGAGGTTTGATTGCCTTGTTGTCAATCCATTGTGAAAATTGGCAAGTTGCAAATTCCACTTGCTTATAACTGGCTTAACTTGTGTGCGGACGTGGCGTTGAAGGACGAGAAGCCGAAGCAAAGAAGTGGAAGCCAAATAACCAAACGGAAACAAAGCCGAAATGCCAAATAACTGATAGCGTATGAAGCCAAAACACCAACTAACCGAAAGGGTGGGACGCCTAAATGCAAACTAACCGAAAGGGCGGGACGCCTAAAAGCCAACTAACCGAAAGGCTGCATCACCTAAAAGCAAACTCACTGAAAGGCTGCTCTGACGAAACGCCAACTAACCGAAAGGCTGCGTCACCTACAAGCCAACTAACCAAATGGCTGCTCAGCCGGAAAGTCAAATAACGGACATAAAGTCGCCGGGGGGGCGGGACTTGTCAGCGATTGGTCCAGACCCCCACATCCATCACATCACTAGCCGATGGAGACGGGAGGGTGGGGGTCATTTTCCCACACAAGCCATAGGTGACTGGGCACTCTGAACCCGAGCACCAAGTTGTAAGCGGTCCATGTAAAAGGACAGCACCTACCAACAATGAAGGCACTATGAAACCAGCTGCCGCAAGCCCTTCCCACAGGACGGTGTTTTAACTCAGCATTAAAAATCAAAAAAGAGTTACATTGATTTAAAAACAAAAATGTTACATGTATAAATAGTTCTTACATTGGGGAACCCGGCTAATTAGGTGGTGGGATTATTTCCCAGTCCTAACTATGCCTTTGCTTTAGCCGGTGGTTACATCCATTCCATCCCTCCCTCGCAAAGATGTGAGATTTCATTAAGAGCACACTTGGATGAATAGATGCAAGCGGCATGTAAAGCGTCTCTTCCATGTGCGCAATACATGAAACTGATGAAATGAGACAACTGTCACACCAAAGATAGACACAAAATGCTGGAGTGACTCAGTGGGACGGGCAGCATCACTGGAGAGAAGGAAAGGGTGGCGTTTCGGGTCAAGACCCTTCAGACTCAGTCTTCAGGTCTGAAGAATGGTCTTGACCCGTAACGTCACCCATTCCTTCTGTCCAGAGATGCTGCCTGTTCCGCTGAGTTACTGCAGCTTTTTGTGTCCATTCTCGGTTAAAACAGTTTGCAGATTATCTGGTGTTTTGTGCGTGGGACAAGTTCCGCCGCCCCCCCCCCCCCCCCCCCCCGGCGACGTCATGTCCGTTATTTGACTTTTCGGCTGCGCGGCCATTCAGTTAGTTGGCTTGTAGGCGACGCAGCCTTTCAGTTAGTTGGCGTTTCGGCGTCCCACCCTTTCGGTTAGTTGGCGTTTCGACTTCGTACACTTTCAGTTATTTGGCTTTTTGGCTTCATTTCCGTTCAGTTATTTGGCTTCCACTTCTTTGCTTCGACTTAATTTTCTATCTACCCTAGACTAAGAGATGTGATAGAAAACGCTGGTAAAATAGTAAGAAACACCAAGGACACCCAGTTCTGTTGCCATGAAGGATAGATGCAGTCAGCAATAAAAAATTGTAGCATTGATTGTGACATCACATAACAACTATTTAGCCAGGATTGAAACTCTGAAGCTCATCCAGGCAAAGAGAACTTGTGAATGTCTCTGTCCCATGTTACGATGCACTTTTCAGGATGAAAGGAGTGCCGTGAAGATCCCTAATCATTACAAAACTAAGTCTGCAACACTAGTCAAAGGGTTACTAATGCTGGTAAAAAGTCACAAAAGCTCTTAGTGATGAGCTTTTGTGTTCATGCTAAATATTCCCCTCTGAGTATTAGGTGGACTTTCATGAACATTTCTGCCCTCTCCCCTAGTTCAGTCTGTCACAGAGGTCTGCTTGATGTAGTCAAGCATTTATGCAGAGCAAACAATTACTTGCTGCTATTACTTTGTGTTTTTAAAGGTTGGTAGTGAATGCTTTCGGCCGAGAAATCTGTTGCACAGTACAAATTCTCCAAGTTTAAACCTATTGCCAGAAACAACCAGGACTTTATCTGTGAGACATCTGTTCCTGTTATACTTGTCTCTAGCTCCCTGTTGTTTTGGCACCTATAATGATAAAAAAAAAGTGTCATGAAGCAGTAGTTGTGTGTACTGCGACTGACGGGGAACAAGCTGTTCTTTCCCAGAGCATAGTTACAATACATATGAGCTCATCTACATTCGGGATGTTTCAATTATCGTCGATTTTTATTCACATTTGTCCGTAATTATGTTGAGCACTCTTTTCTTAACATCTAACAGAGATGGAAGAAACTATCTAATTATTTCTTAGGTATATTAAATTTTGATTACAATTCTAGATATGGTTACAAAACAGGCTTTTAATTTATAGACTCAAAACTTATTTTGCAGCCGTAAGAATATGTTTGCAAGCTTCTTGCGATTTTGTTTTATAACCCAGTTATGATATTTTTAATGTTTGTCTTTAGCCTCAAGTTGAGTGATCATTTGCTTTGCACCACATTTTAATTTTACCCTTGTATTACATTTCTCTTTGCAAGGCTGGCCACTTACACGTGTACTAATAATTCCCCACACTCGTTCACAGACAATTTCATATATTAGTTTGCAAGCTCTAATTGGTACTTGTCAGTGACGATATTAGAAACACATGTTTAGTTGCTGACATTAACAAGAATTACATCAAGTGTAATTAAACCTTTGTGAAATGTGTTTTAAGATGGTAGAAATGTTTCCTTAAATTAGTATTGAGAGAATGAACTGTATTGGTTGTTGAATGGATGTGATTTTACTTCGGAGTCACGTGAGTGACTACGTGAAGAACCCCGCCAGTGCGCCTGCGCGTCATTACATCAGACGCCTTGACGCAAACGGACGTGAGGAGCAGAGCACCTACAGTGGTTTGTAGTTTTTCAACTACAAGGTAAGTAGAAACTTTTTTCAGGTTTTCCAGGTCCGTTTACTGTGGGTCTATGGGGATTTTTTCCACAGACGCCATGGAGAAAACGGACAGGGGGAAGAGGTGAGCGACACAGCCGACAGAAAGTCGGGAAAGTCAGGAGTCTGCGGTTAGAGACCAACCGCCTCTAAACCCCGGTACAGTCGCCAGCGGTGAGCATAGCGACTGTGGACCTGGGGCTGGTGAAAACACAGTCAGCGCCTGTCGGGCAAAAGACGAAGTTTAAATCCCAACGGCCCACGGAGGGAGTCCCAGGCAATGGAAGTAGCTCCAGGGCTAGATACTGCTTTCGAGCGTATTGCTCAAATAGAAAGCCTTTTACATAGGCTGTTGGAGCAAAGTTCACTCAGGGAGGAGTGTACTGAAAGCCAAGCTGCTGAAAACAGCTCAAACATCTCCTGGTACAGGGCTAGATACTGCTTTCGAGCGTATTGCCCAAATAGAAAGCCTTTTTCATAGGCTGTTGGAGCAAAGTTCACTCAGGAAGGAGTGTACTGTAATCCAAGCTGCAGGAGCAGCTTAAAAGCACCTGGCTCAGGGCTGATGGAATGCACCCTCAGGAATGAGGAGCGTGCTACGGGTCATGAGATTTCAGACCCCGACTCTGACGGTGAGGCTGTACAAGGCGATGAACGGCAGCTGCAGATGTTCCACCCCTGGCAGTAGGATTCGCTGCCCCGTCAGGGTCAGGAGAGCCATTAGGAGAAGAACTGGCCTCCTTAATAAATTACTTGGTTTACCATTAGCTGGAACAGCAGGAGATGGATGAGGCTGCAAGAAAGCAGGAGACCCCAAGTAACTGTGGGTTGCTGAAAGCAGCAGCAGTGAACCAAATTATCTGGAATCAGTTGCAGAGAATATTAAAGCTGCTGGGTTCTGGAATAACTGCTTTTACCAGAATAGCAGGTAACAGCCAAAAGATGACGAAGTTGTATCAGCAAGCACTGGGGTTGCTAAGTAGCACCCACTTCGAGATCAATTATCTGAGGAAAGTGCTATACGGCCTACTATGAATCCGAAATTCACAGCACTCTGCAAACCAAGTAATATACAATTACCCAACTTACTCTTTGGAGAGGATCTCGGGAGACGTATTAAAGAGTTGGAAGATGAAGCGAAAACAGGATTGATAAAAACATCAATGGTTGCAAAGTCTGTAAAGAGGAAGTATCCTTTCAGACGTCCTACGGATCCTAGACCAGGACCAAGTCGCTCATCAACGCAGGGACGTAGCTGGCGGCCTGCAGCGGGAGTAAGGACCAGTGGTGGTGCTTCCAGGAGAATCCAGGGATCTCAGAATACTCAAATGACTCAAGAGGTAGGTGGACCTGGTTCTCAGGGGAACATACTAACTGGATTAAGTCCAAAAGTTGGAGGCAGATTACGTCTCTTCTATAAACATTGGAAGAAGATTACTTCAGATGTGGTAATTCTGAATAATATACAAGGATTTCTAATTGAATTCAATCCAAATTATGATTTGCCTGTCCAGCATGTTCCTAGCAGAACTCTCCACTTTGCGAAGTAATGGAGGTTCAAGTTGCGCTTCAAAACCCTATATATAAAAGGTGTTATTAAAGAATCAGTCTACCAAATTCACCAATTTGGGTCAAATATATTCCCTCGATCAAAAAAGGATGGAGGATGTAGGATTATTATAGACTTGACAAGTCTGAATCCTTTTGTTCAGTGTCTGTTCACTTGCAAGATATGAAGTATTTTAAATTTACATGGATGAACCAATTAGGGCAGTTCAAAGCTCTGCCTAAAGGGTTAACGTTCCCTCCCAGAATATTCATAAAATTGTTAAAATCAATTCTGGGGTTGCTGAGAGCCAGGGGCATGTACTAATGGCATACCTGGATGATGTCCTGATTATAGAAAGGACAAAACTGTCAACAGAAGCATCGGTTGCAGTAATAAAATCAAACTTTTGAAAGTTTGGGGGTTTCTAAATTCATCCAAAAAAATCAAGGTTAAAAACATGTACCTCGATTAATTATTTGGGGTTCACAATTGATTTAGCCCAAATGCAATTTACTTTGCCCAGTGAAAAAAGGGTGGAGTTGATTAAAGATTGCAGTAATCTGTTAAACGAGCAAAAACCTCTAATCAGACAGGTGGCTCAAGTACTGGGAAAATTAGTAGATTCCCAGCAGTCCAGTATGGACCATTACATTATCAACAGCTGCAGAGAATTAAAGAACAGGCACTGAGAGTAAATGCTGGTCATTTTGATAGAACCATGCAAGTAACAACAAATGCTGTTTCTAAGCTGCAGTGGTGGTTCTACATGTCTCAAGCAGTTCAGGCAAAGTGCTGATCGAACAACCTTCCATGATATTACAAACTGATGCCAGTGCACTAGGATGGGGTGCAACTGACTTAACATGGAGCTGCGGAGGCAGATGGAATCAGGAAAAGTTAGTGTTACTGCAGACATGGGGAATTACCTATTTTGAGCTTTTAGGAGGTTTCTATGGACTCCAAGCTTATGGTTCTAACACAAATAAAAGGAAGGTTCAAGTTCAAATTAATAAACACAACAGTAGTTGCCTATATTAATGATATGGGTGGAATTATGTCGGTGTCATGTGACAAAATGGTTAAATCAACTTGGGTCTTGGTGTATTGAAAAGAACATTTGGATTTCAGCTATCTATCTACCAGGTAGAATGAACACGATAGCAGACACCAGGTCACGAAAAGTTCCATGATAATAAAGAATGGATGTTGAATCAAGAGGTATTCAATGATATAGTAATCAGATTTGGAATGACCGACATCGACTTGAATCATCAGCTATCGAGATATGTTTCATGGAAACCAGATCCAGGAGCAGTGGCGATTGATGCTTTCTCGCTACATTGGGGTGGTATGTTTTCATATATATTTCCACCTTTCTGCCTCATAAGCCAATGTTTGCTTAAAATCAGGCAAGATACTGCTTCAAGGGTATTGGTAGTACCAGATTGGCCTACACAGCCATGGTATCTGTTGATATTAGAATTAACAACACAAATGTTGATGAAAGTCCCAAAAAGGAGTAATTTATTGCTGCACCCTGTAACAGGGTAACAACATCCATTATATCATCGTTTGGATTTTTTTTTTTTGATTTGCAGGTTTTAAGAATGCCTTTTCTGGGACGAGGACTGTCTGAGCATACTGTGGACATGCTTACGGTAGCCGGGAGGAAGAGCACTCAAAAACAGTACCTTTCTTATATTAGGAAATGGGAAGAGTTCTGTGTACAAAAGAATGTGCAATAAAGTACTGCAGATATTTCAAATGTTTAGAATTTCTGTCAAAACTTTATTATGATGAAGGTCTGAGTTGTAGTGCAATTAATTTAGCCAGAAGTGCATTGTCCTCATATTTGGTTCTGGATTCAGAAAGAAACTCAATTGGGTCACACCGAATTGTTTCCAGACTAATGAAAGGAATCTTTAATTCCAAACCACCGAAACCTAGGTACGTGACAATCTGGGATGTAAGTGTGGTACTGAAACTACTTCATGAATGGTCATCAAGTGTGTCTTTACCTCTGGTCAAGCTCAGTATGAAAGTATTCATGCTTATGGCATGAGTGACAGCACAACGAGTGCAAACACTTGGAAAATTACAAATAGACAGTATGGAAGTAACTGAAGACAAGGTTACATTCTATATCTATGGCCTACTAAAGTAAATTAGGCCAGGTGTGACAGGATTTAAAATTATGCTAGCAGCATATCCAAATGATCCATGTCTCTGTATTAAGACATATTTATTACAATACATTGAGGTCACAAAGAATTTGAGAATACGGAAACTGGGTTGTTGATCACACACAAGAAACCACACAAGAGAGTTTCAATACAGACTATTTCCAGATGGATAAAAGAAGTCTTAACAGCTGCTGGTATTAACACTTATGTTTTTACGTCTCACTCGACTAGGGCAGCAGAAACGTCGGCGGCCAGGGCAAAAGACGGCCCCGTCGACCATATCCTCGCAGCCGCCGGGTGGTCCAATGAGTTGATGTTTCAACATTTTTACCATCGGCCTATTGTTAATGCGGGGTTGTTTGCAGAAACTATTTTAAGTTCTGTGTAAATTCCTCTGGTTTAATGGGGATCTGATTCATTTCATTATTGAAATGAATTACTGCATTTGTGGTACAAATGTTATTATGAATGCATGATTGATTATTCTCGTTCCGAGTCAATCTATGCAGTGAGAAGCCGGGATTGATCCACGGCATGAAATCACAAAGCTTTAAAATCTTCACGTAGTCACTCGCGTGACTCCGAAGTAAAATAGTAAGATTAAACGAGAACTTACCTAAGTTTGAAGTTTGATCTTTATTTTATGAGGAGTTACGTAGGTGATTACGTGCCCACCACGACCCTACCCTCTATCATAAAGGTCAGATGGAAGTTCTTGTATTACTCGTTTTATTATGAGACCATATTACTTCGGTTGTTGTTTTTTGTGATTTCACACCGCTGCTTTGAAGATTGATGCGCAGGCGCACTGGCGGGGTTCTTCACGTAATCACCTACGTAACTCCTCATAAATTAAAGATCAAACTTCAAACTTAGGTAAGTTCTCGTTTAATCTTACTATTCCCTTTCATTGTGAATAGGTTATTTTTATCTTTCTTGGTGCAGTTCTTCCTTTGTCAAGTCAAGTCAAGTTTGTTCATCACATACGCATACGAGATGTGCAGTGAAATGGAAAGTGGCAATGCTTGCGGATTGTGCAAAAAAAACCTACTAAACAGAATGGAACAGAATCACATATTCACATATTACATATTTGTGGGAGGGAAAAAAAACCTTGGCTTCCTTTTTGAAACCAGTTATTCCGTCTCAGATATAGGTGCCAATTGCAGCTTCCCAAAATACGTAGGAGAGGTCAGCATGTTATTTTAATGTTTGATGTCACAGTTGTGGCCAATCCCAGAATCACCTGTAGGTTAATTGGTTCGGTAAATGTAAAAATTATCCCTAGTGGGTGTAGGATAGTGTTAATGTGCAGGGATCGCTGGTCGGCGAGGACCCGGTGGCCGAAGGGCCTGTTTCTGCACTCTAAACAAAACTAAACTAAACCACCGTGCGGGAGATTTCTGGAGTGTGATCATAAAAAATGAATTAAAGTATCCCTTTTGCCAATCAAGCAGAGTTCAATATATATATATATATATATATATATCGGTCTGATGACTGTGCACCTGAACTCTTGCTCTGCTTGTTTAGTCTTTAGTATATTATTGCCACGTGTACTGAGGTACAGCGTGCAGTGAAAAGCTTTTGTTTCCTTGTTAATCAGGCAAAGAAAACACTATACACCAATACAAACAAGTTGTTCGCAGTGCTCAGATAAAGTATAAAGGGCACAATATTCAGTGCAAAGATATAACATTAGAGTTTGATATAGTCCCATTAAAGACAACTCAAAGGTCTCCAATGAGGTAGATGAGAGGTTAGGACTGCACTCTAGCTGGGAAGAAAATGTCCCTAAAACTGGAAGTGTGCGTTTTCAGAATTCTGCCTCCCGATACACAATGGAAGAGTTGGGGGGGTGGGGGGTGGGGGGGGGGGGGGGGGTAGAGGGAGTGACTGGGGTGACACTGGTCCTTGATTATTCTGGCAGCCTTGCTGAGGCAGTGTGAAGGGTAGATGGAGTCAATGAAAGGGGAGGTTGGTTTGTGTGAAGGTCCACAACTCTCTGCAATGTCTTGTGGTCTTGGATTGAGCTGTTCCCAGACCAGGTTGTGAGGCATCCTGATAAGACCATCCGTGGTGCATCTGTAAAAGTTTGTGAGGGTTGTTGGGGACATGCTGAACTATTGGGCTGAGTTCAGGCTGGAGATCACATATGCTGAGCTGAGAAGACATGTTTGGTTTATCTATTATGAGCCCATTTATCTGAATTGTCACTTGAATGGGAAAGGTAAATTTAGACAAATGGTTTTATTTTGTTTTGTTTTCCTTTATTTTAATTGATATTAATGTTTTAATTAAATTATATTAGTTAAGTACATTTATTTTCACATTTTTAACTATCTTGAATTTTGTAATTATTCAAATCTATTTTAACGCTTTAACAGAAACATATGGAAATAGTTGTAAAGGCCTTTGAACTGTCAAAAGGTTATCAGGGCAGTCCAGGTCCATAGTGCCAGTGTCTGAAGCCCAGTCACCATTTGCTGACTGCTCTATTCAAATCACTGGCTGCAGCAGTGAAGTCTTCAGCAGAAGTGAAAACTCCGGAGGCTGCAAAGGATTAGTCGGCCCAAAGGAATCATGCTGAAAGCATAAGATGTGTAAACACTAGTGTGTGCAGATACTGAAAACTGGAGCAAGAAAACACACTGCTGGAGGAAATCAGGTTGTCAAGCTGCAGAAGCAAAGGGATGGGTGATGTTTTGGGTTGCACCATGCATCTGCGTGCACCAAGCAGAAGATATGGGCAGGCTCAAGAATGATTCAGACCATTTGACCTCTCACTGACTCCTAGATTCTACACTGAGTGCAGGGTGGAATGGGCATATCTCTTGCAAGCATATTGATTTGTGTGACCACTCTCCACTGTTTTTTATAAATTTGGGTGCTAAGAATGAAAATGTTGCAGAGTAAAGAGCGGCACGGTGGCGCAGCAGTAGAGATGCTGCATTTCAGCGCCAGGGACCCGGGTTTAACCCTGACTATGGGTGCTGTCTGTATGGAGTTTGTATGTTCTACTCGTGACCTGCGTGTTTTTTCTCCGAGATCTTCGGTTTCCTCCCACACTCCAAAGATGTACAGGTTTGTAGGTTAATTGGCTTGGTATAAGTGTAAATTGCCCTTAATGTGTGTAGGATAGTGTTAATGTGTGCTGGTCGGCACAGTCTTGATGGGCCAAAGGGCTTGTTTCCATGCTGTATCTCTAAAGTAAACTAAACTAAACTAAAGTACAGAGAAAATTATATTATTAGTCTTAAGTATAATATTTTATACTTGCACTTTATGTGGAAGAAGTACAACAGTGTACCATGTGGCAATGCATACGAGTTGAAACTGGAAGATTAATCAGTGGTTAAGTCGCAGATCATAGTTTGTAAATCAAATTAATGAACATTGCTCTGATAAACAAGCAAGATGTATGGAACATAATGACAACAGTTATGTCAGTGAAAGGAAATCTATATCATTCCAATTTTTAAAAAAGCACTAGCTTGTGTCAGGAAACTAGCTCTGCAGAATTTAATCTCAGAACAGACTGATAAACACATGACGTGGAAATATTCAGGAACTATCATCAAAAAAATTATAGTTGTAGAGACAGATAGATGCAGCTCTTTTGAAATGGGCCCTTTGGCCCACTGAGTCCACACTGACCATCAGCTAATCCTAAACTAAACCCATGTTAACGTATGGGGAGCCTTTGAAGGTTCTGGGCCTGCACTCGCTGGAGTTTAAAAGGATGACGGGGGAATCTCATTGAAACCAATCGCATGCTGCATGACAAGGTAGAGTGGATTTGGAGAGGATGCCTCTAGTAGTGGGAGAGTCTAGGACCAGAGGACAGAGCCTTAAGGGCCTGTCCCACTTAAGCTATTTTTTCGGCGACTGCCGGCACCCATCATAGTCGCAGCAGGTCGCCGGGCGATGCCTGCATGGTCATGAGTAGTCGCTGAAAGAGTCGTACCTTTTCTGGTCGGCGCTAGATTTTCAACATGTTGAACATTTTCGGCAAGCTACAAACAATACTCCAGGTGCGGTCTCACTAGGGCCCTGTCCAACTGCAGAAGGACCTCTTTGCTCCTAAACTCAACTCCTCTTGTTCTGAACGCCAACATGCCAGTCACTTTCTTCACTGCCTGCTGTACCTGCATGCTTACTTTCTGATGAACAAGGACCCCCCAGATCACATTGTACTTCCCCTTTTCCCAATTTGACACCATTTAGATAATATTCTGCCTTCTTGTTTTTGCCACCTGCCATGCATCTGCCCATTTACCCAACCTGTCCAAGTTACCCTGCATCCTCATAGCCTCCTCCTCACAGTTCACACTGCCACCCAGCTTTGTGTTATCTGCAAATGTGTTAATGTAACTTTTAATCCCTTCATTTAAATCATTAATATATATTGTAAATAGCTGCAGTCCCTGCACAGAGCCTTGCGGTACCCCACTAGTCACTGCCTGCCATTCTGAAAGGGACCCGTTAATCCCTACTCTTCGTTTCCTGTCTGCCAACCAATTTCAATGTCAGCACCCTACCCCCAATACCATGTACTCTAATTTTGCCCACTAATCCCCTATATGGGACCTTATCAAATGCTTTCTGAAATTCCAGGTACACTTTCAGAACTGCCTTTCCTATCAAAAGTCCTTGAAAGGGTAATTTTAAATCAAATAATGCCTTACCTACACCAAAATACCACCCTGGAAATTTTCCAATCAGGTTTCAGGGCCCACCATAGCACAGAGTCTGCCTTGTTGAAGGTACATAACGACCTGCTTCTCACCATTGGCTCCGGCAACTGTGCAATCCTGCTCCTTCTCGACCTCAGCGCAGCATTTGATACATTGGACCATACCATCCTAATTGACCATCTCCGGTACGGGGTTGGTATTGATGGCACTGCCCTGAGCTGGTTCGTCTCCTACCTCACAGATAGGAGTTTCTCTACAAACTTAGGCAACTCTTTCTCCTCCCCAGATAGCCTTTGCTGCGGGGTTCCACAAGGCTCCATCCTAGGCCCCATTCTATTCTCCCTGTATATGCTCCCCTTTGGCCAAGTCATTCCAAGGATCAGCATTTCCTTCCACTGCTATGCAGACGATACACAGCTCTATCTCCCCTTGAAACCCAACAACTGATCAAATCTACTCAGCCTTATGCACTGCCTCGCGGATATAAAGTGTTGGATGGCCCAGAACTTCCTCCAACTAAACGAGAGCAAGTCTGAGGTCATCCTACTCGGCCCCTTGGACTCCATCAAAATGATAGCAGGCAGCCTTGGAAGCCTTACCACCTTACTCAAACCTCACGTCAAAAACCTTGGCGTGATATTTGACTCCGCGTTGAAGTTTGACAAACAAGTCAATGCCGTGGTAAAAGCTAGCTTCTTCCAGCTTCACACGATAGTTAAAATAAAACATTCCTCCAATCTGATGACCTTGAAAAGATCATCCACTCATTTATCTGCTCCCGCCTTAATTACTGCAACTCCCTTTACACTGGCATCCCTGTCCCGCCTGCAATTGGTCCAAAACGCCGCAGCGAGACTTCTGACGGGCACCCGAAAAAGGGACCACATCACCCCGATTCTGGCCTCTCTCCACTGGCGCCCAGTGTGGTTCAGAATCAATTTCAAGCTCCTCCTTTATGTATACAAAGCCCTCAATGGGCTTGCCCCCACCTACATCAAAATTCTGCTAACCCACCATACTACCTCCAGGTCCCTCAGATCGGCCGACTTGGAGTTACTGACCATCCCGCTGTCCAGGCATAAGCTCATGGGCGACCGCGCTTTTGCGGTTGCAGCACCTAGACTGTGGAACAGCATCCCTCTTCCCATCAGAACTGCCCCCTCCATCAACTCTTTTAAGTGTAGACTTAAAACCTATTTCTACTCACAAGCGTTTCTTGAGGTCCTCTGAGGGAACGTTGTATGTATGTATTTATGTATGTATTGTTAGATCTATGTACCACTGTTTGTAGCAGGTTAGTACCTGCACTGATGTAAAGCACTTTGGTCAACGAGAGTTGTTTTTAAATGTGCTATAGAAATAAAATTGACTTGACTTGACTTCATCCACTGGCTCTCCCTTGTCCATTTTCCTAGTTACATCCTCAAAAAATTCAGAAGATTAGTCAACTGTTTCGTAAATCTATGTTGACTCAGACGGATCCTGCTACTGCTATCCAAATGTGCCACTATTTCATCTTTTATAATTGACTCCAGCATCATCCCCACCACCGGTCAGGCTAACTGGTCTAAAATTCCCTGTTTTCTCTCTCCCGCCTTTCTTAAAAAGCGGGATAACATTAGCTACCCTCCAATCCACAGGAAGTGATCCTGAATCTATAGAAGATTGGAAAATGTTCACCAATGTGTCCACGATTTCTAAGGCCACTTCCTTAAGTACCCTGGGATGCAGACCGTCAGGCCCTGGGGATTTATCAGCCTTCAGTCCCATCATGAAGGGTTAGTGGAATAATTCATTCAGGGCACACAAAAACCAGACTGGAGAAATCTTGGATTGGGAAGTTGGAACTTGCAGATACAGCCTGACAAAGTTATATTGCACAAAATGCTGGACTTTCTGAAGAAGGGTCTCAACCCAAAATGTCATCCATTCCTTCTCTTCAGAGATGCTGCCTATACCGCTGAGTTACTCCAGCATTTTGTGTCTATCTTCGGTACGAACCATCATCTCCAGTTTCTTCCTACAAATTATATTGCAGGTGGACAAATGAAAATACTGAATCCAACAGCTAACATGTAGATCAGTTCAGGGAAAGGGTGCAGGGTTGATGTAGTTGGACAACAGACATAAATCTAAACTAAAAGTAGGTTATGAAATGGAAATCACAAGTGGCCTTAATAAATCATTATTTTGGGGAGACAACATTGACAATTGAAAGAAACATGTCGACTCCAATGAGACTAACCTGTCCCAAACATCTCTAGATGTTTTGTTGAAATAGTTGGATGCTTTGAGTATTTTGAATATCACATCACAGTTGTTTTTTTTAATGTGAAACCAGTGATATGTGAAGTGAGAAACAAAGCCCCAAAAGATAGATCAGGGTAATAGCCAAAGTTATTAAACCTACAGGTGACCCAAACTCCATTGCAGCGAGTGCAAGATCTAATGAATGGCTGAGGAGATATTGAGGCTCACCTCTGCGATGTAAACTTCAACTTTGGAAGAAATCATGCCATTTTTGAAGACAAATATGGGTAATGGAATACAACACTTTGTGTGGAATCTTTACGATTGACAATAGTTAACACCAACTTGAATGACACGTGTTCTATATCTACCTTTGGACCGAATTCACAACAGGTTTCATCAGGTAATAGTTGTTTTTATGAAAACATAATGGAACAGTGTTCATAGCAGATAACATTTATGGATTGCATAACGAAACATCTGATTAATGATGACACAATGGTACAGCCAACAGAGCCAGGTTCAATCTAGATGCTGTATGTGTGGCTGTTCAGGTTTCCTCTAGTTATTTTAGTTTCTCCTTCATCCCATAGATGTGCAGTCGATAGGTTAATTGGATACTGCAAATTGTCCCTGGTGTATAGATGAGTGGCAAAATGTAGGGTTTAGTTGAACTGTGGGGAGAACAAACAAAATGGGATTAATGTAGGATTAGCGTAAATGAGTGTTGGCTAGTTAATGCGGACTCTTGGGCCAAAGATCAATTGCTGTATTGTATCTCTCTATGATTCTGCAACTCTCTAATTTCCACAATGCAACGGATAAAGCCTTAATGGCTGGTCTCTTGCCGAATGCCAACCAATCGATCAAAAAGGTGGAAAGAATTCAGCTTTGTGGAACAGTACATGCACCAAATGGGGAGAAGCCAAGGCCAGAACATCCCACAGCTGTGGCTCAATGCACCAAGGGATAAGAGAGAACTAAGAAAATAAATATATTCTTTCATTCCTCATATGCCAGAACATAATACCAGTCAGAGAACAACTGAGAGAATATGATACCAATGATCACAAGCATATGAAGTATATTTCAGGGAAATTATGTGCGCTAAGACAAGCCTGACATACTGTAACAGGGACAAGAACTGTCATTTTACAGGTATATGTTTCTATAAGAGACTTTGGGGGATAGCTCTAATACAGGATGGAGAGCTGATAGTATTTGTATCTCCAACACACTCACAACTGCAGAAATAAGACATGCCAACATAGACAGATTTATTAGCAGTTCTGCCTGGAAGTGAGAAATTCAACATCTACCTTTACAGGAGGGAGTTTGTCACAGAAACCAGTCACCAAGTCCCCCAGCAAATCTCCAAGAAATATCTCAGTGAAAAACAAACAAACATTACTCTTGAGACTTCAGGGTTATGGTTTGAATCTGATTTACAAATCAGGGAGAAACAATAATAGCCGATGCACTATCTTAATTGCTTCAGGAAAGCATGAGATGGAAGATTTTGATGTGGAGGTACACTAGTTAAAGCAATACGATCAGTGACAAATAATAATATTTTCATTCATAATTAACTCAAAAATTAATCAATTTGAAAGAAATATACAAACAATAAATGATTATTGTACAATTTCTATTTCAAGAGTTCAAGAGTTCAAGAGTTCAAGAGTTCAAGAGACATTTATTATCGCATGCACAATTAGTACAGTGAGATTTGAATTACCATACAACCATACGAATAAAAAGAACACAATACACGATAGAATTAAACCTAAACATCCCCACACAGCAGAATCAACGTTTCCCACTGTGAGGGAAGGCAATAAAGTTCAGTCCTCTTCCTCATTGTTCACCCCTGGTCGGGGCCTTTGAGCCCTCCGCTACGAGCGGCCCAATGTTTCAGGCCCTATCGCTGGGGTGATCGGAGCTCCAGCGTCGGAACGGAGAACACTCTCAGCGACTTGGAGTTTCCGAATAGGCCACTTCCTACCAGAGTCCGCGGCTCCCGAAGCCCACAGGCCGAGCTGGGCGGAGAGTCAACACTGGCGACCCCGGCAAGAGGTCCCCAGGACTCCATGATGTTAATGAAGCTCCGCAAACCACAGCTCCACGGTGTTAAACAGCAGTCCCAAAACTCCGGAGCTCCACACGGCGATCCCTGCTACGGTATCGCCCAGCTCCGTGATGGAATCCAGTGCTGCGCAGCTGCTGAAGCTCTGGCCAGGAAAGGGCACGCCAATCCAGATGGAAGGCCGCGAGGGGGGGGGGCAAAGATGCGGCTCGGAGAATAGATGCATCCTCGACCAGAAAGTGACTGAGAAAACGGTTTCCCCCTTCCCCCTCCCCACCACCCACATAAAAAAGACTTAAATACCTCCAGAAACATACTTTTAGACAGACTAAATATAACAAAAAGGGTGAAAGGACAGACAGCTGCTGGCGAGGCTACGCACGCGGCGCCACCCGATGACGTATTTCAGAATTTATACCAAATGTTTTCTAAAATACTTTGAAAGCCAAATGGATTGCTAAAACGTATCATTCTTCATTTTCACATAAATCTAGAGGGGTTGCAATATTAATTCGTAAAGGTATACCCTTTAAACATATATCAACGACAGAAGATATTGAAGGCAGATATATTGTATTAGTAGGGGAGTTATACTCAAAAAAAGTGACTCTCCTTAATGTATATGGACCAAATTTTGATAGCCCCCTGTTCTTTAAGAGAATACTTAACATTATCCCGGAATGTACACAACATAATTTAATTATCGGTGGAGACTTAAATTGTACACTGGATGCTTACTTGGATAGATCATCAAGTCAAAGAAAATTAAAATCTCAGTCAAGTGAATTCCTAAATTCATTTATTAATACTACCAACATTAAGGGTGTTTGGAGAATTGAAAACCCTGGTCGAGAATACTCATTCTACTCACCCGTGCATAAAACTTACTCAACGATAGACTATTTCTTAGTAGACTCTAAACTTATCCCATTTACCTATAATTCGCAATATCATAATATTATAATATCGGACCATGCTCCACTAACATTTATGATTAAACTAAATGGAATGACCGAGACAAAGACACAATGGAGACTTAACCCCCAAATCTTGAAAGAAAAGCTATGTAATGAATACCTCGTAAAACAGATTAATATGTTTTTCGAGGCTAATGACAGCCCTGGAATCTCCGCCTCCCTTCTTTGGGAAACATTTAAAGCATTTGTGCGAGGAGCATTAATCTCCTCCCAATCATTTATTAACAAAGAGAATAGGGCCAAACAACAGTCTTTGGAAACGGAAATAAGGCAATTAGACATAGAAAATGCAATAGCACCATCTATGGTAAAACACAATAAAATTGCAGTACTGAAATATAAGTTAAACAAGATATACTCAGACCAAGTAATAAAACTATATCAACGTACAAAACAATTACATTTTGAATTTGGAGATAAACCACAAAAACTATGAGCGCGTCAACTTCGTAAACAGGACGGGGAAAAAACAATTTACAAAATTAGATCAGATAAGGGAGAAACATTAACACTACCTAAAGATATTAATGATAGATTTTTACAATATTATCAAAAATTGTATTCATCTAAAACAACAGAACAACCAGTAGGAATGGAAACATTTCTACAGAAATGTAATCTTACAGGTCTAGATCAGAAAGAGAGAGAATCACTAGATGTAGAAATTACGGTAAAAGACATCGAGGAGTCAATTAGATCTTTAAAAAATGGAAAGGCCGCAGGTCCTGATGGTCTAAGCTCTGAATTTTATTAAAAATTTTACGATCTGATTTCTCCACGTCTACAGAGACTTTACAAACAAGCTTATACTCAACAGAAACTTCCAGAAACTCTAAATGAATCTACAATCATACTTATACCGAAACCGGATAAGGACCCTGAAGACCCAGGTTCATATAGAGCAATAGCTCTCTTAAATACTGATCAGAAAATATTAACCAAAATCCTATCTCATAGATTGAGCTTAGTGATTAACAAATTAATACACCCGGACCAAACAGGTTTTATTCCAAAACGTTACTCATTTTATAATTTGAGAAGACTATTCAATATTATATATACAAATAGAATTCCAAATGCAGATCTAGCAATTATTTCATTAGATGCTGAAAAGGCATTTGACCAGGTAGAATGGACATATTTATTTTCGGTAATGAAAAAATTTCAATTGGGAGAGAAGTACTGTACATGGGTTAAATTGTTATACTCTAATCCAACAGCTAGAATATTAACAAATCAAATGTTATCAGCCAAATTTAATCTTTCTAGAGGTTGCAGACAAGGATGTTCACTATCCCCACTATTATTTGCTCTTGCAATTGAACCATTAGCAGAAAGCGTTAGAAACCATCCAGGAATACATGGATACAACACTAGAGATACAAGGAATAAAATGTCCTTATATGCAGATGATGTATTAATATATATTACAAAGTTAGAAACTAGTATTCCAAATCTATTAAATCTAATAACACAATTTGGTCAGTTCTCAGGATATAGGATTAATTGGAATAAAAGTGAAATTATGCCAATAACAAAATTCAACTTAAATACAATACAACAATCCCCTTCTAAAATAGTTAAAGATAAACTTAAATATTTAGGAATCTATGTAACTAAGACATATACCTTTTTATTTAAACAAAATTTTCCATCCTTACTTAATAAATTACACAAACATATTCAGTACTGGAAAACACTTCCTATTTCAATGCTTGGTAGAATTAATGCTATAAAAATGATTTTCTTACCGCAACTACTATATTTATTTCAATTAATTCCGATATATATTCCAAAAAACGTTTTCAAAAAAGTCGACTCCATTGTTACAAGCTTTATTTGGGATTATAAGAATCATAGAATAAGTAAAAAACATTGATGTAAGTCAATGAGCAATGGAGGTTTGGCCTTGCCAAATTTCTTATTTTATTTTTGGGCAGTCCATATTAAAAACATGAATTTCTGGCTGGAAGAAATGGACAAACAACCAGAATGGTTAAGGATGGAAAAGGAAGACTGTTTACCTTTTGAAATAGGTTCGATTATATTTGCTACCACAAAATTGCATAAAAAAACCTCTAAGGAAAACCCTATAATACATATTGGAATACGAATTTGGAAACAATTAAAAAAGGCTTTAAAACTGAATAATATACCACTATGTCTTCCCATTGTAAATAATCCTCTATTCAAGCCATCCATATTGGATAGAGGTTTTATACAATGGAAAAATCATGGAATTAAAAGGATTGGACATCTTTATAGGGAAGGCATCTTTCTGTCATTTCAAGAGTTACAACAGAATCATGGACTACACTCAAATAACTTTTACAGATATTTACAAATTAGAGATTATGTTAAATCCAATACACAAGTTTATAGGACTAGGGAACCAGAAATTCTTGATGAATGTTTGAATAAGCATACTAACACTGAAAAATTAATAGCTTATATTTATAACATTCTCCTAAATAATGAGGAACCACCGATGGAACTATATAGACATAAATGG
The DNA here is from genome assembly GCA_038087875.1 of Malacoraja senta. NCBI lineage: Eukaryota > Metazoa > Chordata > Chondrichthyes > Rajiformes > Rajidae > Malacoraja > Malacoraja senta. The sequence goes on from CM075977.1 coordinate 174,066,244, forward strand.
GTAAATGAGTTAGGTTATCCTATTACGAAAGATATTTGGGACGAAAGTTTACAACATATACATCAATGTTCGTTAAATGCCAGACATGCTTTAATACAATTTAAAGTCTTACACATAGATACATAGATACATAGAAAATAGGTGCAGGAGTAGGCCATTCGGCCCTTCGAGCCTGCACCGCCATTCAATATGATCATGGCTGATCATCCAACTCAGTATCCCGTACCTGCCTTCTCTCCATACCCCCTGATCCCTTTAGCCACAAGGGCCACATCTAACTCCCTCTTAAATATAGCCAATGAACTGGCCTCAACTACCCTCTGTGGCAGAGAGTTCCAGAGATTCACCACTCTCTGTGTGAAAAACGTTTTCCTCATCTCGGTCTTAAAGGATTTCCCCCTTATCCTTAAGCTGTGACCCCTTGTCCTGGACTTCCCCAACATCGGGAACAATCTTCCTGCATCTAGCCTGTCCAACCCCATAAGAATTTTGTACGTTTCTATAAGGTCCCCTCTCAATCTCCTAAATTCTAGCGAGTATAAGCCAAGTCTATCCAGTCTTTCTTCATATGAAAGTCCTGACATCCCAGGAATCAGTCTGGTGAACCTTCTTTGCACTCCCTCTATGGCTATAATGTCCTTCCTCAGATTTGGAGACCAAAACTGTATGCAATACTCCAGGTGTGGTCTCACCAAGACCCTGTACAACTGCAGTAGAACCTCCCTGCTCCTATACTCAAATCCTCTTGCTATGAAGGCCAACATACCATTCGCTTTTTTCACTGCCTGCTGCACCTGCATGCCTACTTTCAATGACTGGTGTACCATGACACCCAGGTCTCGCTGCATCTCCCCATTTCCTAATCGGCCACCATTTAGATAATAGTCTGCCTTCCCGTTTTTGCCACCAAAGTGGATAACCTCACATTTATCCACATTATACTGCATCTGCCAAACATTTGCCCACTCACCCAGCCTATCCAAGTCACCTTGCAGTCTCCTAGCATCCTCCTCACAGCTAACACCTCCCCAGCTTAGTGTCATCCGCAAACTTGGAGATGTTGCTTTCAATTCCCTCGTCCAGATCATTAATATAAATTGTAAATAGCTGGGGTCCCAGCACTGAGCATTGCGGTACCCCACTAGTCACTGCCTGCCATTGTGAAAAGGACCCGTTTACACCTACTCTTTGCTTCCTGTTTGCCAGCCAGTTCTCTATCCACATCAATACTGAACCCCCAATACCGTGTGATTTAAGTTTGTATCCTAATCTCTTATGTGGGACATTGTCGAAAGCCTTCTGAAAGTCCAGATACAACACATCCACTGGTTCTCCCCTATCCACTCTACTAGTTACATCCTCGAAAAATTCTATAAGATTCGTCAGACACGATTTACCTTTCGTAAATCCATGCTGACTTTGTCCAATGATTTCACCACTTTCCAAATGTGCTGCTATCCCATCTTTAATAAATGACTCTAGCAGTTTCCCCACTACCGATGTTAGACTAACTGGTCTGTAATTCCCTGTTTTCTCTCTCCCTCCCTTCTTAAAAAGTGGGGTTACGTTTGCTACCCTCCAATCCTCAGGAACTACTCCAGAATCTAAAGAGTTTTGAAAAATTATCACTAATGCATCCACTATTTCTGGAGCTACTTCCTTAAGTACTCTGGGATGCAGCCTATCTGGCCCTGGTGATTTATCGGCCTTTAATCCATTCAATTTACCCAACACCACTTCCCGACTAACCTGGATTTCACTCAGTTCCTCCATCTCCTTTGACCCGCGGCCCCCTGCTATTTCCGGCAGATTATTTATGTCTTCCTTAGTGAAGACGGAACCAAAGTAGTTATTCAATTGGTCCGCCATATCCTTGTTCCCCATGATCAATTCACCTGTATCTGACTGCAAGGGACCTACATTTGTTTTAACTAATCTCTTTCTCTTCACATATCTATAAAAACTTTTGCAGTCAGTTTTTATGTTCCCTGCCAGTTTCCTTTCATAATCTATTTTCCCTTTCCTAATTAAGCCCTTTGTCCTCCTCTGCTGGTCTCTGAATTTCTCCCAGTCCTCTGGTATGCTGCTTTTTCTGGCTAATTTGTACGCATCATCTTTTGCTTTGATACTATCCCTGATTTCCCTTGTTATCCACGGATGCACTACCTTCCCTGATTTATTCTTTTGCCAAACTGGGATGAACAATTTTTGTAGTTCATCCATGCAGTCTTTAAATGCCTTCCATTGCATATCCACCGTCAACCCTTTTAGAACTAATTGCCAGTCAATCTTGGCCAATTCACGTCTCATACCCTCAAAGTTACCTTTCTTTAAGTTCAGAACCGTTGTTTCTGAATTAACAATGTCACTCTCCATCCTAATGAAGAACTCAACCATATTATGGTCACTCTTGCCCAAGGGGGCACGCACAACAAGACTGCTAACTAACCCTTCCTCATTATTCAATACCCAGTCTAGAATAGCCTGCTCTCTCGTTGGTTCCTCTACATGTTGGTTTAGATAACTATCCCTCATACATTCCAAGAAATCCTCTTCCTCAGCACCCCTGCCAATTTGATTCACCCAATCTATATGTAGATTGAAGTCACCCATTATAACTGTTTTGCCTTTGTTGCACGCATTTCTAATTTCCTGTTTGATGCCATCCCCAACTTCACTACTACTGCTAGGTGGCCTGTACACAACACCCACCAGCGTTTTCTGCCCCTTAGTGTTTCGCAGCTCTACCCATACCGATTCCACATCCTCCAAGCTAATGTCCTTCCTTTCCACTGCGTTAATCTCCTCTCTAACCAGCAACGCTACCCCACCTCCTTTTCCTTTCTCTCTATCCCTCCTGAATATTGAATATCCCTGGATGTTCAGCTCCCAGTCTTGGTCACCCTGGAGCCATGTCTCCATGATCCCAACTATATCATAATCATTAATTGCTATCTGCACGTTCAACTCATCCACCTTATTACGAATGCTCCTTGCATTGAGACACAAAATTAATATTAAAATTCTGGAAAGGCCCTACATCCCCCACAATTAAAATGTGGATTGTGGAAATGTCGGAGACCCTACATCTAGAAAGAATTAGACTTGTCTTCATGGACAAGCAAGAACTTTTTGTTGAAATATGGGCTCCATTCATTGCCTATTTGAAGGGATAGAGTGGCCCAGCGCGAAAGCCCGACTGAAGCTTGAACTCAGGATTAGATGTAATTATATTTCATAACCTACGAACTTATCTCCTATGATGTATTACAAGTTATTCATTCCACCTCTTTTTCTTTTTTGATATTGTAATTCTTCTTTCTCTCTCTTCTTTCTTCTCTCTCTCTATTTTTCTTTTTCTATCTATATTAAAAAAAAACCACTAGAAGCAGAATTAACTGACAATTGACAAATTTAATAATGTATGAATGATTGATGTATATGAAAAGTTTTTTCTTCTATTATAATATGTTACTCTACATTGTAATATGTTTGCTTCTAATAAAAATTTATATCATAAAATACTTTTTTCAATCTTAGTAAACTTCGAGTCGTGAAAAGAAATGCCAAACAAATAATTAAATTCATAGATAATTTGGCCTTCACAAAAGCCTAAACAAAACTGAGTTTTGAATCATTGGAAGCTACAATGTAACAATTATTATCAGTGATATAATAAACTAAAAAGTGATCAATTTACTTGGATTGCACTCTTGAACATTTTCACGTAGCAGGAAAGCCAATGAGAGCTTAGGAAAGAGTTCCTGAAAGGACCATTTGTAAAAGCTCATAGCTTGTAACTGTTATCATGTTTGCTTGTAACATTATCATTACATCGATACTGCATGGAATCCCGAACATGTTGGTGACATTACATTCCGCATGTGAACAAATTCCATCCTGTAATCCATCAAGCCTTTCCATTATCATGTCAAAATAAGATTGTCAAGTGCAGTAAGATTACCTGCATTAAGCTAATGGTTTTGAGAGGACAGAAACACTCCAGCTGTGACCAAAATACTAAAACAAACCCTGTAGAGTTAATTAAATGTGGAAAATGGCAGCACTCAAATATAACCTCAGATTTGGCACTTTCATACCTGTCCGTAGGTAAATTCTTGAAGCAACTGCAATGGCATATTTATCCCCCGAATGTGCAGAGGGAGTAGCAGCAGTGGACATATGAATGGCAACAGTGGAATGCTGATTACTTTGAAGTCATCTTGTAGAAAATACAAGAACTGAATGAGACCAGTGTCCAGAGTCAAGGGAAGCCATATAAGATTCAATTTGTGTGCAAAAAGATCCAGTTAGTTACTGTATATTCTACATGTGCGCATGGACATGAAAAGTGAAAGAGGAATGACCAGAACACTGACCATGATATCTGGAGTGGGAGAGTCCAAAGGAAGGGGGAAGGGTGAGTGCCAAGGGTGATAGAAATGGTGTATTTGTTGCATGTACACACCAGAGGAGCAGTGTTGTTGATTTTATGGCAGGTGCTCTGGTTCCCTCCTGCATTCCATAGATTGGTAGTATAATTGACCACTATAAATTGTCTCTAGTTCGGATGAGTGGTAGAATCTGAAATGATTTTTAACAGGAAGTGTGAAGAATAAGTTACTGGCAACATTCACGAGGGAGCTGGCATAGACTTATCAGGTTGAATGGCTGCCTTCCATACCATAAAGAAACATGTAATAAGCATTCTGAGACATTTATGGAAGGTTCTCTGATGGAAGGGATAGATTAACTTTGGGATTAGTATCATCAGACCTCCAGTTGTTCAGCATAACGAATAAACACAAACAGGGTCTGCAAAGGAGGGCTAGAAAAGGAAGAAGGAGTGAGAGGGCTCTGAGATGTTGGACTTTATCCACAGTAAGAACATCAGTACATAAAAACTAGGACCAGGAATAGGCCAATAAACTTCTCAGGATTGTTTTGCAGATCAAAAAAGATCTTAGCTCTTCTGATCCTTGGACTCAACTTTAATTTCCTGCCTGATACTCTAACTTGATTCCCACCAGTCCAAAAAATCAATCACCCCTTGCCTTTGCTTAGTGAATGGAATGCATTATGTGAAAGATAGTCATATACCAATAAAGTCGCATCTAGCAATGGCCATGTATGCAGTATTTAAGGAGGTAATAAATTACACAGACACAACGATGGATTAACCAAATGGAAGAAACTGCAGTAAAATGTAAAGTCATCACTTTAGAAATAAGAAGAACACAATGGAGTGTTTTAAAAAGTGAAAAGATGGAAACTGGTGAGTTTCAAAGAGACTCAGTGATGGTCCATTGCACAAATTATGAAAATCCTTGCAGGGAGTGTACATGAAATTGATGCAAAGAAAATTGAATTCCTCCACGACCGAGTTTGAATCTAAATCCCAACTGCTTAGAGCTTCACTTGTAATTTACAAGTTAATTGAAAACAGATAATATTTGTTTTGCAACACACATTGATCACACCCATTTTACAGTTCTGATGAAAAGTAATTAACGCTGCAACATTAAAGATGTTTCTCTTTCTAACAGATGCTGACTGACCTGCTGAGTGTTTCCAGCAGTTTTGTTTTTTCTATTTTTTTGGTTTTACAGTTAAACAATTAAAGCATTTGGGCTCTGATAAAGAAATGCTATGAAGCAAAATAGTCAGAACAAAGGAAAATGTGCATACATGTTGATTTATAACAGCGTGGAAAGACTTTTGGAGTCATAGAAGTAACAGTGAGGGAATTACAATATTGGTGAGACAATAGTTTGTTAAAAAAATGTTTTAGTCATGGTCATCATTAAACAAGTATATTGTCATAAAAATGCATGGGGCTCATTAATATTCTTCAGGAAAGGAAATCTGCCATCTTTACCAAGTATTGTCAGTCTGTAACTCCAAAAGCACCAATGTGGTTGTCTCCTCACTGCCCCTTCAGTTCTGGAGCAATCAGGTTTAAACAATAGGCGCCACGTGCCATGAATGAATATCCATTTGTTTAAGTTTTCTATCAGTAGAAAGTTAAATATAATTTATACATTCAGTGTTTGCTTTACAATTTATGTTATTTATTTTATTCAGTTGCATTTGTGACTTGTTCATTGTGGATTACAGAATAATAGGGAAAGAGCAGGGAAGTGGAACTAATTAGAAAGCTCTTTCTGGTTTAATGGATCTATTGGCTTCCACCTGCGCTGAATTATTCTCTGGCGTAATAATGGCTAGTAATTCATCCTTGGGCGCATTACCTAATTATGCAACATAGCAGTGTCTGAGTTTTCGGCTTAGCTTTCTAAACTCAATTTCATTAAAGCCAATGAAATTGAATTTGATAAGCAGAGACCAAGATATATTAAAATTTTGTATTGTAGTTGTGAGCAAGGGAGGATTTCTATGTTTTCCTTTCCTTGGAAAATAAATGTTTTTGTTTGCCATTGCTATTTCATAAAAGATTTATTCTGAACGTTAAAATTCTACAGTTGTTAAAATTCTACAGTAAATCACTTTGAGCATTTTAATCCAGAATGGTATTGCCCAGATTTTCCTGCGCATGGATGCGCAGCAGTAGAGTTGCTGCCTTATAGCACTTACAACTCCAGAGACCCGAGTTTGATCCCGACTACAGATGCTGTCTGTACAGAGTTTGTATGTTCTCCCTGTGACCGCATTGGTGTTCTCCGAGATCTTCGTTTTCTTCCAACACTCCAAAGACATACAGGTTTGTAGGTTAATTGGCTTGGTATAAATGTAAATTGTCCCTAGTGTGTTAGGATAGTGTTAATGTGCAGGGATCGCTGGTCGTCGGCCCAAAGCGTTTCCTTGCTATATCTCTAAATTAAACTAATCTTACAGTGTTCACAGTGAACTGTGTTTCCATACTTACTCTTCAGCTCAGTTAATTTGTTTGAACTTTGTGTTATTAATGTGACTTCCAGGACCTTGCTGAATGATAGAGCCAATATCTTTAATTTAGTAATCAGTGATTTTCAAGGATAAAACAAGAAATAGCAAACGATGCAAAGGAAACAGCACAGACCAAAGTCAAAATAGATCCACAAACAGCAAAAAGGATAAAGGGAAAAGGACACCAAAAGAGTTTCAAAGGCAGTAAGAGAAGATTTTCAACATCTATCTATCTATCTATCTATATACTTTTAAAACTCTCTGGCTGCCGTCCGTCTGTACGTCTGTACGTCTGTACGTCTGTACGTCTGTACGTCTGTACGTCTGTACGTCCAACGTTCTGCTTGACTTGTCCCGCCTTTGATACCACCCCGCGCCCGCGCGGCGCGCGGAAACGCCGATATTTTTTACCGTTTCTAAAGAGGTTACGTTTATCTTTACGAATAGACGATCCTGATTAAACTTGGTCGTGCTTAGGTACGCTTTTTAAAATAAAATACCTCTCCCCCCCCCCAAACCAAACATTTCAAAATGTTTAAAAAAACAGCTCAGCCGTAGAATGTTAGTAAAGATTCCGTTGTGTGATTTCACAATGCACAATGGTCAAGGATGTCCAATCGGAATGGATCCATTTACATATGCCTTTGCGGCGGCCCCAGCCCCGGCCCCTCCCCCCCAACCCCGCAGCCTGTGATTACGTTTATCTTTACGAATAGACAACCCTGATTAAATTTGGTCGTTTTTATGTACACTTTTTAAAATAAAATACTTCCCCCCCCCACCCCCAAACATTTCAAAATGATTAAAAAAACAGCTCAACCATAGAATGTTAGTAAAGATTCCGTTGTGTGATGTCACAATGCCCGATGCTAACAGATGTCCAATGGGAATGGATTCATTTAGATATGCCTTGGCAGCAGCCCCAGCCCCTCCCCCCCAACCCCACAGCCTGTGTCAAAGGGCGTCGTCACGTGTGTGTGAATAGAGAAAGAGGATTGGGGGTGATAGGGAATGGGTAACAGATGGACTGTCCCTACCCCTCATCCCCTCTCTCCACCTCTAACATCCCCTCCCCCCCTCCCCCCCTCCCCCCTTCCTGCCCTCCCCGCTCTCCTCCCACTCCCCACTCTCCTCCCCGTCCCTCTCCCCCCACCCTGCTCTCTTCTCCCTCACCAATCTCTCCCCTTTCCTCATCCCCCTCTCTCCTCCCTCCCCTCCCTCCCCTCTTCTCTCCCCACCCCGTCTCCCTCTCCCCCCTCCCCCCTCCCCTCTTCTCTCCCAACCCCGTCGCCACCCTCCACCCTCCCCCACACCTCTCTACCCTTCTCCTCGCCTTACCCACCCCTCTCTCCTCCCCCTCTCCATCCCCTTCTCCTCACCCCTCTCCCTCTCATCCCCCTCCTCCTCCCACCCCCATTACTCTCTCCCACATCCCCCTTCCCTCTCTCACCCCGTCCCCTTACCCCTACCCCGCTATCCCTCTTCAACCACTCCCCCTACACCTCTCCCCCTCCCTCTCTCCCACTTCCACCACCCCCCCTACACCTCTCCATCTCCCTCCCCATTCTTCCACTTAACTCCCAAACCCATCCCCATCTCCCTCCACAACCCCCTCCCCCACCCCTCTCCCCCCTCCCTTCTCCCTCACTCCCCACTCTTCCACTCTCCCTCCACCACCTCTATCCCTCCCCCCTCCTTCTCTCCCTCTCTTCCCCCTACTCCTCTCCCCTTCCCCTCATCCCCTCTCTCCACCTCTAACATCCCCCCCCCTCTCCCCCCTTCCTGCCCTCCCCGCTCTCCTACCACTCTCCTCCCCCTCCCTCTCCCTCACCCTGCTCTCTTCTCCGTCACCAATTTCTCCCCTTTCCTCCTCCCCCTCTCCCCTCCCTCCCCCTCTCCTCTTCTCTCCCCACCCCGTCTCCCTCTCCCCTCTTCTCTCCCCACCTGTCTTCCTCTCCACCTCTCCCCCCGCCTGTGTTTGGGGGGTGGTTAGTGTGAGTGTGATGCCGCAGCCCCCCCCTCCCGCAAACGCGCGTTGGGAAAACAGCCCGCCAACAGTCTCTCTGTCTTTAAGACAGAACTGCAGATGCTTGAAAATCAAAGGTACACAAAAAAATGCTTCATAACCTCAGCGGGTGCAGCAGAATCTATGTATCAAAAGAAATAGACAACGTTTTGTGAAAACCCGTCTGAGGATGGGTTTCCGCCAAAAGCATTGCCTATTTCCTTCACTCCATAGATGCTGCTGCACCCGCAGTGTTTCTCGAGTTTTATTGTGTGTACCAGTCTATCTGTCTCTCCCCTCTCTCTCTCTCTCTGCCCTTCTCTCTTCACAGCCCGCGACTCAACTCATGCACGCCTGCTCCAACCCATCCCCTTCACCTCTCTCCCCATCCTCTTCTTCCTCTCTCCACACCTCTCCTCTCTCACCCTCCTCTCTCCCCACCTTCCTCACCCCCCTTCCTCTCAACCCTCCTCCTCCCCCACCTCACAATTTTTTTTTGTAACATTAAATTTTCTCTCTCTGCACCACCCCCCCCTCGAGACGTACCTGAGAGGTGAGGGCTATTCGTCAGTGGATAGGGTGGAGATGGAATAAAAGAAGAAAATTAAAATATTAATATAATATCAAGGGGTGTGATGAGTGTGTGTGTTTGTGGGTGCCAGATTCACACCCCACAACCCTGCTTTGGAGGTACAGACCCAACGGGTGGTTAGTGTGACGTCACAGCCCCCCGCCCCAAACGCACGTTCGGTGTCCAGACCCAACGGGTCTGCACTTGGTCTAGTATACTTTTAAAACTCTCTGGCTGCCGTCCGTCTGTACGTCTGTACGTCTGTACGTCTGTACGTCTGTACGTCTGTACGTCTGTACGTCTGTACGTCTGTACGTCCGTACGCCGCCTTTGATACCGTCCCTGGCCCACACAGGCCCATATTTTTTACCATTTCCAAAGAGATGACATTTATCTTTACGAATAGCCACTCCTGATTAAATTCGGTCCTGTTTATGTACACGTTTTTTAATAAAATCCATCCCCCTCCCCAACCCCATGTGATTGTCTCCGATTTTCTCCGAAAACGACGCCATCTTTTTTTCGCCGATTTTCTCCGAAAACGACGCCATCTTTTTTTCGCCGATTTTCTCCGATTTTTTCCAAAAACGACGCCATTTTTTTTCCCCACGATTTTCACCCCGGGGTCTCAAGCACGTTCGGGAACAACACCCCGGGGTGTCAAGCACTTTCGGGGACCAGACCCAACGGGTCTGCACTTGGTCTAGTTATTATATAAAACTCTCTGGCTGTCGTCCGTCTGTACGTCTGTACGTCCAACGTTCTGTATGTCTGTACGTCCGTACGCCGCCTTTGATACCGCCCCTGGCCCACAGCGCGCAGAAACGCCGATATTTTTTACCATTTCTAAAGAGATTACATATATCTTTACGAATAGCCACTCCTGATTAAATTTGGTCGTGTTTATGTACACTTTTTTAAATAAAATACTTCTCCCCCCCCCACCAAACATTACAAAATGTTTAAAAAAACAGCTCAGCCATAGAATGTTAGTAAAGATTCCATTGTGTGATGTCACAATGCCCGATGCTCACAGATGTCCAATCGGAATGGACCAATTTACATATGCCTTGGCAGCAGCCCCAGCCCCTCCCCCCCACCCCCGCAGCCTGTGTCGAAGGGCGTCGCCACGTGTGTGGGAATAGAGAAAGATGATTGGGGGTGATAGGGAATGGGGAACAGATGGACTGTCCCTACCCCTCCTACTTCAACTCTCTCTCCCCCTCCTCTCTCCTCTCCCCCTCCCTCCCCTCCCTCTCTTCCCCCTACTCCTCTCCCCTTCCCCTCATCCCCTCTCTCCACCTCTAACAACCTCTCCCCCCTTCCTGCCCTCCCCGCTCTCCTACCACTCCCCACTCTCCTCCCCCTCCCTCTCCCCCACCCTGCTCTCTTCTCATTCACCAATCTCTCCCCTTTCCTCCTCCCCCTCTCCTGTTCTCTCCCCACCCCGACTGTCCCTACCCCTCCTACTTCCACTCTCCCTCCCCACTCTTCCCCCTCTCTCCTCTCCCCCTCCCTCCCCTCCCACATCCTCTCTTACCCCTCCACCCCCCCTCTTCACCCCCATCTCCCCCCCACCCCCTTCCACTCTCTCTTGCACCACTCCCCGCAACCACTCACTCCCAACTCTTCCCCTCTCCCTCCCCCAACTCTCTCCCTCCCCCTCCCTCTCTCCCTCTCTTCCACCTACTCCTCTCCCCTTCCCCTCATCCCCCCTCTCCACCTCTAACATCCCCTCCCCCCCTCTCCCCCCTTCCTGCCCTCCACGCTCTCCTCCTAACTCACCACTCTCCTCCCCATCCCTCTCCCCCACTCTACTCTCTTCAACCTCACCAATCTCTCCCCTTTCCTCCTCGCCCTCTACCCTCCCTCCCCCTCTCCTCTTCTCTCCACACCCCGTCTTCCTCTCCCCCTTCCCCCCGAGTGTGTTTGCGGGGTGGTTAGTGTGTGTGATGCCGCAGCACCCCCCCCCCCCTCCCGCAAACGCGCGTTGGGAAAACAGCCCACCAACAGTCTCTCTGTCTTTAACACGGAACTGCAGATGCTGGAAAATCAAAGATACACAAAAAAAGCGGTATAACATCAGCGGGTGCAGCAGCATCTATGGATCGAAGGAAATAGGAAACGTTTTAGGTAAAAAAAAAACTGAGGATGGGCTTCGGCCCAAAGCTTTGCCTATTTCATTCGCTCCATAGATGCTGCTGCACCCGCTGTGTTTCTCCAGCTTTTTTTTGTGTACCAGTCTCTCTGTCTCTCCCATCTCTCTCTCTCTCTCTCTGCCCTTCTCTCTTCACAGCCCGCGGCTCAACTGATGCACGCCCATTCCAAACACCCCCTTCAACTTTCTCTCCCATCGTCTCCTTCCTCTCTCCACCACTCTCCTCTCTCCCCCTCCTCTCTCCCCACCTTTCTCTCCCCCCTCCTCCATCCCTCTTCAAATTTTTAACATTAAAATTTGTCTCTCTGCCACCCCCCCTCTAGAAGCACCTGAGAGGTGAGGGCTATTCATCAGTGGATAGGGTGGAGATGGGATAAAAGAATCAAATTTAAAAATTAATGTAATATCAAGGGGTGTGATGAGTGTGTGTGTTTGTGGATGCAGGATTCCGTGCTTTGGAGGAAAGGGGGTGGTTAGTGTGACGCAACAGCCCCTCCCCCCCCGCAAACGCACGTTCGGTGTCCAGACCCAACGGGTCTGCACTTGGTCTAGTATGCAACTAAAACTCTACAGTTTCAAATATTTCTTTTTCTGAGCCTACAAGCTTGAGTGGAACATCAAGGTGAAAAAAACCAGCCCAATAAGATATTATTTTAACCAGCATCTGCAGTTCTTTCCTATAAATATGTTAGTATTGTACCTTGAAGTGACAATCCAAACACAATGTGTAGGAAGGAACTGCTGGTTCTAGCTTAAACTGAAGATAGACACATAAAGCTAGAGTAACTCAGTGGATCCGGCAGCATCTCTGGAGAAAAAGGATAGGTGACATTTGGGTCTTGACACGAAATGTCACCGATTCCTTTTCTCCAGAGATGCTGTCTGACCTGCTGAGTTACTCCAGCTTTTTGTGTCTATCCAAACACAAAGTTTTGAGTTTAATTTTATTCATAATGCATATTCACATGGATAAATAAATGGAAGATCAGGTCAGTAGGAGTATGGTATGTCATCGTTGAGGATTGTAAACTCCTAAAAATCATAATTTAACATCTGGAAGTAGTCAGCAAGATCAATCCTTGGTTCCAGATCAATCACTGTGGGAAAGGTCGGGACAACTTATTCATACTGATTAACAGTTATTTGAGATGGTTAGAAATAAAGCATGTGGGGCTCATGTACCTCCACGACATACAGTGCATTCAGAAAGTATTCAGACCCCTTCACTTTTTCCACATTTTGTTACATTACAGCCTTATTCTAAAATGGATTAAATTCTTTTTTTTTATCATCAAACTACACACAATACCCCATAATTAAAAAGCGAAAACAGGTGTTTAGAAACTTTGCAAAGTAATTAAAAAGAAATAACTGAAATATTATATTTACATAAGTATTCAGACCCTTTACAGTACATTGTTGAGGCATCTTTGGCAGCGATTACAGCCTCGTCTTCTTGGGTATGATGCTACAAGATTGCCACACCTGTATTTGGGTAATTTCTTCCATTCTTCTCTGCAGATCTTCTCATGCTCTGTCAGGTTGGATGGGGAGCGTCGATGCACAGCTATTTTCAGGTCCCTCCAGAGATGTTCGATCGGGTTCAAGTCCGGGCTCTGGCTGGGCCACTCAAGGACATTCACAGACTTGTTACGAAGCCGCTCCAGTGTTGGCTTGGCTGTGTGCTTCGAGTCATTGTCCTGTTGGAAGATGAACCTCTGCCCCAGTCTGAGGTCCTGAACGCTCTGGAGCAGGTTTTCAGCAAGGATCTCTCTGTACATTGCTCCATTCATCTTTCCCTCGATCTTGACTAGTCTCCCAGTTCCTGCCGCTGAAAAACATCCCCACAGCATGATGCTGCTAACACCATGCTTCACCGTAGGTATGATATTGGCCATGTGATGAGCAGTGCCTGGTTTCCTTCAGACGTGACGCTTGGCATTCAGGCCAAAGCTTTCAATCTTAATTTCATCAGACCAGAGAATCTTGTTTCTCATGGTCTGAGCGTCCTTTAGCTGCCTTTTGGCAAACTTCAAGTGGGCTGTCATGTGCCTTTTACTGAGGAATGGCTTCCGCCTGGTCACTCTACCCTAAAGGCCTGATTGGTGGAGTGCTGCAGATATAGTTGTTCTTCTGGAAGGTTCTCCCATCTCCACAGAGGAACTCTGGAGGTCTGTCAGAGTGACCATCGGGTTCTTGGTCACCTCCCCGACCAAGGCCCTTCTCCCTCAATTGCTCAGTTTGGCTGGGCGGCCAGCTCTATGAAGAGTCCTGGTGGTTCGAAAATTCTTCCATTTAAGAATGGCGGAGACTACTGTGCTCTTCGGGACCTGCAATGCTGCAGAAATTGTTTTATACCCTTCTGTGTCTCGACACAATCCTGTCTTGGAGGTCTAAACTCAATTTTGAGTGTCATAGCAAATGGTCTGAATAAACACATGTTTTTGCTTCTTCATTCTGGGGTATTGTGTGTAGATTGATGAAAAAAATGAATTTAATTAATTAAAAAATAAAGCTGTAACATAACAAAATGTGGAAAAAGTAAAGGGGTCTGAATACTTTCTGAATGCACTGTATATGATTACAATAATTAAGATCTACTGCCATATAGGCATGAGGAAAGAGTTCATATTAATTATGTGTTTGAAGTTTTGATCATATCAGTTTGAACAATTTATGAAAACCAATGGAATAAAGCACAATTTCAATCTTGCCACGTTGAAGGTGGCATTGAAGAAACAGGCCAATGAAGATCAAATGCAAATTACTTTGAAATATAAATTTGCAGTATATCCTCTAATATATAAAACATTATCATACTTCACACTAGTGGAAATGCTGGTGTTCAGAAGATTCACAATGCGGATAAGTTTTAATCAGCTGAATTTGAAGCAGAAAGTGGAGGGATGCTGATTTAAACGTCACGATGCAAGCCGCAAGGAGAAATGGGGCAAAGTACTGTAAGAGATTTTGGTCATGAAAACTGCCAATAAATCAAACGTATAAGTAAAGGATTACGGAAATAGTGTTCTCTAAAGGGCCTATCCCACTTTCACGAGGTAATTCACGAATTCTCCCGTGATTTCCCCTTGATTCAAACTCGCAGAATGTTCGTAACGAGTCCGTAGGATGTCGTAGGAGTTTGTAGATATATCGTAACGGCTTGTTATGCTAGCCATAGGTACTCGTGGCATCAGGTAAGTCGGGACGTTTTTTCCAGCCCGATAAAAAATGTCCACGAATATAAAAATGGTCGGGATGAAAGAAATTGCAACTTTTTACTCGTAAGGAGGGCATCGAAATAGTCATGGGAATTCGTAGACATACTCGTAGGAGTTCGTAGGAGTTTGTGAACATAGTCGTGGAAGGTCGTAGGAGTTTGTAGATTACCACGA
Source organism: Malacoraja senta (assembly GCA_038087875.1). NCBI lineage: Eukaryota > Metazoa > Chordata > Chondrichthyes > Rajiformes > Rajidae > Malacoraja > Malacoraja senta. Next base: position 174,081,279 of record CM075977.1, read on the forward strand.
TCTTGATTTTATTTTTAGGTCCTTTAAACTCGGCAGAGGTTTTGAATTAAGTCGTGAAAGTGGGACAGGCCCTTTGGTATACTGTAGGTAGAGAAGCTACATCCTCTGTTCTGGTATCTTTCTCTCTACTTTTCCTTTTGTACTTGATTATAGGTCACATGCAGAAAAGTGGAGCTTGATGGCAAGATGAGATGGGTAAAATATTTTTTTTAATCCATGCAGACCTCTTGCTTCAAGCAGAGGATAGTGGAGTGGATTACAGGGTTGAAGTGAACCAGAACTAAGAACTCTCTCAAGAACTAAAAAATAAAATTTCCAATTGAAGTAAAGCTGAGAGTAAATGAATGACTCCAAGCTGGATGGTACACAGACACTTGCAACATCTGGTGAATCTACAAATTCAATCAAAGTAACACTGGAATAATTATGAAAAATCTGAGAGAATGTGAATCTCCGATTCAATTAAATTTGTAGCATTTGTGAATATGTTCAACAGTTTAGAGTTTTTGTTTAAAAAAAATGGAATCAGCAACACAGTGTTGCTGCGAGTGCTCCCATCTCGCAATGTCGGAGACCTGGATTTGACCTGTATTTCCGCGTGGAGTTTGCATGTTGTCCATGTGACAGCATAGGTTTGCACAGGTGCTTTGGTTTATTCCCGCATTCCACGGTCATGCTAGTTGGTAAATTATCACGAGTGTGAGAGGGTAAAAAAAGGATTTGGAATTGTTAATGCTCGTGTCTGAGAGAATAGGTTGCAGGTTAAAGTACAAAGTCAATGGGTAGAAAAGCTTCAAAATCATTAGGAAAATATGAAAATATGAGTGTTCTATCTTAGGCTCCCTTCAGTCATGGCTGACTATGGGTGTCTCCAGGGTTGGAGGACGCCTGTGCGTGACTTTGTTTAACGTGGGGAGACTGGTGCACAGACAGCCACCACACGGTCCTTGACAGATCTGGGTCAGGATCCAGTGGCATGGAGTCCAAGATGACCAGAAATCCTTTTCTGCTGCAGCCTTCATCTGCCTTCCCAGCCGTTGTGACGCTCCACTAAGGTCAGTAGTAACTAGTAGAGTGGATAAGGGAGAACCAGTGGATGTGTTATATCTGGAGTTTCAGAAGGCTTTCGACAAGGTCCCACATAAGAGATTAGTATACAAACTTAAAGCACACGGTATTGGGGGTTCAGTATTGATGTGGATAGAGAACTGGCTGGCAAACAGGAAGCAAAGATTAGGAGTAAACGGGTCCTTTTCAGAATGGCAGGCAGTGACTAGTGGGGTACCGCAAGGCTCAGTGCTGGGACCCCAGCTATTTACAATATATATTAATGATTTGGACGAGGGAATTGAATGCAACATCTCCAAGTTTGCGGATGACACAAAGCTGGGGGGCAGTGTTAGCTGTGAGGAGGATGCTAGGAGGCTGCAAGGTGACTTGGATAGGCTGGGTGAGTGGGCAAATGCATGGCAGATGCAGTATAATGTGGATAAATGTGAGGTTATCCAGTTTGGTGGCAAAAACAGGACAGTAGACTATTATCTAAATGGTGGCCGATTAGGAAAAGGGGAGATGCAACGAGACCTGGGTGTCATGGTACACCAGTCATTGAAAGTAGGCATGCAGGTGCAGCAGGCAGTGAAGAAAGCGAATGGTATGTTAGCATTCATAGCAAAAGGATTGGAGTATAGGAGCAGGGAGGTTCTACTGCAGTTGTACAGGGTCTTGGTGAGACCACACCTGGAGTATTGCGTACAGTTTTGGTCTCCAAATCTGAGGAAAGACATTCTTGCCATAGAGGGAGTATAGAGAAGGTTCACCAGACTGATTCGTGGGATGTCAGGACTTTCATATGAAGAAAGACTGGATAGACTTGGCTTGTACTCGCTAGAATTTAGAAGATTGAGGGGGGGATCTTATAGAAACTTACAAAATTCTTAAGGGGTTGGACAGGCTAGATGCAGGAAGATTGTTCATGATGTTGTGGAAGTCCATGGCAAGGGGTCACAGTTTAAGGATAAAGGGGAAATCCTTTAGGACCGAGATGAGAAAAAAAAATTCACACAGAGAGTGGTGAATCTCTGGAACTCTCTGCCACTGAAGGTAGTTGAGGCCAGTTCATTGGCTATATTTAAGAGGGAGTTAGATGTGGCCCTTGTGGCTAAAGGTATCAGGGGGTATGGAGAGAAGGCAGGTACAGGATACAGAGTTGGATGATCAGCCATGATCATATTGAATGGCGGTGCAGGCTCGAAGGGCTGAATGGCCTACTCATGCACCTATTTTCTATGTTTCTATGTTACTATGTCAGCCATCATCTTCCGCCTGTTCCAGCGTTGAGGTCATGGTTGGATTGCTCTTTGTCAGAGTCCTCGCCATCGACCTTACCGCCATGGGTAGCCCTACCAGGACCATAGCTCCAGATGGCTTCGCTCTCAGGATCTCAGGACCAAACAAGCTTCTCCACCACGACAAGGTGACAATCTACGGAGAAGAGTATTCTATATGTAATAAGTAATATTGACTGTTGGCTATGTTTTAATGTTTAAAATAGGTTATTTCAGGTTGTATCATTTAACTAACTGCAGTCAGGGTGGCAAAAACATAGAACATAGAACAGTACAGTATAGGAACAGGTCCTCTGGCCCACAATGTCTGTGCCGAACATAATGGAAAGCTAAACTATTCTGGTCCATTTGCACATGAACCCCACCCCTCCATTCCTTGCACATCTATATGGCTAACTAAAAACCTCTGCATCCACCCCTGGTAGTGCATTCCAGGCACCCACCACCCTCTGTGTAAAAATTGTACCCAAACATTTCCTTTTAAACTTTGTCCTTCTCTCGTTCAAGCTATGCCGTCAAGATTTTGACATTTCCTCCCTGGGAAAATAGTTCTGACAGTCCATCTTGTCGATATATCTATCTATCTATCTATCTATCTATCTATCTATCTATCTATATTACTAAATGTCTGATCTTGACCACTTCCTGTTGTTCTGTATATTGATTTTTAAAAAAACGCTGCACTTACAGCTGTGATTTTGGCCATCTTACTCAGAGTCCCTCTCCGCTGCGCAGGACAAGAGGATTGTTCCCATCGATGAAAAATAAAAGAGTTATTAGTGTTTAAAAAATGTTGAGATTCTCTCTCCTGAAGACCACGCCCCTTCCGGAGGGACTATAAAACCCGGAAGTGTTGAGTGCCTCAGTCAGTCTCTGCAAGATGGGGGAGCGAGAGGGTCACATCTCTCAGTCTGAGTTGTGAATAACACTGAACACATGGCTACTAAACTGTGAGTGGTTTTACTGACCTGTCAGTGCCCTTAATGTGGTTGAAAATATAGTTTGGAAATGGTAAAGCTATGTTGCCTTTGGTTTGGAAATGCTAATGGCATTGTCCCACGGTACAGGTTCATTCAAGTGCTCTAGCAAGTTTTAAAAAAATTTTGAACTCGTGGTTATCACGGAGAATGAAATTAGCGGGTACTTCGGAGCTCGGAGACGTCTCTTAGCGGCTCGTAACGCTAACGGCAGGTACTCGGGAAGACTCGTGAAGATTTTTCAACATGTTGAAAAATGTCCACGAGAGCCCCGGGTGCCGACGAGCAGCCATTACCGTAAATCTCCGAGTTCGAATCAGGGCAAACTCGGGAGAACTCTTTGAATGAACTCGTACAGTGGGACAGGGCTTTAAAGCTGTGTTGCCTTTGGTTTGGAAATGCTAAAGCTGTGTTTCCTTTGGTTTTGAAATGCTAAAGCTGTGTTACCTTTGGTTTGGAAATGCTAAAGCTGTGTTGCCTTTGGTTTGGAAATGCTAAAGCTGTGTTGCCTTTGGTTTGGAAATGCTAAAGCTGTGTTGCCTTTGGTTTGGAAATGCTTATGCTGTGTTGACTTTGGTTTGGAAATGCTAAAGCTGTGTTGCCTTTGGTTGGAAATGCTAAAGCTTTGTTGCCTTTGGTTTGGAAATGCTAAAGCTGTGTTGCCTTTGGTTTGGAAATGCTAAAGCTGTGTTGCCTAATTAAATTTGCCTTGCCTAGTTAAAGTTGCCTTGCCTAATTAAAGTTGCCTTGCCTAGTTAAAGTTGCCTTGCCTAATTAAAGGTGCCTTGCCTACTATATAATTAAAAGTCTAATCTTGACCACTTCTTGTTTGCGCTTTATATTGATTTTAGAAAAAAATGCTACAATGTACGGCTGTGATTTTTGGCCATCTTACTCAGAGTCCCCCTCCGCTCATCAGGTGCCGAGGATTTTTCCCATCGATGAAAAGTTTAAAAGTTATTAGTGTTTAAAAAATGTTGAGATTCTCTCTCCTGTCAATTACGCCGTGAAGGCCACGCCCCTTCTGGTTGGAGGGGAGGGACTATAAAACACAGAAGTGTGGGCGTGGCTCAGTCGCTGCAAGATGGAGGAGGGAGAGGTCACGACTCGCTGTCTTTTGTGGCCTTGCACCCTGTTTGAAATGGTATGAAACTGCACTTGAATTTGGTGCCTTGCACCCTGCTTGAAATGGAATTTCAATGAATAGCCACAAGTCAACTGCCAGCCCACCAGCTGTGAGTGAGTGAGCTGCCAGCACAACAGGCTTGAGTGACTGAGCCGCCAGCCCAAGAATCCATTCGGCCCACAATGTCCGTACTAGCACTCTGGAAACCAGTCCCTTCCGCCCTCAACACCCATACTAGCACTCCACAAAGCCCCCCTCCCCCCCAACTGGCCACTAATATTGGAATTGGTGGAGAGGTGGAATATTGCATTGGGGGACCATCTCTCCCGACGGGTCCCACAGTCTAGTTTATTTCTAAATTTGTCCAACCTCTCTGATAGCTAACTATAGCTAATGCCCTCTAATCCAGGCATCATTAAGTTCAACTTTTTTAGCACCATCTGCAAAGCTTTCACATTTTCTTGTTATGTGGCATGCAGTGACAAAAACTGCACTCAATACTCAAAATGCAGCCTAAGCAAAGTATTATAAAGTTGCACTTAACTTCCTGATTCATATACTCAATGCCCTGACCAAAGAAGGTAAGCCTTCTTTGCCACCCTATCTACATGTGTTGTCACTTTCAGGTACCCAAGATTCCTCTGTACATTGATGCTGTTAAGGGTCATGCCTTTAATTGTATACTTTCCCCTTACATTCCCCTTATCAAAGGGAGCTGAGGGAATGCTCTGTGTATTGTTTCACAGAGACATGGCTCACCCCAGCTCCCCAGACTCAGCCGGTCCAGCCTAAAGGGTTATCCATCCACCGTATGGACCATACATTGGCATCTGGGAAAGGGAGAGGAGGGGGCATCTGCCTCATGGTCTACTCTGCGTGGTGCTCAGACGTGGCAGTCCTGTCCAACTCCTGCTCCCCACACCTCGAACATCTGGCGGTGAACTGCCATCCCTTCTACCTCCCAAGGGAATTCACCTCCATCATCCTGACCGCGGTCTACATCCCACCCAGGCAGCCATCCGTCTGGCACTGGAGGAGCTGCACGCCATGGTCAACAAACACCAGACGTCTTACCCCGAGGCATTTACCACCATTGCTGGGGACTTCAATAAGGCAAACCTAAAGAAATCACTCCCTAACTTCCACCAACATGTCTCCTGCTGCACCAGAGGACCAAACACCCTCGACCACTGCTACACCACCATCAAGAATGCCTATCACTCTATCCCTCGCCCTCACTTTGGTAAATTGCGTACAGGCAGCAATTAAAGAGCGCACCCCCAGAGGTGAGGACAATACAGAGCTGGTGGGGGGGTGGGGGGGCGGGGGGGGCAGAGGAACAACTCCAGGACTGTATGGAGTCTGTAGACTGGGAAATGTTCAAGGACTCGGCAATGGACTTGAACGAATACGCCACAGTCGTTACAGACTTCATAAAGAAATGTGTGGAGGACTGCATCCCTACAAAAACCTTCCGAGTGTTTCCCAATTAGAAACCTTGGATGAAATTTGAGATCTGCACTCTTCTGAAGACCAGACACTGGGCATTCATGTCTGATGATACAGTGGTCGACAAGAAGTCCAGATAAGGCCATCAAAAAGGCCAAAAGGGACTTCTGCTCCAAACTGGAGGGTGAGACAGATGTTCGGCAGCTGTGGCGGGGCCTGAATGCAATCACCTCCAGGCGAAATCAGGAGGCAGCTCGAATGTCGGCGAAACATCACTCCCTGACGAGTTCAATACGTTTTACGCACGCTTTGATAGGGAGAACACCGATGTGCCTTCCCGAGCCCCCATTCGCTGTGATGGAATTTCAGTCTCAGTCACAGAGGCTGACGTCAGGAAATCCTTCAGAGGGGTGAACCCTCGAAAAGCGGCTGGACCTGATGGTATACCTGGTCGTGTTCTCAAAACATGTGCGGACCAACTGGCTGAATTTTTTCCGGACATTTTCAACCTCTCACTTCTGAGGTCTGAGGTTCCCACCTGCTTTAAAAGGGCATCAATTATACAAGTGCCCAAGAAGAGTAAGGTGACGTGCCTCAATGACTATCGACCAGTGGCACTAACGCCTGTGGTGATAAAGTGCTTTGAGAGGTTGATCATGGCGCAAATCAACTCCTACCTCGACAAAAACCTGGACCCACTGCAGTTCGCTTACCGCCACAACAGATCAACGGTGGATGCGATCTCGCTGGCCCTCCACTCCGTTCTGGACCACTTGGACAACAAAAACTCATATGTCAGGCTGTTATTCATTGATTACAGCTCGGCATTTAATACCATCATCCCCTCCAAGCTGGTTACCAAACTCGCAGAAGTGGGTCCCTGCGCATCCCTTTGCAATTGGATCCTCGACTTCCTCATTCACAGCCCACAGTCTGTTCATATTGGTGGAAATATGTCAGACTCGATAACAATCAGCACGCGAGCACCTCAAGGCTGCGTGCTCAGACCCCTGCTGTACTCACTCTATACTCATGACTGCGTAGCCAGTCATAGTGCGAACTCCATCATCAAGTTCGCTGACGACACCACTGTTGTGGGACGTATCACTGATGGGGATGAGTCAGAGTATAGAAGAGAGATCGAGCGACTGTCCATATGGTGCCAGCACAATAACCTGGCCCTCAACACCAGCAAAACCAAGGAACTGATTGTGGACTTTGGAAGGAGTAGGATGGGGACCCACAATCCCGTTTATATCAACGGGTTGATGGTTGAAAGGGTCAAGAGCTTCAAAATCCTGGGCGTGCATATCTCTGAAGATCTTTCCTGGTCCGAGAACACATCAGCGCCTCTATTTCCTGAGAAGATTACGGAGAGTCGGTTTGTCAAGGAGGACTCTCTCTAACTTCTACAGGTGCACATTAGAGAGCATGCTGACTGGTTGCATCGTGGCTTGGTTCGGCAACTTGAGCGCCCTGGAGAGGAAAAGACTACAAAAAGTAGAAAACACTGCCCAGTCCATCATCGGCTCTGACCTTCTGAAGACGGGTTTCGGCCCGAAACGTTGCCTATTTCCTTCGCTCCATAGATGCTGCTGCACCCGCTGAGTTTCTCCAGCATTTTTGTGTACCATCGGCTCTGACCTCCCTTCCATGAAGGGGATCTATCGCAGTCGCTGCCTCAAAAAGGCTGGCAGTATCATCAAGGACCCACACCATCCTGGCCACACACTCATTTCCCTGCTACCTTCAGGTAGAAGTTACAGGAGCCTGAAGACTGCAATGACCAGGTTCAGGAGTAGCTACTTCCCCACAGCCATCAGGTTATTAAACTTGGCTCGGACAAAACTCTGAACATTAATAGCCCATTATCTGTTATTTGCACTTCATCAGTTTATTTATTCATGTGTGTATATATTTATATAATGGTATATGTACACACTGATCTGTTTTGTAGTCATGCCTACTATGTTCTGTTGTGCTTAAGCAAAGCAAGAATTTTATTGTCCTATCAGGGACACATGACAATAAACTCTCTTGAACTCTTGAACTTGAACATTCAACCTCCCAAAGTGCAACAACTTGCACTTGCTCAAATTAAACTCCATCTGCCAATTCTAACATTTATAGAATGTTCCCGAGGTCTGTGGAGACCCTTGAATATATTACATACACACGATCTGAACAATTCCCACCACACATGTCAAGGGCCTGTCCCACGGGCATGCAACTCCATGCGGCAAGCGCGACCTAACCGCAAGCGGGGCCCGTGCGGGTGCCACGCGGAGGTCGCGGGGCCGGTCCCACTTCAATCGCGGGAGCCGCATGGAGTTGTGCGGAGATGGTCCCGACATCGCGTGGGGATCCGAAAAACTGACACTGTTCAAAAATTCCGTGCGGCAACGGCCTGCCGCCCCGCAGCCGCATCGAGGCTGTGCACGCCGCATCGACGGCCGGGCGCACCGCCTCGACGCCGGGCGCAGCCGCATCGACGGCAGTGCGCACTGCCTCAACGGCCATGCGCACCGCTTTGCCGCCGTACGCACTGTCTTGACGGCACTCGACCTCCGCTGGGTCCCCGCTTCCGATTTAGCAGCGCTTGCTGCATGCTGGTGGGACCGGCCCTGTACAGGGATCACTCGACCTCCGCACGGCCCCCGCGCAGCCCCCGCTTGCGGTTATGTCTCGCTTGCCGCATGGAGTCGTATGCCCGTGGGACAGGCCCTTCACTCTTTGCATTTTGCAATGGTCTTTCTTGGGTTAAGAACTCACTGACCATGCATATTTTATATTAATGATTCCCAAGAAGAAATTGGGGAAACTAAACAATTGTTTAGGATAAATCACCCAAGAATAAACACCTCATTGAACAATAACTGAACTAGCTTTTAGCATGTCAAGCAATTATGACAGCAAACCTGCAAAAACTGAAATGTCAGAGTCACCCAAAGAGACCAGACTTTGCAGGTGTATATTCTTGTAATGATCAATTATCTATCTCAGGTTCTCTGTTATTACTGGATAATTTGCTTTTTCTTCTTTTGCAAAAGCTTCCATTTGAAGCATCTTGCAAACACCAAGGATGACAAATACCACAGTACAGCAAAATGACTTCAGGAAGTATGCAACCTACTTAAGTTTTGTAATCCCAAAACTGAATCTTCATGGCCATGGTGAAATAGAGCGATCTGTGCAAATGCTGAAGAAACTCACCGATATACAAATGAAAGCTTGTTGGTTACAGGCAAGAAAATGAAGCTCAGACCAAGATCTGATCAACTATAATCGCATTGAATAGTGAATTAATCTCATATTGCAAGTTCCTACTCTGATTTCACCACTGATGTTCATGAAATAATGGAGTTTTATTGATGAAACTATTGAGCAAAGCCACACTCAGTGACAGGGAAACTGCCAGCTGCACTTATTTCTGCACAACTTACGTGTTCATGTCTTCCCGAGATATGCTGTAAAACAGATGGTTCATGTTTTTATGAGGGTGACAAAGTCAAGGACCTGTCCCACTTGGATGACCTAAACTACGAATTTAGAAGACCCTAGACGAGTTGAAAAAAATGACTCGCCGAAGTAAAAGATCTCCTACGACTATGTCTATGACCTCCTGCGGCTATGTGTATGACCTCCTACAATCTCAGTCTTCCACACCTTGGACCAACTACGAGTAGCTACAAGTGGAAATGATCACAAGATAAAATGATGTCATGTTTGCATTTTTTTTCACGGGCCAGTTACCGACCTACGACTACCTACGACTATCTATGACTATCTAAGACCACCTACGACTATCTATGACTATCTATGACTATCTATGACTATCTAAGACCACCTACGACTACCTACGACTATCTATGACTATCTAAGACCACCTACGACTACCATCATGACCTACTATGACCTACCTACGAGTAAAAAGTATCAATTTTTTGCATGCCGATCTTTTTTTTACTCGTGGACATTTTTAATCAGGCTGGAAAAAACACCTTGAGGCCACGAGTACGCTGAGACCACTTATGAGCACGAGGACGAGTTACGAAGACCTCCTACGACATTCTACAACCTCGTGGCAACCATGCTGCGAGTATGAGTCAAGGGCAAACTCGGCAGAGGTCGCCAATTAGGTCATGAAAGTGGGACAGGGGCTTTAAACTGCTTGAATACAAATTCAATGCAGAGTCACCACATAAAGTGCGCTGACAAAGTTACAAAAGCATTTGATATAGTCCTCCCTTCTCCACCCCCCTGACCCCATACACCCCCCCCCCTTCTCCACATACCTTGGGTCCCTCTTTGTTCTTGGTGGTCCCCTATCCACGCTGGGTCTCTCTTTGTTCTCAGCGGCACGTCCTCGACTGACTGCTGGGGCTCTCGTGGCCTGTCCTCAACCGACTGACTGGACTCTCATGGACCAAACCTCAACCAACCGAACGAGCGTGAAAGACATTGGTGAGGCCACATTTAGAGTATTGTGTTCTATTTTGGTCATCATGTTATAGGAAAGTTGTTGTCAAGCTGAAATGGGTGCAGGGAAGATTTAAGGAACAGTTAGACAGGTACATGGCTAGGACAGGTTTGGATCATAGAATGATACAGCGTGGAAACAGGCCCTTTGGTCCAACTTGCCCATACTGGCTAACATGTCCTAGCTACACTAGTCCCACCTGCCTGTGTTAGGTCCATACCCATCCAAACCTGTCCTAGCCATGTACCTGTATAACTGTTTCGGAAAAATTGAGATAGTGCCAGCCTCAACTATCACCTCTGGCAGCTTGTTCCATACACCCACCACCCTTTGTGTAGACTTTTCTACCACAGAAGGCAATGGAGACCAATTCACTGGATGTTTTCAAGAGAGATTTAGATTTAGCTCTCAGTGCTAACGGAATCAAGGTATATGAGGAGAAAGCAGGAACGGGGTACTGATTTTGGATGATCATACTGAATGGCGGTGCTGGTTCGAAGGGCCGAATGGCCTACTCCTGCACCTTTTTTCTATGTTTTTATGTTTCGAAAAAGTTATCCCTCAGATTCCTATTAAATCTTTTCCCCTTCACCTTAAACGTATGTCCTCTGGTCCTCGAGTCACCTACTCTGGGCAAGGGACTCTATGCATCTACCACCCGACCTATTCCTCTCATTTTGCTCCATTTCCTTTATAAAATATTGTGTGCATTTCCTCTTTAAGGTTGTGTATAATTCTGAGCACGCTCAGCATCTTGAGCATAACAATGATGAAGGTGGCCATCTTTTGCATTGTGCTTGATGGTGCGTCTATTTAATTAACCATGCAGAGGAGAGAACTGTTGCAATATCCAATACCAAAGGCACATTTCATCTATTTGGACATGGAAGTTATGTAAGATCCCAATTATGCTTTTGAACAAGTTTTCCAGGGATTGCAGATGGGAGAGCCTGTTGCTTAGTTCAAGGCCTATTTGATAACTGAATTGGGTTCACATTGTGAAGTCAATGGGTGATAGATTTCTTTCCCCACTGTTATTTTCAGCAGAGCTTAAATGTTTTTCTTTTAGCTTGGAGTTACTGGGAGTTTACTCATGAGTGAGTGGACTTACTGCTCAGTTTCTGTAGTATCATGGAGTGGCAGCGCTGCCTTGGTAGCTGCGGCTTGCCTGCAGTCTGTCTGTTTTTTCTTTTGTTGTTGTTTTCTTGTCCTGTTTTAGCTTGTTAATTTGAGTTATTAGGTTGTGTGGGGGTGGGAGAAACGTGTTTAGTCTCTTCCTTCGGGGGGATGCGACTTTTCTTGTCGTATCCCCGTCTCCGTCTCTGTCTGCGCTGAGGCCTAATGGCGGAGCTGGCAGCCTCCATCTGCGACCGACCTCGAGGCTCCGGAGGCAGAGCCAGCCAGGACTTACCAGCGCAAGGCTGGCCGACTTCGGGGCTGTGGCAGGTTCTGGAGTTCCAGCAGCGGCAGCCCGACTCGGGGCTGAGGCGGTGTTCCGGCGGCGGCGGCCCGACTCGGGGTTATGGCGGCGTTCCGGCGGCGGCTGCCCGACTTCGGAGGTTCGGCCGCGGGCCCAGTAGACGACATCGTCGGGAGCTCGCAGGTCACAGGTTGGTGACCTGTTTTTCTGGAGCTCCCGCGGCAACAGCTTAGTCCGCTGGACTGGAGAGCGGCAGCTTCGACCACCCCGGGCCGCGGAGATTGAACCGGCCCGTTCACGGAGCACGGTTGAGCCGCGGGACTTACTTACCATCACCCGGTGGGGGTCACAACATCGGAGGCCTGGATCGCCTCAGCGCAGAGGTAGAACAAGGAGGGAAGAGACAAAGACTTAAGATTTTTGCCTTCCATCACAGTGAGGAGGTGTCTGGTGAACTCACTGTGGTGGTTGTTAAATTCGTGTTTAATGTGTGTTTTGTTATTTTATTATATGTATGACTGCAAGGCAACGAAATTTCGTTCAGACTGAAAGGTCTGAATGACAATAAAGTTTCCAAGATCCAAGATTCCAAGATTAGAATTAGGCTATTCGGCCCATCAAGTCTACTCTGCCATTCAATCATGGCTATCTCTGCCTCCTAACCGTATTCACCTGCCTTCTCCCCATTTCATAGAGAGTTGTAGAATGAAAGCAAGCCCTGTAGTCCACCAGTTCCAACCCAACCATCAACCACATATTTATGTTAATCTTATATGAATCCCTTCTTCTTTCAAAATATTTTCCTCACTTTTTCATCAACTCCCATCTGATTGTACAACTCAGCAAAACTCTAGGGGCAACTTATAATGACCAATTACCCTCCATGCTTGTCTTTGGAATGTGATAGGAAACCACAGCACATGGAGGAAGTTCATGCAGACACAGAATAGGCAAACTCCACACAGACAGCATCCCAAGGTCAGAATTGAACCCAAGTCCCCGCCTCCATGAGTCAGCAGCTCCACTGGCTACACCACCATGCCACAAGTGTTTGTTTTCCCACTTCTCCCTTAAATACATGAATGCTCTAAATTCTCAGTGCAAGATTGTATCATTAATTTATACTTGAACTTCTCTTTCTGTCATGTCACAAAAATCTTGAGTAATAATTTAAGGAGCTGGCTAAAGGTATAACAAGTTTTTTTAAAAATATTCACTTTTGTGTGAAGTTTCATAGGTTTGCATTAAGCAGGGACGTGAAACCTACATTATGTTCTCATCTACATTTATATTCATTAACTATTCAATGAGATGCAGCGTACCAGGAGAACGTTCCCACTTAGCAAAGCTAATATTCAAATACACTACAGATATATTTAGCTATCTGTGTCTGCATAATTCAATGACCCAAAAATTAAACTTGGAAGAATTATCAACATATAGTTCCACCGTAAATTATTTTGTGTTGGCAAAACTGATCAGACTGCTAGAGATTTTGTTACCATAACTGGACTGTTGTCAAACTAAATATTTCTCTCTTCCAAAAGGTGTTGATTTATCCAAACACAAAATGAGACAAATCCAAAATGTTTCCTCATTCAAAAATCCACAGAGCAAATGGCATAATGGATAAATAGATCACATTATCTTACTCTGAGCCATGTATGCTGTGATATTCTTTAATCCTTGCAGTTACCTCATCTGACCAGAAGGACAGTGGTCAAAAGACTCAAGATATGTATTTAACTTGTCAGTTGCATATCAGTCTTACCAGCAGTGTGAATGGTGATATAACTGCTCTGTTTTCCGTGATTAAACGGCCCTTTTGTAACACTACTGAGGCTAGATCTGCTGGGGAGGGAATTGAAATGAACACTTGAAACTGGCGCACTCCATCTCTTGACTGCTATGATGGATGAGCTTGCTTGCATAGATACGGTTGCAACCACTTAGAGTTTGGATTTCATGCAGTTATTCACGTTGTATTTCTTGTAAATATAACTTGAAATTTTCACTGCAGCAAGTACACTGTCATAATGTTTACCTTTGAAGACTTTTATTCGAGGAAGTGTAACATGCATTTTGCTTGCAAAATGGGGGGAACAATTAGCTCAAAATGATTTTCACCTTTCCAGCATTCCTTTGTTGTTCCAACTTCAGAGCTGCTCATTTATTTTGCCTCCTCCATTTTGAACATATTCATACACTCTTAATCATTGATATCTGACAGCGTTTACATTTAGATATCATTTTTAAGGTATTCAAGTTTGGTTATGATTCTAGACTCCAGTGATTTGGTGGACATTTTGCTTTATAAACTGGGACATTAATTTAAAAACTTCACAAGATTCTAGAGGAACCTTAAGCAGAAGATTTTTTATCAGGTTTAGATCCATTCCTTACAAATCCAAGTTGAATAATGTATAGTTAAAAGGAACAATTTAGATTAGGCTTTATTAATATGAAGAATGATTAAACAGCACTGAATTTGACTGGCCAAATTTGCGCATTATTATGATAACAAATAGGTTTCATCTAGCTTGGGTCTAAATCATACTGTTGAACTATTGCTACGAAGTGGAACAGAACTTATTTTTCTAGTAAATAAATTGTTACTGTCCTATTAAAGAGTTGATAATTACATTTATTCTTGAGACTTTAGAAAATAATTGATGTGAAGATTTCTCGTTTGTTTTTTTCAAATAATTCATGTGAAACCATGTACTTTGGTTTTTAACTTCTTAAATTACCATTCCTTTTGTTCCTCTGCAATCTCCTCTGATCCCAAAATATATCTGCACTCCCCTAGTTCTGATCCGAATTTAGTTATCTCACCATTGATAGGCGTGTCTTGGAATGGTAATCCACGATAATCTGGAATTGCCTCCCCAAACCTTTCTGCTTCTCTGGTACCCTTTCCTCCATCAGGGCACTCCTTGAAAGACACTGAGCTTTTCGACCATCTTTTTGAATGTGTGAAGTGTACTCAGATGTCACGTTTGCTTGGTTTGAGTCCCAGTTTCTGGTGCTGGTGCTGGTGGCATCATTTGCTGCACTGCGTCCAGCTCCTAAATCTTGCCAAGCAGTATGATCTTCCACTCATTCCCCTCCTCTGCTCAATGAATAGGAGAAAATGGCTGCCATGAGAAAAATAAGTTGTTATTTTCAAAGTTTTAAATTGATTTTACATTGATTTTTAGTGGGGATTTTTGTAGGTGTATGCAAAAATAATATACTTATTTTGTCAACATTTTAACTTTTTTTTTTTAACATCTGTCAAATGCTACTGACTGTTTGCGAATGTTAGAGATATTCTTATTAAATTGGTTCCACTACAATGATATCTTGCCTCATCAATCTGGGGCTGGGTCTTGGCGCTGTCAACGCCATCATGTGAGTGCAGTGGGCTGCTTGTGCTACATTGCACTCCTTAGGACCACACTGCACAATTGGTGTGGGTGCCCAACAAATCCTGGGGCAACTGCTGTGGTCCCTGTAATGAGACCTTTGGCACAACATGATGCTCCAGTTTATACATGTTCTGCATCATATTTTCTCTTTTAAAGTCTCTGTCACCTAATGATAAACGAGCTGGAAAACAAATATGCATTTTATTTAGAAACACCATTCTCAATCATAATTGACTAACAAAAAACACGACTTGTTCAGTTTCCTGAATATCTTTTCAGGCTCAACATTTTGGCTCTATAATTCACAAATGAATCTCCGTGCCTGCTGGGTAATGCTATTGTAAAACAAAACTGTTGTCTCATTATCCAGCGTTGTCAAGCCTCAGCTAATAAACCCAAACACTTCAGCAATGGGTGGCCAGATCCAATGGTGCCTGACAGAAGGCTCAGTTATTTCAGTTCATCTGTGGCCGAGGTTGAGACTGAACACCATTACTCACCAGTGGACAAATCAAGACCTTTTCCTGAATCTCAGTTTAAGCTCTGTCCTTCTCATCCAATATGGATTATTATTGCTGTGCCCCATCTTTAAATGCAAGACTCTTTTTGCAAAGGAATATAAATGTGATTATTAATTCCCAAGGCTTTCTGATGACACAGAGCTACAACTGGTTAACTACTGAAAGAACAGTTATTCTTTATCCTTCTACTACTCTCACAGAATCTGCAACTTCAAGGCCAATTTTTAAAAGGAAACTATCAAGCTGACCCTCTGCAGTGCAATTACTTTTTTATGACTTTCTGAATGCAGCACTATTTATCCAGGTAAATTAAATTTAAAGGGTATCAGAATTATTGAGAGCTCGCATTGAGAACTCGCTGGATGGTGCTTAACTAACAGCAGACAAGATGATTAATTATTGCATTGCTGCTGCAAGGCGAGATGGAAAGTGATTTATTACTTTGACTCATTAAAAGAAGAAGCATAAGAACTGGCACATTCAGAGGCACAACTCAGTCTCCTCATTGCACTTGCCACTTGTGATTTGTGGCACATCAGGTTCCTTAAGGAATAGCTGCAAATTGATTTAATTTCTTCACCACATAAGTGGAGACTCACAGAGGTCTGGGGGCAGGGAAAACAAAGAGGGCTGTGGCATCTTTCATGCTGGAGGTTGCTGGGGGTGGTTGTTATCTTATTTCCCTGAATTGTCACATCACTCCCACCCAATACCCTACATTCAACAGATTACTAACTTCTCCCCGCCTACCTGCGAGTCTCAATCTCATGTATTGTAGCTGTGCTGCTAACTCCCTGCACTTTTCTTACTTTACCCTGTTGGAGAGTGAATAACTGGCTTCTTATTACTCGCAGAACAAGTAATGTTAAAGTGTCCCATGGCACTTTACCTACTGCTGCAACTGGTCCATGGCAGACACCATCTCCCTGGCCATACACTCATCCTTGGAAACATCTGGATAACAATGACACCTACGTCAGACTCCTATTTGTTGACTTTTGCTCTGCCTTCATCACTATAATCCCAACAAAAGTTATCTCCAAACTCCTGGACATCGAAGTCAGCACACCCCTCTGCTATTGGAACCTTGACTTCCCAAACAATATACCACAGTCAATAAGGAAAGGTGATAAAAATATCCTCCATGATAATTCTCAACACTGGTGCCGCACAAGGCTGCTTTCCCATGCGTTTACTATACTCCCTCACACTCATGACTATGTGGCAAAATTCTGCTCTTAACTCCATTTACAAGTCTGCAGATTACACGACCATAGTGGGTCAGATTTCAAACAATGAGGGAGATTGAGGGCTTTAGTACCACGCTGTCAAGAGAATAATTTGTCCCTCGATGTCAGAGAAATTAAGGATTTGATCATCAACTTTGGGAAGTGAGAATGAGGGGGATGGGTGAGGCCAGGTTGAGTTCACAATGTGCTCAATGACGATCGAATATCTATATAACTAAAAGTCTCATCTTGACCACTTCCTGTCGACACTGTTAATTGATTTTAGAAAAAACACTACCATATATCACTATGATTTTTGGCCACCTTACTCACAGCCCTCCTCCGCTGCAGCAGCCCCAAGGATTTTTCCGATCGCTGAAAAATAAAAAAGTTATGAATGTTTTAAAAATCTTGAGATCAGCTGATTGGTCCTCTTGCCTGTCAATCACCATGATGAAGGTAACACCCCTTCCGGGGGGGTGGGGGGCAGGAGTATAAAAGCCCAGATGCCTGGACGTGAGTCAGTCACTCTGGAAGATCGTGAGGGTGAGGCCACAACTGTGATTCTGCTGTGAGTCAACTGAACTGGGAGTCTACTGAACTGGGAGTCTATTATGTGCTTGCAATAAATGCTTTGTTACCCCACAATGTGGTTGCAATAAATGATGATTAGTTAACCCTTTATGTGCTTGCAATAAATGCTTTGTTACCCCGCAATGTAGTTGCAATAAATGATGATTGGTTAACCCTTTATGTGCTTGCAATAAATGCTGTGTTACCCCGCAATGTGGTTGCAATAAATTATGATTGGTTAACCCCTTATGTGCTTGCAATAAATGCTTTGTTACCCCGCAATGTAGTTGCAATAAATGATGATTGGTTAACCCTTTATGTGCTTGCAATAAATGCTGTGTTACCCCGCAATGTGGTTGCAATAAACGATGATTGGTTAACCCCTTATGTGCTTGCAATAAATGCTTTGTTACCCCGCAATGTGGTTGCAATAAATGATGATTGGTTAACCCTTTATGTGCTTGCAATAAATGCTTTGTTACACCGCAATGTGGTTGCAATAAATAATGATTGGTTAGCCCTTAATGTCCTTGCAATAAATGGTTTCTCACCCCCCACTGTGTTTGCAAGGAATAAATGGTTTCTCAGCCCCCACTGTGTTTGCAAGTTTCACTAAGTGCAGAGGTCACGCTGATTGTGTAACTTCCGCTAAGTGCAGATGTGACGCTGATGGCGTAACTTCCGCTAAGTGCAGAATTGCCGCTGACTGCGGAAGCCCGATAGAGGAGAGGCCGCGCTCAGCCTTGTGAGTAGGTTCAAGAAAGTTTACTGTCATATATATGGTGTGTGAGTCTGTGTGTGTGTGTGAGTGTATGTGTGTGAGTCTGTGTGTGTGTGTGTGTGAGTCTGTTTGTGTGTGTGTGTGAGAATAAGAGTGAGAGTGACGGTGAGTCTGTGTGTGTGTGTGTGTGTGTGTGTGTGTGTGGGGGGGGTGGAGTGTGTGTGTGAGGTGGAGGCTGTGTGTGTGAGTGTGTGAAGTGGAGGGTGTGTGTGTGTGACTTGAAATGGATTGAATTCACTTGAAATGGATTGACTTGACTTGACTTGACTTGAAATGGATTGACTTGACTTGACTTCAAATGGATTGTTTGCACTGCACTCACAGCGCTTGACTTGACTTGACCCACAACACCCATGCTAGCACTTCCACCCCCACACGCACACTGGCCAGCAATATTGGAATTAGTGGAGAGGTGGAATATTGTGTTGGGGGACCAGCCCTCCCGTGTGAAGCTGGGAGCCAACGGGTCCCACTTAGTCTAGCATATGATAAAACTAACATCTGCGGATCCTGTAAACATTGATTGAGAGATGTCTTGGGGAGAAAATTTCAAAATTCTCTATAATTTCTATCCCTGATTATTAGACTCATGAAGTCAAAGAGCTATAAGGCACAGAAAGAGATCCTTCAGCCCATGCACCCATGCTGTCCAAGCTGCCTGAATGAGATAGTCCCACTTGCCTGCCCCTAGCCCCTATCCATACAGACCTTTCCCATCCATGCACTTGTCTCAGTGTCTTTTCAACGTCGTAATTGTACCCAGGTGAACCTCCTTTGACAGCTTACTCCATATACACACCATTTTCTGTGTGAACAAGGTCTTTTTTAAATCTTCCTCTTCTTATTTTAAATCTACGACCTCTAGTGTTAGACTCACCCATCTTGGGGAATAAACTGTGGCTGTGCCTCTCATGATTTAATAAACTTGGTCTAACTTAACCATCACTGACATAAGTCTCACCAGTATGTTGCCCCAGAATTTTTTTTGTAGCCTTGTAGACTTTATTACATAGAGGCTCAATGCAGGCCACCTACCAGTCTTTTGACACCTCTCACCTCACTCGTGGCTAACTGGGATGCAAATATCTCCTCCAAGGACCCAATTATTTCTTCCCTAGCTTCTCACAATGTCCTAGGGTACACTGGATCAGATCCTGAGGATTTATGTACCTTTATGACTTTTAAGACCTTCAGCACCTCTTCTTCTGTAATGTGATCTCAGTTTGCTATTAACTTTCAATCTTAACTTTCTTGAGTTCTCTAACATCTATGTCTTTCAGTTGAGAAATATTCACGTAACACCTCACCATATCCTGTGGCTCCACATATAGACACATTTGTTGATCTTTAAGGGGTCCAATTCTCTCCCTACTTACTACTTTACATTTAACATATTTGTAGAATATATTTAGATTTTCCTTAACTTAACTACCAAAGCTATCACATGTCCCTTTTTTGCCCTACTGATTTTCCTCTTAAGTTCCCCCCATTACACTTTTGTGATTATGATATAACTTCATGTGCCTCCCTTTTTCCTTCACCAGAGCCTCAATATTTCTTGTCACCCAGAATTTCATACTTCTACCATACTTGTACGCTAACAGTAACATACTATCGTGAGCACTCCTTGTCTCATGCTTAAAAGCCACTGACTTACTGATTTTACCTGCAAACAGCCTCCCCAATCCATATTTGAGTTCTAAAGGGTCTGTCCCACTTGGCCGTCATTTTCCTCGCCATTGACGCGACTTCATCGTCGTGTTGAGATGCACGGGTAGCGTGTGGGCCGCGCGGGATGGTCGCATGGAGAAGCGAGGGTTATGGAGTTGCACGCGGTATCACATATGCACGCAACTCCAGGATTTTGTAGGGCACAAAATCTTTGCACGCCTTCGGCGTGACGTATCGCATATGCACGCGGGCATATTGCAGTCGCACGCAGGCGTCCTGACTTTGTACGTGTAGCGCGTGGTCACGCATGATTACGTCACCGTGAGTATCCATACGCCGCCGCACGCCGCCCATACGCAGTCGGCCACAATGAAAAAATAATTACGCCATAAGCATCAATGCTTTCAGAGTAATGCCTTCAGAGTAACACCTTAATAAGTATTTTTGAAACATCCTTAGTTAAGGATGTTTCAAAAGTTAACATCCAGGTAAGGACTGCATATTTTATATCCTAAAAGAACACTAGGAACCAAATTAGTTTTTTTTTAAATAACCACCAACAATTTTACTAACACCATTTAAAAAAAAAATTGCAAATTAATTCTTAAGCTGGGTTCAAACCCTCAAACTGCTATAATGGAATACAATTTTGTGTTTGTTGGGAATAATTCAGTAAGTTTAAAAGTAAATGAATTTTTCCAGCAAACAATAATTTGATCAATGTTTCACTTAACAAATGATGTCAATACGCTGATTAATTCTACTTGCAGAGCAGATAAAATATTTGAAGGCACATGATGACGGGTGATGAAGCGCGCGACTGTCGCGCGTCAGTCACTACCGGCCTGTCGCGTAAATGACGGCCAAGTGGGACAGGCCCTTAACTCAGTGGGTCAGGCAGCAAATATAGGTTACATTTCCGGTTGGGCCCTGACCCGAAAGGTCACCCATACCTTTTCTCCAGAAACGTTGCCTGACCCGTTGAATTACTCCAGCACTTTGTGTCTATCAATGAAATAAGTTAGTTGTTTTTAGCTAAAGCAGTTTCCAGCACATCAATTCTCCACGTTCTAGATTAACACGTTAATCGCAAAGAAAGCTCAACAACGCCTCTATCTCCTCAGAGGTTTGTGGAGATTTGGCATGTTGCTGAATACTCTATTGAACCTGTACAGGCATATGATAGAGAGCATACTGACTGGTTGCATCACAGCCTGGTTCGGTAACTCAATGCCCAAAAACGAATGAGGGTGCAGAAAGTATTGTATTTTGCCCAGTCCATCATAGGTACTGATTCCCCCCCAGCTCCCCCACTGAGAAAGAGATCTACAGGAAGTGCTGCCTCAAGATGGCAACTAATATCATCACACCGCACTGGTCACACTCTCTTCTTGTGGCTACCTTTGGAAAGAAGGTACAGGAGCCTGAGAATCATTACCTCCAGGTTCAAGAACAGTTACTTCCCATCAACCATGTTCAACCATACAGCACAACCCTAACCACAACCCTACCTCAGCACCATACTTCTGTGGACTTTGTACAGGTTGTACTATGTACTTCAGCTTGCCTATTATGGTCTGGTTGCCAGTATAACTAATGTATGGTATTATTTTATATTTATTTGATGTGGTGTTGTGTTAATGTGCCTATAAAGTTGCAGCAAGAATGAATTTCATTGTTCCAGTCCTGGGGCATATGACAATTAAACACTCATGTCACTTTTGAAAACAAACATTTTGCTGACATGTTGTGAGCCAACATTGTGAATGATATTTTCAGGGTCTTTCCTGCTCAGCACTGTCCCAGATGGAGCCCAATGCCTTTTTGGTTAAGAAAACCCCAAAGTTTTATTCTTTGGCATCAGAAAACAAGTGAAATCCTCAACATTATAGAATGTTTTACTGACTCATTCGGATATTGTAGAAGCAGTCACTAGGACTTTTTAAATTATTTGTCTCTAGTTATGCCATCAGCATGTATTTTGTGTGCTCCCATTATATTTTTACCACTGAACACAAACACATGAAGCATCCAGTTTTCCATAGTGAAAAGGGCTTTAGTTACAGCCACGAGATTTAATCTCTGTTGGTCTTTCCCTCTGTTCCATTACCAGAGAGAAGATGGGTCCAACCTTTCCCAACTCTAAATGGCATGAATCTGAAAGAAATGGGTTATGGAGAAATGAGGCTGCTCTTAGTAGCTCCAGCTCCTAGCTTGTAACTGTTACTCTTCATTCATATTCAGGCTCTGGAAATCCCTACCAATCATGGTTACGGCAGGGAGCAGTCGACAAGGGTATTTAGTCATTTTTCCTCTCTGTGTCTGGGAACTTCATGGTACATTGAATGGAAATACTGCTCTGCTTTAGAAGCAGGTAAGTGAAAAAGCTGGAAGGACTTTCAACTTTGATCAAAGCAACATAGTTTAGTCATAATTTGGAAGATCAGCTGGCCCATGTGCAAATCTATTCCAGCATGAGCCAGGGCCCTCAGGATAAGCGGAAAGAGCATTTGGTTGTAAAATTAAAAACATATATTTAGAAAGCACATTAAGGAGAATCTCAAACCAACGTGTAAACCATGCTAGAAAAAATGGTGTTCATGTCTGATAATGATCCTTTCTATTTTAGTTTGCTAAGATGGTGTAGAATTAGTTGCATTTTGATATATTGAACAGACAGGGGGAAAAAATTGCATCTCTTATCAATTACATGATGGCATACATTACAATTAAACATCTTCTGGAGACATATGCCTCCATTCTCAGGTTTATTTTCTTTACCTACCCATCATTTAAGCTGGATTTATCTTGGAGATTTGGGCTGTTTTCCATTTTTATGTCCAGGTCAGGCTGTGTGATTTGAGTGTAATTCTCTACATTTATACTTGCTTCTGTGCTCCACCCAGGTGAAGAAAAAATGCCCTGACAATAACGGCAGACCTCTACCCCAGGAATTTCCTGAATTAACGTTTCATACTGTGATGATGCTATTGTTTCCTCAAGAATTGACTTCTCTCATTCAGCTGACCCCTTCTGATGAAAGAATTTCTAGTCCAAAACAAAGATTCCATTGCAAAGTGCATTTGTGTTGCAAAGTGTCATTGGTGGCTTAATTGATGTCTCTACATTAATTGTATTTTTTTATGATCATTTGTATGTGAGGTGCATAATTTCTATCCTTGACAAATAGAATGAAAGAACTGGATAGAAAAAGAAATACAGAGTCAATCAACACAAACATTTTGAAGTCACTTTGTATTAATGTCACATTTCATGCTAGTTTGGAAGTTAAACTAATGACCTGGCGCTAGGCACCGCTGAGTTACATTTTAAATAGTGAACAATGCTAAATGAAACTCACCAGTAATAACTCGAAAAGCAGTCTTAATGCCAAAATACAAATTTGACACTTGCTGCTTAAATGCCAAAAACACTATGACAAACAGGAAACGCTGACCTGATAATACGGCACAAGTTACTGAACTGATGAACAATTTAATGTTACATTGGTGAATCATCTTTCTCACCAACCTTTCAGCAGTCTGTCCTCCATGTAGGAAGTGTAGCTCAAATGGATGTCACTTACTTGACAGGCTGTCATTTTAAATGCCTCCTGGGCTACACCTGTTAATGACTTCTTCATGTTTTGTCATTCAAGAAGCAAAAGTATCTTCATGAAGAATATCAATGAAATAATGAGAAGTGGTCTTATAATAGAACAATGAAAAAAGATTAATCTATCTTAGGTTTTGCCTGGGAATTTCCTTTGGAGTCTTATAAAATCCTTTGTATCCATCACATTGAAAATTGATTTCTGTTTAATTTTCTCTGTGTTCAAGTTCTCTCCAAAGTGTCAGTATAAAATAAATATGTCAAACTGTTTGCAAAAAAATTCCCAAAACTTTGCCCAAGAAAAGTTAATAATCTATCGCCATGAGTAACTCAAGATTTTTGTATCTATCTTGGGTATCAGCCAGCATCTGCAGTTCCTTTCTACACATGAAAGAATCAAACAGGGCAGGAAATGTATAATCCGATTGTATTCTTAGTCATAATTATGAAAGGATTTTATTAACAATACAGATATTTGCTAGGAACGCTACCTATAATGCAGAAGCTCTTTTGAGGTTTTGTTTTACTTATTATCAAAGAAGAAAACTACTATAATGTTGGCAATCTTAACTTAATGTTCATTTTAATTTGCTTTGTCATTGTTCATCCCTGTTCAGCTTCTCTAATGCAATAACCACGTTCAATGGCCATGAAGTTTGCTGAGGAATGTTATTTTGTTGCATTGGATGCTGATTTGTTTTAAATTTTTTTTTTTTTAATTTAATTTTTTATTAGAGGTATCTGCATATCATAGTCCAACTTACAAATTCTATTTGTAAGTGACTTGTATTAGTTGATATTTTGGTTAGTGAGGCAGCAAGTATGTTGTGCGCGTACACCAGAACCATACAATCAACAGTCGGTGACTTCAATCCATGTATATTACTGATTACGCACCATCTTTGCCCAATTGGAACACAACAAAGTAGATCATTCCATAAATTACGCATGAATAATCTATTGTGCAGCTCCAGGAAGAAACCCCATCTTCACTCCATTCTTATTAGAGTTAATTAAGTGATTCTCATTGACATGTATACTTTATTCAGCGTAGTTTAGGGAGACAAAATGAAAACAGGCTCTTTGGCCCATCGAGTCCACTTTGACCATTGATCACCCATTCACACTAGTTCTGTGGTATCCCTCTTTCACATCCACTCCCTATGCACTCAGGGCAATTTACAGAAGCCAATTAACCAACAAACCTGCACATCTTTGCAATGTGGGAGGAAATCAGAGCACATGGAGGTCACAAGGAGAATGTTGAAACTCTGCACAGACAACTCCTGCAATCAAGATTGAACCTACGTCTCAAGTACTGTGAGGTAGTGGTCTACCAGCTGAGCCACTGTGCTGGCCCTAATCATCCATTAGAGATTGAGTTGAAGTTCAATTGATTCCAAGAGAACTGCATGTTCTTTGGATTGTGGCAAGTGGCAAGGTTTGAAAGGAGCTTTGAGTCTCCATTTGGTCCTTTAGCTAGTTAGTTTGATAGACACATAGTTTGACAGATCCAGACATCCAAATGTTGCTGGATGTCTAAAAGGAAAAAAAGCATAAGAACTTAGATAATGTTAGAAAAGAGGGCAAACAAGAGGTATGTTTAATTGCACTTAGAGGCCAGATGAAAATGTTGGATCAGGAGGTCTATGATATGAGCAAGTTTACTTATTCAGCATATCATCATCTTCTCTGATTTATCTGCCTCAACAACAGCCAAGACATGAGCCAATGTGCAAGGTAATGCTTGCCTCCAGCTAAAGTTGGCATTTTTTATTCATCACCTTCTCCTGTTGAGGAGAGGAATGGCTGTTGATGTGAGCACTAAAAGATGGGGCCAGTGATGTGATGGCCATGGTTCCATGATTGAGTAGCTAGCAATGTTTGGTAGAAGCATTGGAAATAGCAGTATTTGTATGAGTTTGAGGTAAGGAATATCAATGGTAAGAATTTGCACAGGTTGCAAGGAAGGTGGCTGGAGGAGCCATTATTCAGAGATGGGATTTAGAGATTCTATTTTGCCTTGAAATGCACATGTGAGGTCATCTAGGATGGTTAAGAAGGTATATGGTATGCTTGCCTTCATTGCTTGGGGCATTGAAAATAAAAGTCAGGAATTCATGCTGCAGTTCCGTATGACATTGGTTAGGCCACATTTAGAGTATTGTGTGCAGTTCTGGTCACCCCATTATAGGGAAGATGTGTTGAAGGCTTTGTTGAAGGTGCAGAAGAGATTTACCAGAATGGTACCTGTATTAGAGGGGTTCTGCCAGGGTGAGGTTGGATAGACTTGCGTTGTTCTCTCTGGAACATTGGAGGTTGAGTGAAGACTTGATAGAAGTATATAACATTATGAGAGGCAAAGATAGGGTAGACAGTCAGAAACTTTTCCCTAAGGTGGAACTGTCCAACACTAGAGGGCATGGCCATAAGGTGCCAATAAAGATCTGTGGGGCAAGTTTTTTTACACAGAGAGGTGGGGGCCTGGAACGCACTGCTAGGGGTGGTGGTGGAGGCAGATATGATTGTAGTATTCGAGAGGCTTTTGGATAGGCACATGAAACCACAGGGTATAGAGGGACATGGATCACGTGAGATCAATTTCACTTGGCATCGTATTTGGCATAAACATTGTGGGCCAAAGAGCCTGATTCTGTGCTGTACTGTTCTATGTTCTAAGTATCTAACTGTTTCTGTCAACTGAAAGTTCTACTGGTGTTATGTCTGATGTTCCCGGTTCTGCTGTTGTCCTCCTGGACACATCCACACATTTCACTGTGGCTGTGGTCTTGTTCAATTAAGATCCATCTTCTCTTCTCCAGTTTGAGACAAAAAAATAGTGCTTCTGCTTCTGTGCAGCAAGATTTTTAATGCAGTGACTTCCAATGGCTGGAGGAGGTGCAGACATACATTCAGTCAATGCCAATTGGGTTCAGCTGGTGATAGCATCTCCATAATTGCATGTGAACTGACAGATCAGGAACTGGGTTTGGCACTGATTAATATGATGCACTCGTCTGGATGAAGCATGCCTGTGAATCTAAGGTGTAACCTGCAGCAGGTCAAGTTGACATTTATTCCACCACACATTTTCCAACAGTCTAATTCGCAGGCTTCAGCTTAGGAATTTTCAAACAAGAAATAAACTTTAAAAAGCTGTTGGTTAGGTCAGCGCCGAGAGGGAAGATGACAAATTGCAGAACATCATTACTCATGTGATTTATACAGGCTTAGTGTACCGTCTTCAGTACTCACAATGCGATCTCCTCAGCAGTGGAGAAGCTCAATATAGAACAGGTGACCATTTTGTGGTAACCAGTGTATTCTATGAGGGTCACCCTGAACTTTGTGTTGCTTCTCAGCTCTACTCTCCATCCCACACTATTAATAGACAATAGACAATAGGTGCAGGAGTAGGCCATTTGGCCCTTCGAGCCAGCACCGCCATTCAATGTGATCATGGCTGATCATCCCCAATCAGTACCCCGTTCCTGCCTTCTCCCCATATCCCCTGACTACGCTATTTTTTAAGAGCCCCATCTAGCTCTCTCTTGAAAACATCCAGAGAACCTGTCTCCACCACCCTCTGAGGCAGAGAATTCCACAGACTCACCACTCTCTGTGAGAAAAAGTGTTTCCTCATCTCTGTTCTAAATGGCTTACTCCTTATTCTTAAACTGTGGGCCCTAGTTCTGGACTCCCTCAACATCGGGAACATATTTCCTGCCTCTAGCGTGTCCAAACCCTTATCAATCTTATGTGTTTCAATGAGATCCCCTCTAATCCTTCTAAAATCGAGTGTACAAGCCCAGCTGCTCCATTCTCTCAGCATATGACAGTCCCGCCATCCCAGGAATTAACCTTGTAAACCTACGCTGCACTCCCTCAATAGCAAGAATGTCCTTCCTCAAATTAGGGGACCAAAACTGCACACAATACTCCAGGTGTGATCTCACTAGGGCTCTGTAAAACTGCAGAAGAACCTCTTTGCTCCTATATTCGATTCCTCTTGTTATAAAGGCCAACATGCCATTTGCTTTTTTCACTGCCTGCTGTATGCTTACTTTCATGTGATATATATCTGGATATATTGATAGGAAGACATGGAGGGGTAAGAGCCAACTACAGGCAAAAGGGACTGACACAGAAATGTGATTTGGTCAGCATAGGCAAGGTGGACTGAAGGGGATGTTTCCAAGCTTTAATGTTCATTGACTCTGTCTGCTTTTGGCCTCCTGCACTGTTCCAAATTTAGCCCAAGGAACAGGGCCTTATCTTCCATCAGAGTATCTTGCAGCCCGAAGGACAAAGTATTGAATGTAATAATTTCAGGTATCTATTTGCTTCTATTTGTATTAAAACCAGCAGGTCTGTTCTATAATAATACAGTAGTAATCCCTTTCTATTGACACTGCCTGAATTTTCTGTGCATTTCCTACAGCCCTGATCTACATTTGACAGGTGTGCCTCTTTATTTGTGTTTTCTCTAATTTGCCTCATTAATCCATTAACCAGATAGCTTCATCAACTTCTGAGCGTCAATAACCTGGCCCCACCCAGTCAGAGAGATTCCCATTATCCAAACCATCCCCCCCACCCCCGTTTTTTTTCTCTTTCACAGTTTCCCTACCAGGAGCTAAATGATCTTCAGAATGTTTCCAGCATTTTCATTTTATATTTCCGATTTCCTGTCTGCATATTTTTTGTATTTCCAAAACATATACTTGTGGATTAGGCATATAATTGATAAATTTCACTGTTGATTGAGCAGCTGAGAGAAGGAGCAGTGTGGGAGATTAAAAAAAAACAGCTTTCGTGTCCTGGAGTGACTGCCGCTTGTGGTATATAAAAGAAAGGCCTGCACTACTTGGCCACTTTTCTGGAACAGGAGTTTTAGGAGGTGTTGTGTGGAGGCCCAAGTGCTATGGGAGTTAGTGGTGAGGCTTTGGGTCTAGAGACTTCAGTGAGGAGGCTGAGCAGAGGGGAATGGCAAGGTAAGGTATATTATTTTCTAACTCTTCTTTGAACGTAGTGTAATTGGTATGGCGTTTAGTTTATTGTCGCATGCATCGAGGTACAGGGAAAAGCTTTTGTTGTGTGCTTACCAGTCAGCGGAAAGGTAATGGATGATTGCAATTGAGCCATCCACAGTGTACAGATACACGATGAAGGGAATAACATTTAGTGCAAGATAAAGTCCAGTAAGGTCTGATTAAAGATAGTCCAAGGGTCTCCAATGAGGTAGATAGTAGCTCTGGGCTGCTTTCTTGTTGTTGATAGGATGGTCCAGTTGCCTGATCACAGCTGGGAAGAAACTGTCCCTAAATCTGGATGTGTGTGTGTTTTCACACTTCTGTACCTCTTGCTTGAGGGGAGAACAGCGAGTGACTGGGTGAGACTCGTATGTGATTATGCTGGTGGCTTTGCTGAGGCAACCTCCCTTCCATTGAACCCATTTACATTTCACCAACATGAAGTGTAAATGGAGTCAATGAAAGGGAGGTTGGTTTGTGTGATGGTCTGGGCCGCATCCACAATCCTCTGCAGGGGCATTGGTATGCTCTTCCTGTAGGATGTGGGAAGTCAGGGAAGCTTCCCATGTCTCTGATGATTAGACCTGCGGGAAGTGCGTCCAGGTGCAGTTCACGACTGATCACATGGGGGATCTGGAGCTGCATGCTGGATCGTCTGGGAGAATGAGAATTACAGTGAGGTGGTCACACTTTTGGTGCAGGCAGAAAGTAGTCGGGTGATCACCATGAAACAGAAAGGAAATAGGCAGCGAGTTCAGAAACCCTCTGTGGCCATTCCCCTCAAAAACAGATATACCCTTTTGGATACTGTTGAGAGATGACCCGTCAGAGAAGAGCAGCAGCAATGGTCAGGTCTGTGGCACTAGGGCTGGCTCTGGTACACAGTGAGGTATGGTGGTCAGACAGGGCTATAGTGATAGGGTACTGATTTGTTAGAGGGCAGACTGGTGATTCTGTGGCATCAAACGGGACTACAGGATGGTGTGTTGACTCCCTTGTGCCAGGGTTCAGGTTGTCTCAGAGCAGTTGCAGAACATTCACAGAGGGAGGAGGAGAGCCAGAAAATGTTGTACACACTGGTACAGATTACATACAAACAAAAAGGGATGAGATCCTGCAGAGTGAATATAGGGAATTAGGCAAAAGGATAAAAAGCACAAATATAAGTGAAGATTTTGAGATGAGATTAGTTTAGTTTATCTTGGCATCATGTTCAGCACAGACATTGCGGGCTGAAGAGCCTGTTCCCGTGCTATACTTTTCTATGTTCTACATAATTCCCTGAAAGTTGCATCTTGGGTAGATAGAGTGGTGAAGAAGACTTTTGGCATGCTAGCGTTTTCCTAGTATAGGGAAATCAAGAACTAGAGAGCATAGATTGAATGTATAAGAAGGAATTGCAGATGTTGGTTTATACAGATGATAGACACAAATGCTGGTATAACTCAACAGGTCAGTACCCCCACCTACATTAAAAGTCTTCTCACCCACCACTCCACCTCCAGGTCCCTCAGATCGGCCGACTTGGGGTTGCTGAATATCCCGCGGTCTAGGCATAAGCTCAGGGGCGACTGCGCCTTTTTGGTTGCAGCTCCTAGACTGTGGAACAGCATCCCCCTTCCCATCAAAACTGCCCCCTCCATTGACTCCTTTAAGTCTAGACTAAAAACGTATCTGTACTCCCAAGCCTTTCCTGACATCCTCTGAGCAAGGGCTATATGTATATATGTATGTAGTTTGATTGTTTATACTATTCTTATAACAAATGTAAAACACTTTGCCAATAGAGTTGTTTTTTAAATGTGCTATATAAATAAATGTGACTTGACTTGACGAGACAATATTTCTGGA
Source organism: Malacoraja senta (assembly GCA_038087875.1). Classification (NCBI taxonomy): domain Eukaryota; kingdom Metazoa; phylum Chordata; class Chondrichthyes; order Rajiformes; family Rajidae; genus Malacoraja; species Malacoraja senta. The sequence continues at coordinate 174,111,760 of CM075977.1, forward strand.
GAAAAAGAATAGGTGATGTTTCGGGTCAGAATCCTCTTTCAGACTCCAGACTTGAAACTCAAGAAGGGTTCCAACCCGAAATGTCACCTATTCTTTTTCTCCAGAGGTGCAGTCTGATCTGCTGAGTTACACCAGCATTTTGGGTCTATCTTGAGCTTGCATTTAAGGTGAGCGGGGAAAGATTAATATGAACCTGAGGGACAAAGTTTTCACACAGAGGGTGGTGGATATATGACACGTGCTGCCACAGGAATTGTGGCAAATACAACAGCAACATTTGAACCGCATTCAGACCAGTACATTGGTCATAGGTAGACAAAAGTGCTGGAGAAATTCAGCAGGCGTGGCTGCATCTATGGAGCAAAGGAAATAGGCAACGTTTCAGGCCAAAACCCTTCTTCAGACTGATGTGAGGGTGGGTGGAAGAAGAAAGGAAGAGGTGGAGACAGTGGGCTGAGGGAGAGCTGAGAAGGGGAGGAGAAAGTAACAACTACCTGAAATTAGAGAAGTCAATGTTCATACCACTGGGGTGCAAACTACCCAAGCGAAATATGAGGTGCTGCTCCTCCAATTTACGGTGGTCCTCACTCTGGCCATGGAGGAGGCCGAGGACAGAAAGACAGTTTAACAACCTCCTCCGAAGACAGTTTAACAACCGCCTCCGAAGACAGTTTAACAACCTCCTCTGAAGACCGTTTAACAACCTCCTCTCTCTCTGCCCCCCCTCTGTGATTCCCCCTTCCCTCCAACTCTACGACCACATCCTAACCCAGACCCGGTACCACAGCCATGTTTGCTTTCTCGGGCCTTGCCTGCGCCGCCATCTTGTACCTCATGGGTTCCAGCTCCTGTTCCCTATCTCCCAGTTCGGACCCAACCTGGACTATAGATACCGACTGGCTATCTGCCGCCATTCACGGCAATTCTCCTTCCGTGCTCTGAAATCCACTCTGGCTGCGATACGACGGCACCAGCAGGACCTCACTTTGATTCTCCCGAAACTTCGGGCCTCACTCACCCAGACCTGCAACGGACCCCAACGCTATTTCATCCTACGGAAGATCCACATTTTCAATCAATGATTCCTGGCCCACCTGAACTCCACCAAGGAACTTAAACTCGCCCACCTCCAGGCCGCTCCTGCTACCGACACTCTGCGACTCGACCGGCTGCAGGCCCTGGCCTTCAACGCTGGCCCGCACCGCCTGCCCGAACATTACCAGGCCGAGTCCCGCGATGCCATCTTTGCCACGAGGAGCAGCACCAGCACTCACCGCCTCCCGGACCGACCTCGGGCCCGGATCACCGAGGACGCCATCTTCGCCGACCTCCATGTCGATGCTGCCACCGACCTTCACCTGCCCACCGATGACGCCGATCCTCGCTGCCTCACCGGTAACTCTGACTATCGCCCCCTCACTGATTACGCCGACCCTCGCTACCTCCCCGATTCCTCCGACCATCGCCACCAAAACGGCACCGCCACCCCACCGGGGTCTACTCACCTCGCCACCTCACCGAGACTGTCGAACATCGCCGCTCACCGGGCCTGCCGAACCTCGCCACCTCACTGAGACCGCCAAACATCGCCACCTCACCGAGACCGCCGAACCTCGCCGCCTCACCGGGCCCGCCGAACGTCGCCACCTCACCGACCATCTGCTCACCGGGACCTCCCACAATACGCCCGCTGACCCGGACTCTTCTCCCCGCGGGCCTCCACCATCGACTCCACTGACCCTCGCCACTCCACCTCTCTCTAGCACACTGCAACCGTCGCCTTACCTGAGTCCTAGGCTCAGCACCGGGCCTGAAGTCTCCACGCTGCAGACTCCAACTCCTCGGGGTTTGACTGCGCCGGGTCCTAGTGCTATCCCCCTAACCCAGGGAACCTCAGTGGTTGTGCCACTGGGTCTTCCCCTGCGCCCTCCAACCATGTGACCCCAGCTCTTCCACACCCCTACTATGGTCCTCATACCCCCTCCCTCCCTGACCACCCACCACCCCCCCACCAGACATCGCCTCGGCCCCAATTCACTCACCTGCCTTCCTCAGGCCCCAACCCCAAACCGTGCCATATTTTCACCATCCCCCCTGACCTCCCCCTCTCTGATACTGAACGGCCGCCCCAAAGCATTCTTACATGGGAAGGAGTCCTTGCCCCCCATTGATGACCCCTTCTCCCATCTCCAACAGACCCCCTCCTCTTGGACTCCCCCTCGTGGCCATCTTCCAGCATTGGACCTTATTATTTTAAATTGCCGCCTCAACTTCTGCACTCCCTTGTCTCACACTAACCTTTCCCCCCTGAACGTACAGCCCTCCACTCACTCTGTAACAATCCAGACTGGGTGATCAAACCCGCCGACAAGGGAGGGGCCGTGGTAGTCTGGCGCGCTGATCTCTACAAGGCTGAGGCCATGCGCCAACTCTCAGATACCTCCTCTTACTTATCCTTGGACCATGACCCCACAGATGAGCACCTCATCTATTGCATCCACTGCTCTAGATGTCAGCTGCTCCACATCGGTGAGACCAAGCGTAGGCTTGGCGATCGCTTCTCCAAACACCTCCGCTCGGTTCGCAATAACCAACCTGATCTCCCGGCGGCTCAGCACTTCAACTCCCCCTCTCATTCCGAATACGACCTTTCTGTCCTCGGCCTCCTCCATGGCCAGAGTGAGGACCACTATAAATTGGAGGAGCAGCACCTCATATTTCGCTTGGGCAGTTTGCACCCCAGCAGTATGAACATTGACTTCTCTAATTCCAGGTAGTCCTTACTTTCTCCTCCCCTTCTCAGCTCTCCCTCAGCCCACTGGCTCCACCTCTTCCTTTCTTCTTCTCGCCCCCGCACCCTGCATCAGTCTGAAGAAGGGTTTCGGCCTGAAACGTTGCCTATTTCGTTCGCTCCATAGATGCTGCCTCACCCGCTATGTTTCTCCAGCACTTTTGTCTACCTTTGATGTTCCAGCATCTGCAGTTCCTTCTTAAACAGTACATTGGTCAGATAGGTTTAGTGGAAAATAAGTGAATCTTTGGCAAATAAGACAAGCTTAGATGGGGCATCTTGGTCGACATGAACAAGTTGAGCTGATGGGCCTGTTTCCATGCTGTATGGCTCTGACTCTATAAATATACTTAATACAGAAGTGTAAAATGTTAGACTGTAAAAAAAAAAATTACATTTTTTCACTTGAGAAATATGAATCTAGTTGGGATGCTGACAATACCAAAATCTTTATTAAAGATATCTTCCTTAAACTATCCACTGTCTGAATTATCAAAGAGTTCATATTCAGGCCAGGATGTCAGATGGTTGTTAAAATTATCAAACGTTTTGAAAGAGCAACCGATGAAAAAGCGGGTTCAAAGGCCATCAATAAAATAAATCAGTCACTAAAAGCAAATTAAACTTCACTGCTTAAAGAGCTGTGAGATTGTGGAATTTACTACCACAGAGACTGAGGGATGTGTCGATGCACTTAAGGGAAATCTAAATGAGCACAGGGGGGGAAAGAAGAATGAATGAAGGATAAGTGTCAGCATGCACTGGCTAAGTTGTAAGGCTGAATATTTCATGTGGTTTTCTGTTGTTGGCCCAGTGGCGCAGTGGGTAGAGCTGCTGCCTCACTGCACCGGAGACGCGTGTTCGATCCCGATTTCTGGTGCAGTCTGCATGTGGCTTTTGCATGTTCAACCTGTGGGTTCTCCCCGTGGGTTTTCCCCTGGACTTATTTTTTAACCGCAATCTGTCAATTACTAATCTTTTAGAAAAGATTTAAAGGATATTTAAATAAAGATTTAAAATGCGATTAGCCGACTTGGATGCAGTGGCCAGATTGGGCGAAGGGCCTGTTTCTATGCTCCACAGCTCTACAACTTTATGCAATAATTGCATAAATCATTGTCATCGAATGAAAGTGATCGTCGTAAATAATAAAAAATGACGCGTACAAATTCTCTTGATGTGTACCAGTTTGCGTGAATTAAAAGCAGCCTTGTTCGAATGAGTCTCCCAATGCTTTCATACATTCTGGAGCTTCTCCTGGCAGCGCCTTTCCTAAATATGAACTTCCTTCTTCTTTCTTTATTATCGGTGTACATTCTGCCTGTGACCGCGTGGGTTTTCTCCAGGAGCTCCGGTTTCCTCCCTCACTCCAATGACATACAGGTTTGTAGGTTAATTGGCTTCTGCAAAATTTTATATTGTCCCTAGTATGTAGTATAGTGCTAGTTTATAGGGTAATCGCTGGTCGGCGTGGTGGACCGAAGGGTCTGTTTCCACGCTTTATCTCTAAAGTTTATATGTGGTTGTCTGCACCCGCGCAACAGAACATCCGTGGGGATCACCAGACCTCACATCCTGGTCCTGGAAAGAATTTGCTGCTTGCCACATCTGTGTTATCATCTCCTGTACAGTTTAAAATCAGCTTTGCTGCTCACTTGAAAAACAACAGCATCTATTTTACTTCGGAGTCACGTGAAAACCCAACAAAGCACGGACGCATTGGCGCACGGACCAGCGGGAGGACAGAGCTCCTCCTGTGGTAAGTAGTTTTAAAGTAATTTTTTAAATACTCCAGCTAAGTGGGAAACCTTAGCTGGAGTAAAAAGTTGTTTTGCTGTGGTGCCGTGCTTTGTTGGGTTTTTACAGGGCACCATGGACAAGACGACCAGGGGTAGGTGAGCCGCAGAAGTGCGGTCTGTGAGCGGCTGCCTCGTACCCCTGCACAGTCGCCGACCGGGAGCGGAGCGACTGCAGACTTGGTGCTACAAAGCACCAAAGCACAGAGCCAATGCCAGTCGGGCGTAAGGCCAAGGAAAAAGTCAGCGAGGCCCTCGGACTCAACTGAGTCGGGCCGCGACGGGTCCCGTATGGGGCTGGATTCCGGTTTTAAACGGTTATCCCAAATGGAGCACCTCATACAGGGGTTGCTCCACCAATGCACACTCCGGGGGGGAGGAGTCGTGTGGGCGGCAGGCTGCAGAAGAGGCTGCGCCGGCAGCACCTGGTAGAGGGCTGCTTGATAGCACCCTCATTGAGGAGGTGAGTGCAGAGGGGCAGCTAAGTTCTGACTTCGATCCTAGCGAAGACGGCCGTTGTCAGGGGTCCCATCTCTTGCAGCACGATTCGCTGTCCCGTCAGAGTCTGGAGAGCCACAGGGAGATGAGCTGGCCTCCACAATATAGAGACTGCTTGATAGCACCCTCATTGAAAAGGCAAATGCAGAGGGTCAGCTGAGTTCTGACCCCGACTCTGATGGTGAGTTCGAGCCTAGCGAAGACGGCCGTTGTCAGAGGTCTTATCTCTGGCAGCACGATTCGCTGTCCCATCAGAGTCTGGAACCGCCAAGAAACAGGAGACCCGGGGAATTGCGTGTTGCTGAAGGTGCCAGCAGTGAACCGGGTGATATGGAGCCAGATGGGCGTGGGCATGAGTGCCCAGGAGATGAAGCAGCAAAGAATCCTGAAACTAATTGGCTCAGGAATCACGGCGTTCGCTAGAAAGGTAGATGGAGGGCATCTGTCGGAGACGCAGCAAGAGGTACTAGGGTTGCTTTGTAGCGCCCATTTTGAGATAAATTGTCTCCGGGAAAGTGCCATTCGGCCCACCATTAATCCCAAGGTTGCAGCACTCTGCCAGCCCAGCAACATACAGCCGGCCAACCTACTCTTCGGAGAGGACCTCGCCAAGCGTGTCAAGGAGATGGATGATGAGGCAAAGACGGTGGGCTTGATCAAGCCACCGGCGGTCGGCAAGTTTCCAAAAAAGAAAGTACCCCTACAAACGAGGGACAGATTGGTCAGGACCAGGAATAAGTCGGCCGGCAATGCAGATGCGCAGGTGGCGTTCTGCAGCGGGAACACGGTCAAACGTGGGGCTTCCCGCCAGGGGCCAGGGACAACGGGATCCACCAGGTACCAAGGAGGTAGGTGGGCCTGGTTCTCAGGTGCACGTATCAAATGTGACACAACTAAAATCTGGGGGTACATTACATCTGTTCCGGGGTGAATGGAAGCAAATTACCTCAGATCTGTTTATACTGAGTGTTATTCAAGGGTTTCGAATGGAGTTCAATCCAAATTGTGATTTGCACATTCAGCATGTTCCTGGGAGAACTGTTCAGTTTTCATTAACAGAACAGATGGAGGTTCAGGCTGCGCTTGGAAGCTTATGTGATAAAGGTGTAATTGGAAAGTCGGTTCACCATCCCCATCAATTTGTGTCTAATATTTTTCCCAGGCCAAAAAAGGATGGGGGATGCAGTATAGATATTGTAAGATGGAATTGTCACTGCCAAGCAACTGGGTCCAGAGGATGCTATATGGCGACTATAGAGCTTAAAGATGCGGATTACTCTGTGTCTGTTCATTTGCAGGATAGAGGATATTTGAAATTCAACTGGATGGATCAACTGTGGCACAAAATTGTTAAAACCTATAATAGGCATGCTGAGAGGCCAGGGTCAGGTGCTCATGGCTTATCTCGATGAAATCTTGATTACAGGGGTATCCAAGAGAACAGCTGAAGTAACCGGAGGTAGTTGTAAAAATCCACTTTTCAAAGATTGGGCATTATGCTTCCAGAGAAATCCAAATTAACACCTGACTATTTGGGTCACAATTGATTCAATTAAGTGACTCTGCCCAGGGAGAAAGGGTAGAGCTAATTGACAGCTGTATCAAGCTAATGGAGGCACTAAGGATACATTCGGGTCATTATAATAGACCCATGCAGTTATCAGCTGAGGCTGTTTCTGATTTGCAATGGTGGATTCACCATGTGTCCAGTAGTTCGAGTATGATAGTGCTTGAGCAGCCTTCCATGATTTTGTGGATGAATGTCAGTGCACTCGGGTGGGGTGTCACAGATACGAGTTTCAGCTGTGGAGGCAGATGGACTGAGCAAGAGGCATCGCTTCTGCAGACATGGGGAATTAACTATTAAGAGCTTTTTATGGATAAGGCTTATTGCTCTAACAAAGGTAACCTGCATGTTCAGTTTCAGATTGACAATACTACGGCAGTGGCATATATATTAATCACATCGGTGGAATCAAGTCGGTATCTTGTGACAGATTGGCTAATCAAATTTGGGCCTGGTGTATTGAAAAAGATATTTGGTTTTCAGCTATTTATCTACCAGGTAGATTCAACATAGTAGCAGACGCCAGGTCACGAAAGTTCCATGACAACACAGATTGGATGTTGAACCAGGAGGTGTTCAATAATATAGTACTTATATATGAATGCCAGATATCAATTTATTTTGCATCGAGGTTTAACCACCAGCTGCCTAAATATGTTTCATGAGAACCAGACCAGGGGGCAGTTGCAATTGATGCTTTCTCGCTACATTGGGGTGGTATGTTTTTATATATTTTCCCATCCTTCTGCCTCATAGGTTGGAGTCTGCAAAAAAAGAAAAAAAAATCAAGCAGGATGCTGCTTCGGGGGTGCTTGTAATACCTAATTGCCCGACTCAAGCATGGTTCCCTTTGATGTTACAGTTAGCGATCTAACCTCCTTTGGTGGTTCCCAAGCATAGGAATTTACTGGAGCGTCCGCTAACATTTGAAAGTCATCCGTTATGTCATCGTATTGACTTGTTAATTTGCAGGTTTTAAGAAGGCCATACCTGGGGCGAGGACTATCTGGGCGAACGGTGGACATGCTCACTGCAGCCTGGAGAAAGAGAAAGCGGTATATTACTTATGTAAAAAAATGGGAGCAATATTGTGTACAAAATAATATTGGCTATAGTACTGCAGGTATTGTGGATATTTTAGAGTTCCTGTCGACACTCTACGATGAAGAGGGGCTCAGTTATAGCGCCATTAATACAGCTTTAAGTGCTTTGTCCTCGTGAGAAGGTTCACCAGACTGATTCCTGGGATGTCAGGACTTTCATATGAAGAAAGACTGGATAGACTTGGCTTATACTCGCTAGAATTTAGGAGATTGAGAGGGGATCTTATAGAAACGTACAAAATTCTTATGGGGTTGGACAGGCTAGATGCAGGAAGATTGTTCCCGATGTTGGGGAAGTCCAGGACAAGGGGTCACAGCTTAAGGATAAGGGGGAAATCCTTTAAGACCGAGATGAGGAAAAACTTTTTCACACAGAGAGTGGTGAATCTCTGGAACTCTCTGCCACAGAGGGTAGTTGAGGCCAGTTCATTGGCTATATTTAAGAGGGAGTTAGATGTGGCCCTTGTGGCTAAGGGGATCAGGGGGTATGGAGAGAAGGCTGGTACGGGATACTGAGTTGGATGATCAGCCATGATCATATTGAATGGCGGTGCAGGCTCGAAGGGCCGAATGGCCTACTCCTGCACCTATTTTCTATGTATCTATGTATCTATGTATGGTTTTGATGGGGTCAGGAAAAGATCCTATTGGGTTTTCATCATCTCATAGCTCAATTGATGAAAGGAATTTCAACTCTAAACCTCCTAAACCCAGGTATATGGCGATCTGGGATGTAAGTGTGGTCCTCAAGATGCTTCGACAGTGGGTTCCTGTCACGTCTCTGAATTGGCCAAACTCACCATGAAGGTGGTCATGCTCATGGCATTGGTTCAGCACAGCGAGTGCAGATTTTGCAAAAGCTTCAGCTAGACAGGATGCAAGTGGCTGAAGAAAATGTTATGTTATATATTTACGACCTGCTCAAGCAGAGCAGGCCAGGTGTCACAGGTTTTAAAATTGTGTTTTCAGCATAACCTACTGATCCATGTTTATGTGTAAGGACACATTTATTACATTATATTGAAGCTACAAGGACCTTAAGAAATGTGGAAACAGGATTGTTTATCAGTTACAAGAAACCACACAAGGGAGTGTCAGAGCAGACTATCTCAAGGTGGTTAAAGCATGTGTTGATTCAGGCAGGTATTAACACTGATGTGTATACATCTTATTCCTCTAGTGCAGCAGCAACGTTGGCGGCCAGGGCGATGGATGTTCCCATCGATCATATTCTTACAGGCGCCGGGTGGTCAAATGAATTGGTTTTTCAACAATTTTTACCATCGGCCGATTGCCGATCGGTGGCTGTTTGCAAATTCAGTATTAAGTTCTGTTTAGTTTCCCCTTGGATAGAGGGGTTACTGTTTGTTTTGATTATTGAATTCAATTGTTACTGCATGATATTCAATTTCATGTTTAACGCATTATTCATTGTTTCTCATCCGAAGTCAATCAATGCAGTGAGGAGCCGGGATTTGAATCTGCGGCATAAAATCACAGAGCTTTGAACTCTTCACGGAATCACTCACGTGTCTCCGAAGTAAAATAGTAAGATTAAACAAGAACTTACCAGTTTGAAGTTTGATTTTTATTTTATGAGGAGTTACGTTGGTGATTACGTGCCCACCACGCCCAACCCTCTCTCTCATAAAGGTCATATGGTAGTTCTCATGTTGCTGATCTTACTATGTTACTTCAAATATTCTGTTATCTGTGATTTCATACCGCTGCTTTGAAGATTGACGCGCTCTGGCGGGACTTCTTCACGTAATCACCAACGTAACTCCTCATAAAATAAAGATCAAGCTTCAAACTGGTAAGTTCTCGTTTAATCTTACTATTCTGTATCAATGTTGCCTTTAATTATTAGGCTGGCTGGTGTTCTGACAACAATTGTATCTTGAAACCATTGAGAGATAGCAGCCTGCATGTGAGAGAGTCTGAAAGTTATAGAGTTATAGAATCATCGTGTCTTACAGCACGGAAACTGGCCCTTTGGCCGAACTTGCCCATGCTGACCAAGATGCCCCTTCCACACTAGTATCATCTGTCTTTGTTTGGTCCATATCCCTTTAAAACTTTCCTTTCCATGTACCTGTCCAAATGTATTTTAAATGTTATTATAGTAACTGCTCTAAATACCCCCCCCCCCCCCTTTGGCAGCTCGCTCCATATACCACCACCATCCAAGTGAAAATTTTGTCGCTCGGGGCCCCTATTAAATCTTTCCCCTCTCACCTTAAACCGACATCCTCTGGTTCTTGATTTACACACTTGGTAAAATATTCTGTGCTTCTCTCATATCTATTTCCCTCATGATCTTATGCACCTCTCTAAGATCACCCCTCATCCTCCTGTGCTCCATGGAATATAATCTTACCCTGCCTAACCTCTTTCCCTCTGGCAACATCCTCATAAAAGTATTCAAGTCATCGAGTTATCCAACATGGAAATGCTTCTTTAGGCCCAACTCATCCATGTCAATGAAGTCTGTCTACCTGAGCTAGTCCCATTTGCCTGTGCTCGTCTCGCATCTCTCTAATGTATTTTTGACATTAATGTTTAAATATCTTTTTACTTTGTAATTCTACCTGCCTCTCCATCATCTTCTGGCAGTTTATTCCAGATACCATCCACCCTCTGTGTGGAAAAAGTTGCCCCTTTAGTCCTATAAACCTTTCACCTCACACTTATGCTCTCTAGTTTTAGACTCCCCTACCCTGGGAAAGAGACTGTGACTACTCACCTTATCTATGGCCCTCCTGATTTTATTAACCTCCCTAAGGTCATCCCACAGTCACCTACCATCCAGGAGAAAAAGCCCCAGCCTATCCAGTAACTACTTATAACTCCAGCCCTCCAGTCCCAGTAACATCCTTCTGCTATATTAAGGGCAGCCTGTACCTTCATGGAAGGATAGCCTAGTTGGTTGCTGGCCATCTCTAAGGTGGCTTGCAGCTGTTACCTGTTCTATTGGTGGGTAAATATGATGCTTTGCAGATTTACTGCAAATCGAATCTGTAAGCTCTAGAGAAAAAGCAGAAACAACTGCCAGTCCAAAGCAACCATATGATATGTGGTCTTCCTGCATATATTTATTTTCACGTAAATACATGTGAATTATGGTGCATAGCTCCAAGTCACAATCACAGTTGGGAAGATGGTGACAATATTCCTCCAGCTCAATCAGGCTTTTTCTTAATTAGTTTAGCTAAGTTTAGTTTAGAGCTACAGCGTAAGGTCAGGCCCTTTGGCTAATCGAGTCTGCACTGACCGGTGATCACGCGTACACTTCTTCTTCTTGCGTTTGAGGCAGCAGCAGTTATGTAACGCCCTCCAAGTGCTGTAGCCAGTTCAATGTGGTGTTGTCGAGGGCCTTGAGGTCTACCCCTCCACCAGGGGGGGGCGGAAGACAGCACAGTCGAAAATGACATGCTGCGCTGTTTGTTGGTCTGCTCCCCACACGCAGGCTGCTGATGCATGTTGGCGTTGAACCAGACGACCCCTGTATGGAGCAGGTTCAGGGCGACCCACTCTTTGCGGGGCAGTTCCGAGCCGGGTGGGGTCTGTGGTGTTCGGTGCTACAGTGAATTGCGGAGATTGCAAAGTCTGTTCCCCGCTGGTTCTCCATGCTCCTAGTGTGTTGAAACCAGAGCCACAGAGGGTCGCTGCATGACGGGAGAAGGGGCGACGAGATGACAGGCGTTGAGGTCCCAGTTGCTATGAGTTCTGGGCGAGGTGGTGCATAGGATGTTTGACGTCCGATGGGGCCTTGCACAACAACCCATGTGTGAAGTATTCTCTGCGAAGCTTGGCGGGTGTGATACCTGCGAGCACCGGCAGAAGATCCATCGGAGTAGGGCGTAGGCAGCCGTATACTAGTTCTATCCTACACACCAGGAGCCAATTAACCTACAAATCAGCACGTCTTTGTAATGTGGTAGGAAACCTGACCACCCGCAGAAAACCCACACGGTCACAGGGAGAATGTACAAACTCCGTATAGACAGCACCCAAAGTCTCATGCCCATCATTTACTTTTATTTTTAGAATTTCAGTAATTTGGGTGGAAAATGCAGGAAGATGACACAGCAGGTCAGGCAGCATCTGTGCACAGAGAAACAGTTAAAGGCCTGTCCCACTTGACGATTTTTTTCGCCCGACTGCCGGCATCATTTACTGACTTATCAGGTCACCGAAAAATTTGCGGCATGATGTAGCGGTGACGCAATGTGATGACGTATGACGCGCGGTGTTTTTTTCAAGTGTCGTAACTTTTTTTGTCTTACCACTGGAATTTGAAATGTTCAAAATCTTTTGGAGACACTGATATGACGCCGGCGGTCGCCGAAAAAACGGCCAAGTGGAACAGGCCCTTTAGTGTTTCAGGTCAGTGACTTTGTCATCAAAAAGAAATGATGAAGTATCACCGATCAAATATGTTAATTGGTTCACTTTCACAGATGCTACCTGACCTGCTGGGTTTATCTAGCATTAAAAAAAAAAAACATTTCAGCACCTGCACTTTTTTTAGATTTTCATCTGGGTTATCAATCTGATAATGATCAAGGAAGGAGCGTTCACGTCGCGGTCCTTTTTTCACCAATCTTTCCACCACCACCACGCACAAGAAGTGCAAGACAGACACCATTGTATACAGATGCCGAGAAGTGTGTTCAGTTCTGGCTGAACAATTTCTAATCTTGTGTGTGGAATTGATAAGAAGAATCTGATAACTAGTGCATCACTGTGCTGGCATGAATCATTTTGGACCACTTATTCACACTCTCTCTCTCTGACGAAGACATCCTATCCTCCTGTGGATGATATTTAAAGTGGAAAAGTGCCACGCACGAGCTTTCTATTCAGCCAACTCACCGAGCCAAGCATTTTACAATTTTTCTACCATTTCCTCAGCTAGCCATGGCAATGTTTAGTCAGATCTGGCATTTTAAAGTCTGCAATGATTTCTTGATATTTCAGCCTAAGGAAGTGCATCATATGCAGTCAGTGCTTATTTAAGTGAGCAACTCCCCCATATTAGGACAGTGAGGGTAGTATGCCTCAGGTACAGGATACTGAGTTGGATGATCAGCCATGATCATATTGAATGGCAGTGCAGGCTCGAAGGGCCGAATGGCCTACTCCTGCACCTATTAACTATGTTTCTATGTTTCTATCATGTGCAGTTGAGTAAATTTCAAAGAGAAATCAACACTTGTTTAAAGAAACATAAATTGTCAAAGTAGTTTTCAGGTTTAAACATGTTCATCACAACATGACAGCAGCGCAGAGCAAAGAACTTTGGAACATTACAAATGGCTGACCTCTTCAAGTGCTCTCACTGACTAGCAAGATTATATTCATCACCTCCATTTTTTTTATTAGGAGTGAGGTGGGGGTTGTTGAAATTAATGAGTGTGTGGGTAATGTTTATCACAACCAAGCATTGTTGGGCAAGGTTCCCAGATACAAGCCACAAATCCAACATGACTGTGGTTTTCCAATTTATCCACTTTTTTTTCTCTCATTTCTTTTTTAATATAAGGGGATGGTAAGGGACCTAATACCTGCCTTGGGCAAGGAGATGATTTATGTGGCAATATAGCATGTATGCAATATGCACACAGGCACTCGTGTTGACACGTGCAATCATACCGTATATAGTTTTAAATTAAATGTTTTAAACAGCATACACCAACAAGGAAAGTTACGTCTTTTTAGATAATTAAGTCATAGGCATGATGAAAATCAGATATAATTTTTAATAATTCTTTTTGAACTCTAAAAGAGTAAAACGTTCACTAAAATACAGATAATTTCAGTTAAGTGATGAACTGCCCTCATCTGCACAGCTTTAAAAGTATATGTTATCACCAGTCAAGAGGGCACATGTCAATATTCCCTTAGGTCCCATTAGCAGTATAAGGTCATTCAATAGTGAGAGCATGGATTTGTGACTTTTGCCTCAAAGTCACAAAGTTGTCGATGAAATCCTCTCCAGGGATACAATCACATGATCCAGGCTGACACCATATTGCAGTAGCAAGGGAGCGTTGCATCGAGGGAAAAAATTGCCAAGCATAGAATGTTCATTTCACAACTTTGTAGGAATGTAAAGGAATCATAGAAACATAGAAAATAGGTGCAGGAGTAGGCCATTTGGCCCTTTGAGACAGCACTGCCATTCAATATAATCCTGGTTGATCATCCAAAATCAGTACCCCGTTCTGGCCTTTTCCCTCATATGTCTTGATTCCCTTAGCCCTAAAAGCTAAATCTAACTCTTGAAAACATCCAGTGAATTGGCCTCCACTGCCTGTTGTGGCAGAGAATTCCAGATATTCATAACACTCTGGGTGAAAAAGTTTTTCCTCATCTCAGTGCTAAATGGCCTTCCCCTTATTCTTAAATTGTGACTCCTGGTTCTGGACTCCCCCAACATCGGGAACATTTTTCCTGCATCTACCCTGTCCAATCCTCCAAGACTTTTATATGTTTCTATAAGATGGCACTATAATCCAGGGCTATTAGTCATACTGACATAGACCTATACAGCGCAGAAACAGGTCCTTCTGCCCAACATCCATGCTGAACAAATTACCCTTTGAGCTATTCTCACTTGCTAGCACTTGGCCCATATACCTCCAAACCTTTCCTATCCATGTATTTGTGCTAGTTTGAATTGTACCTGTCTTGACCACTTTCTTTGGTGTGTGAAGAAACAGCAGCAAAGAGAAGCAGGAAAAAGCACTGATTGGCTCTAGCCCGAGTGGGAGGAGAGTTAGAAGTGAGTCAGAGGGGGAAAACAGTTTAAAACTGAGGAATTTGGTTTGTAAATTGGTAAATTAGGCAATTTATCAGTCAATATAAGCAGGATGGCTTTTAGGGAGCGGCAGTGAGGGAACTGCCCTGTGAGAAAAGTGCGAGTCTTTGGCTCGAGAGTCATCGGCGAGGAGAGGAGGCTATGCAAAACGCTGGAGAGGGAGAGACGAAAGAAGATGTCAAGCAAGCTGATTCAGTGTGATGCTTGCAGTATGTGGGAGGTCAAGGACACTGATGGTGCCTCTGGCTGCTACAAATGTGAGAAGTGCATCCAGGTACAGCTCCTGAAGGACCGTGTTGGGGAACTGGAGAAGCAAGTGGATGACCTCAAGTTCGTCCAAGAAACTGAGTCGTTCCTCGACAAGTCCTACAGTAAGATTGTCCCCTGGTGTTGCAGTAAGAAAGGTCCCCTGGTGTTGTACCTCTTGAGAACAGGTTCACCCACTTAGAAGCTGTCGGGACAGAAGACATTAACACACTGAGCGGCAGACTGGCTTGCGATGCAAAAAGGGCTGTTGAGCCAAAACCAAAGAGGCCGACGTCAGGCAACGCTATGGTAGTTGGGGACTCCATTGTGAGAGGTACGGACAGGGGTTTCCGCGGCAACAGACGGGATTTGAGGATGGTATGCTGCCTCCCTGGTGCCAGGATCCAGGATGTCACGGACAGAGTGCAGAAAATCCTCAAGGGCGAAGGTGAACAGCTGGAAGTGGTAGTGCATGTTGGCACAAACGACGTCGGAAAGAAGGGGATGAATATTCTGCAGCGTGACTTTAGAGAGCTCGGAAAAATGCTGAAAAGCAGGACCTCCAGGGTGGTTATCTCCGGTTTGCTTCGAGTTCCTCGTGCAGGCGAGAGCAGGAACAGGGAGATACGGGACTTGAAAGTGTGGCTGAGGAACTGGTGCTTTAGATTTAGGGATTTAGATTCTTAGATCACTGGGATCTGTTTTGGAGTAAGGAGGAATTGTACAAAAGGGACGGATTGCATCTTAACAGGTGGGGGACCAGCATTCTGGCAGGCAGGTTTGCCACTGCTACACGGGTGGTTTTAAACTGAATAAGGGGGGTGGGGTGTCAAATGGGATAGTCGAGGACGGAGTTAAAGGGAAAGAGAGTAAAGGGATAGTTAATGACCCAGAATTAATGGGAAAGGAAGCTCACAAAGGGATAGGAGAGTATGGCCAAGTGTAATAGGGATCGATGTGAAAGGTGAGATGCGTAAGGAATTAAAAGTATTGTATATGAATGCGCAAAATATAAGAAGTAAAGTACAAGAGCTTGAGGCTCTGTTAGAGGTTGGTAGATATGACTGTGGGGATTACTGAGACATGGCTGCAGGAGGATCGGGCCTGTGAACTTAATATTCAGGGTTATACATCCTATAGAAAGGACAGGCAGGTGGGCAGAGGAGGGGGGTGTAGCTCTGCTGGTGAGGGATGGAATTCAGTCCCTTGTGAGGGAAGACATAGGGACTGATGAGGTGGAGTCACTGTGGATTGAGTTGAGGAATTGTAAAGGCAAGAAGACATTAATTGGTGTTATCTACAGACCCATAATAGTAGCCCGGATGTAGGGTGTGAGTTGCAGCAGGAGTTATAACTGGCATGTAACAAAGGTAATGCCACTATGGTGATGGGGGATTTCAATATGCAGGTAGACTGGGAAAATCAGGTTGGTTCAGGACCCCAAGAAAGAGTTTGTAGAATGCCTCCGAAATGGATTCTGAGAGCAGTTTATAATGGAGCCGACCAGAGAAAAGGCAATCCTGGATTTAGTGTTGTCCAATGAACCAGATATGATAAGAGAACTTGAGGTAAAGGAACCGCTTGGAGGTAGTGATCATAATATGATTAGTTTTAATCTGCAATTTGAGAAGGAGAAGGTTAAATCGGAAGTGTCTGTGATGCAGTTGAACAAAGGGGACTATGAAGGCATGAGAGGGGAGCTGGCCAAGGTAGACTGGAAAGGGATCCTAGGAGGAATCACGGTGGAACAGCAATTTAGTCTCATTATCTATACTCTTTTTCACGTGGTCCACAACTAACAATAGCCTATTTCCTTTATCATGGTTATTTTTTTTGCATCTTTCATTCATTTGCCCTATATCTCTCTACATTGTCTATATCTCTCATTTCCCTATCCCCTGACTCTCAGTCTGAAGAAGGGTTTTGACCTGAAACGTCAACTATTCCTTTTCTCCAGAGATGCTGTCTGACCCGCTGAGTTACTCCAGCTTTTTGTGTCTATCTGGTTTAAACCAGCATCTGCAGTGCATTCTTACCCATAATAACATTTCCGTCCTGGCCATCCTCCATTGTTAGTGAGGCCACATGCAAACTGAAGGGACAGCACCTCATAATCTGCTTGGGTAGCTTACAACCCAATGGTATCAACAGTAACCTCCGAATTCTCCATTGGGTCCCATGTTCACATGGGAGCGCTGGTCCCCCAATGCAATATTACACCTCTCCACCAATTCCAATATTGGTGGGGGGTGTGGGGGGGGGGGGCTTTCTGAAGCATTAGTATGGGTGTTGTGGGCTGAAGGGACTGGTTTCCAGAGGGCTAGTATGGACATTATGGGCCGAATTGATTCTTGGTCTGGCAGCTCAGTCACTGAAGCCTGGTGTGCTGGCAGTTGACTCATGGCTATTCCTTGAAATTCCTTTTCAAGCAGGGTGCAAGGCCATTAAATTCAAGTGCAGTTTCCTACCACTTCAAGCAGGGTGCAAGACCACCAAATTGAAGTGAAGTTTCATACCATTTCAAGCAGGGTGCAAGGCCACCAAATTCAAGTGCAGTTTTATACCACTTTAAGCAGGGTGCAAGGCCACCAAATTCAAGTGCAGTTTCATACCACTTCAAGCAGGGTACAAGGCCACCAAATTCAAGTGCAGTTTCATGCCACTTCAAGCAGGGTGCAAGGCCACCAAATTCAATGCAGTTTGATACCACTTCAAGCAGGGTGCAAGGCCATCAAATTCAAGTGCAGTTTCATACCACTTCAAGCAGGGTGCAAGGCCATCAAAGACGGAGTCGTGACCTCTCCCTCCCCCATCTTGCAGAGACTGAGGCACGTCCACACTTCCGGGTTTTATAGTCCCTCCCCCTCCCACCACAAGGGGCATGGCCTTCACGGAGTGATTGACAGGAGAGATAATCTCAACATTTTAAAAACATTAATAAGTCTTTAATTTTTCATCGACGGGAAAAATCCTCTTGACCTCTGCAGTGGAGGAGGACTCTGAGTAAGATGGCCAAAAATCACACTCATAAGTGGTAGCGTTTTTTTCTAAAATCGATATGCAGTGCAAACAGGAAGTGGTCAAGATTTGAGTTTTAATTATATAGATAAGGCACACCACTTTTCAATAAGGCACACCACTTTTCAATAAGGCACAGTTAAACCACCTTTTTCATTTTCAAACCAACCACCTTTTTCATTTTCAAACCAACCATCTTCTTCATTTTCAAACCAACCACCTTTTTCATTTTCAAACCAACCACATTTTCATAGTCAAACCACATTATGGGCACTGACAGGTCAGTAAAACCACACTTGCAGTTTAGTAGACATGTGTTCAGTGTTATTCACAGCTCAGACTGAGAGTCGTGACCTCTCGCTCCCCCATCTTGCAGAGACTGAGACACGTCCACACTTCCGGGTTTTATAGTCCCTCCCCCTCCCACCGGAAGGGGCGTGGCCATGGTGTGATTGACAGGAGAGAGAATCGCAACATTTTTTAAACATTGTCTTTTATTTTTCATCGATGGGAAAAATCTTCTTGTCCTGTGCAGTGGAGGGGGACTCTGAGTAAGATGGCCAAAAATCACAGCCATAGTTGGTAGCGTTTTTTTCTAAAATCAATATGCAGTGCAAACAGGAAGTGGTCAAGATTTGAGTTTTAATCATATAGATAAAATGACCCTCACCCCCTACTTTCCCAACCCTTCTCTCCTCCCCTGCACCACAACTGGACTCTCCCCCTTTTTATCCCCAGCCCATTTGCTTCCATCTTGATTTCTTCAATCATTTTGTCTCACACTTTGGTCTTTTCGTCTCTGACCTTTGTCCAACCATCTGCCTATCAAAACACCCTCTCATCTGTATCTGTCTATTACCTGCAAGACTTTGTCCCGCCCCTCCTCTCTTCTAGCTTTTTTTCCCACCCCCGCACAATGAGTCTGAAGAAGGGTCCCGACCTGAAACATCACTTATTCATGTTCTCCAGATATGCGGATATGCTGAGTTACTCCAGTACTTTGTGTCTTTATTTACTTGTACTACTAGGCCAAGTAGTGGTAGATAGAGATCTAAATTGGTAGCAATTGAGGAAATGTACAAATTTGGAACCAATTTGGAACAAATGAGAAAGTCTGTCAGTGAGTAGATTATCTTGCTGTAAAATGAGTCTGGCAAAGCAATTACAGCTACTGTTTGGACTGTGTTGTGTGACATGGTTATTTGTGACTTAATCAATTAACAAATCAAAACAAAGTTGGTAAGCACATAAGATCATTGTAGATAGGAAGTAATTCCTCTCCTCAAATGCAGCAATTCATGAATTATACCTGAACCTATCTTGGAGGGATAAAACTAGTTAAAGCTCATAACTCAAGAGTTCTTTTAAAACATAGAACATTCAACAGTAGAGCACAAGGACAGGCCCTCCATCCACTATATCTGAGCCAAACATGATGCCAACTTATCTTCTCTGCTTGCCTGTGATCTGTATCCCTCAATTCCATGCATATCCATGTGCCTATTGGAAAACCTATGAAATGCCGCTATGAAAACTGCTTCCATCAACACTCCTGGAAGTGCATTTGAGGCATTCACCACTCTCTGTGTAATAATCTTGACTTGCTAATCTCCTTTCAACTTTGGCCCTCTCACCTTAAAGCTATACCTTCTCATCTTTGCCATTTTGATAAAAGGATAAAGGCTCTGACTGTCTATCGATGCCACTCATGATTTAATATAATTCTATTAGGTTTCTCCTCAATCTCCGATTGTTCCAGAGAAAACAATCCAAGTTTCTCCAATATCTCCTAGTTATGAGGCAATGTAGATTGGAAAAAGATCTTGGTGGATTAGTATCCCAAAATGTTGGTGATTGGGTTTTGTTTTATCAACAATGTAGGTGCTAATAATTCCAAATTTTCTAGTGACAAATGTAGACTTTGCATATGTATATTTGTCATTTGAAGATCTTGTTAACAGTCTAACCACAGGAGTCTGATGGACAGGACAGGCAGCTGAACTTGAACAAATGCATGTCATTGTCAGTCCTTTGTTTATTCATCAATCAATTCTGTCTGTCTCTGAGTATGAATGATCAATCAATTCTGTCTGTCTCTTTTCAGCTCACAGCTTGATTTAAAAGTTTACTTAAGTCCCATTAATTCTTCATTCTTAATGCTGAAATTAAAAGCTTGGTCAATTTTTATAAATAAACATTATGAAGCTTGCATTCTTGCTGGGGGACCACTACATCTCAATTCCTTTATTGTCATCTTGCAAGCAACAGTTGTACAGTGCAAAACGAAAATACGTTTCCCTGGGAATACCGGAGTATCGCACATGAAGTTTAAAACATTTCACACATAATAACACTAAAAACAAAAACAATCCAGTCCCTGATGGAACAGTATAAAGTTAAAATAGATAAAAACAACGTTAAAATACAGTAAGACCAATCATAAACATATAACCATATAACCAAATAACCATTACAGCACGGAAACAGGCCATCTCGGCCCTTCAAGTCCGTGCCGAACATTTTTTTTTTTTTTAAATAAATACTTCCCCCTAGTCCCATCTACCTGCACTCAGACCATAACCCTCCATTTCTTTCCCATCCATATACCCATCCAATCTATTTTTAAAGGATAAAATCGAACCAGCCTCCACCACTTCCACTGGAAGCTCATTCCACACAGCTACCACTCTCTGAGTAAAGAAGTTCCCCCTAATGTTACCCCTAAACTTCTGTCACTTAATTCTTAAGTCATGTCCCCTTGTTTGAATCTTCCCTACTCTCAATGGAAAAAGCTTATCCACGTCAACTCTGTCTAACCCGCTCATAATTTTAAAGACCTCTATCAAGTCCCCTCTTAACCTTCTGCGCTCCAAAGAATAAAGACCTAACTTGTTCAACCTTTCTCTGTAACTTAGTTGCTGAAACCCAGGCAACATTCTAGTAAATCTCCTCTGTACTCTCTCTATATTGTTGACATCCTTCCTATAATTAGGCGACCAAAATTGTACTCCATACTCCAGAATTGGCCTCACCAATGCCTTGTACAATTTTAACATTACATCCCAACTTCTATATTCAATGCTCTGATTTATAAAGGCCAGCACCTCAAAAGCTGTCTTTACCACCCTATCTACATGAGATTCCACCTTCAGGGAACTATGCACAGTTATTCCTAGATCCCTCTGTTCAACTGCGTTCATCAATTATCTACCGTTTACCATGTACGTCCTATTTTGATTTGTCCTGCTGAGATGTAGTACCTCACATTTATCAGCATTAAACTCCATCTGCCATCTTTCAGCCCACTCTTCCAAATGCCCTAAATCTTTCTGTAGACTTTGAAAATCTACTTCATTATCCACCACACCACCTATCTTAGTATCATCTGCATACATACTAATCCAATTTTCCACACCATTATCCAGATCATTGATGTACATGACAAACAACAGTGGACCCAACACAGACCCCTGAGGCACCCCACTAGTCACCGGCCTCCAACCTGACAAACAGCCATCCACCATTACTCTCTGGCATCTCCCATTCAGCCACTGTTGAATCCATCTTGCTACTCCACCATTAATACCCAACAATTTAATCTTCTTAACCAACCTTCCATGAGGAACCTTGTCAAAGGCCTTACTGAAGTCCATATAGACAACATCCACTGCTTTACCCTCATCAATTTCCCTAGTAACCTCTTCGAAAAATTCTAGAAGATTAGTCAAACATGATCTTCCAGGCACAAATCCATGTTGACTGTTCCTAATCAGACCCTGCTTATCCAGATGCTTATATATATTATCTTTAAGTATCCTTTCCATTAATTTGCCCACCACTGACGTCAAACTAACAGGTCTATAATTGCTAGGTTTACTCTTAGAACCCTTTTTAAACAACGGAACAACATGCGCAGTACGCCAATCCTCCGGCACTATTCCCGTTTCTAATGACATTTGAAATATTTCTGTCATAGCCCCTGCTATTTCTACACTAACTTCCCTCAAGGTCCTCGGGAATATCCTGTCAGGACCTGGAGACTTATCTGTTTTCATATTTTTCAAAAGTGTCCGCACCTCCTCTTCTTTGAATCTCATAGTTTCCATTGCTACTCTGCTTGTTTCCCTTACCTCACCTAATTCCATATCCTTCTCCTTGGTGAATACCGAAGAAAAGAAATTGTTCAATATCTCCCCCATCTCTTTTGGCTCTGCAGATAGCTGTCCACTCTGACTCTCTAATGGACCAATTTTATTCCTTGTTATCCTTTTGCTATTAATATAGCTGTAGAAACCCTTTGGATTTACTTTCACCTTACTTGCCAAAGCAACCTCATATCTTCTTTTAGCTTTTCTAATTTCTTTCTTAATATTCTTTTTACATTCTTTATACTCCTCAAGCACCTCATTTACTCCATGCTGCCTATAATTATTATAGATCTCTCTCTTTTTCCGATCCAAGTGTCCAATTTCCCTTGAAAACCATGGCTCTTTCCAATTTTTACTATTTCCTTTCAACCGAACAGGGACATAAAGATTCTGTACTCTTAAAATTTCACCTTTAAATGTCCTCCAATTCTCTTCTACATCCTTCCCATAAAACAACATGTCCCAATTCACTCCTTTTAAATCCTTTCGCATCTCCTCAAAGTTAGCCTTTCTCCAATCAAAAATCTCAACCCTAGGTCCAGTTCTGACCCTCTCCATAATTATATTGAAACTAATGGTATTGTGATCACTGGACCCAAAGTGCACCCCGACGCTTACCTCCGCCACCTGCCCTGTCTCAGTTCCTAACAGGAGGTCCAGCACTGCCCCTTCTCTGGTAGGTACCTCTATGTATTGCTGCAAAAAACTATCCTGCACACATTTTACAAACTCCAAACCATCCAGCCCTTTTACAGAATGTGTTTCCCAGTCTATGTGTTGAAAATTGAAATCTCCCACAATCACTACCTTGTGCTTACTACTAATATCTGCTATCTCCTTACATATTTGCTCTTCCAATTCTCGCTCCCCGTTTGGCGGTCTATAATACACCCCTATAAGTGTTGCTACACCTTTCCCATTTTTCAGCTCCACCCAAATAGCCTCCCTAGACGAGCCCTCTAATCTATCCTGCCAAAGCACTGCTGTAATATCTTCCTTGACAAGCAATGCAACACCCCCACCTCTTGCCCCTCCAATTCTATCACCCCTGAAGCAACAAAATCTTGGAATATTTAGTTTCCAATCACAGCCCTCCTGCAACCATGTTTCACTGATCGCCACAACATCATACTTCCAGGTGTCAATCCAGACTCTAAGCTCATCCACCTTTCTTACAATGCTCCTAGCATTAAAATATACACATTTAAGAAACCCACCACCACTTATTCTCTGTTTATTAACTTTTTCTTCTTTCTCCCCTACATTTTGGGTCCGAGTGTTTCCCTTCTCTGCCTCCTGCCTCCCACAGTGTAGATGATATATGCATGTGCCTTTAATATAGTGACCTCATCACTACTAACCACTCCCCATATCACAAGTATAACTACAACCTCCCCACCCACAGATCGCTCTCTAGTTCCTGTGACAGACCACGTACAGCTAGTGCAATATGTAATGCTCCAGTATGAATAAAGATAGTAAAGTAACGATGTGTCGTTATAGCTTCTTTACATGGTGTCATACCTCATACCTTGCGCATCCTGTCTATCGGTTTATCATTTAATTTTGTCCCAGTTTTTTGTTTCCCCTACCTTCTCATTTCCTCGTTATGACCACTTCTGCCCGTAAGCCTGATGTGCTCGTTTTTGACTCAGACATTGCCCATCGATGGGATGTCTTCAAACGTGACTTTGACCACTATGTCACGATCGCTCATCCTGCCGCCACCCCAGAGCTCACAGCCTCTCTGCTTCTCAACTTGGCTGGTCCCGAGGCCCTGGCTCACTCAGACTTCTTCGTCTACGCTGCGGGAGAATCCACTCGGGACCCGGTATGTCTGGTGGCTAAGTTTAATGCTATTTGTGACATTCCAACAAACTGCATCTTAGAATGTTTTAAACTGTTCGCGCGGCGTCAGCTCCCTGGGGAATCTGCAGAGAACTATGTCTCTGCGCTGCGGCACCTGGCCAGGCACTGCCGCCTCAACACGCTGACCCCCGAGGAGATTATTAGGGACCTTCTGGTTTACGGTCTCCGCGATGATAAGCTCAGGGCCGAACTTTTGCGGAGGCCCGATCTGACTTTCAACGATGCAATGCACGCCACCCGCTTGGCTGAGGCTGTCACCTCGGCGGTGTCACCGGCTGACCAGGAGATTAACCTTGCCAGCACTTCCAGCCGTCTGACGAACACGCCCCGGTCGCGGCCCCCGGGGTCGCTCGCTGCTCAAGGGGGACGTGCCCCGGGGTTGAAACCGGACCCACAAAAAACGGCTGCCATTTCCCAGATGCCTTCTCCTACTAATGTGGCAGGCCTACAACGCTTCCTGCGCATGGTGAACTACCTGGGGAAGTTCATCCCCGACCTCAGCGAGCTCAGCGCTCCCCTGAGGGATTTGATAAAAAAGGACACGTCCTGGGTTTGGTTCCCCACCACCAGAAAGCCTTCGACATCCTTAAATCCAAGCTAATCAGCACCTCCACACTCAAGTTTTTTGACCTGCAGCGTCCCATTGTCCTCACCTGCGACGCCTATCAGTTCGGACTCGGTGCCGCCTGTCTCCAGGTACATGACGGCCTACAACTACCTGTCTCCTTCGCATCCCGCACCATGACCACCACCGAACAGCACTACGCGCAGATCGAGAAGGAGCTACTGGCCGTGGTGTTTGCCTGCTCCAAATTCAAAGACTACGTCCTGGGCAACACTTTCACCATTGAAACTGACCACCAGCCGCTTGTCACCATTCTCAACAAGTCGATCCATGTTGCCTC
The DNA here is from genome assembly GCA_038087875.1 of Malacoraja senta. NCBI lineage: Eukaryota > Metazoa > Chordata > Chondrichthyes > Rajiformes > Rajidae > Malacoraja > Malacoraja senta. Next base: position 174,136,527 of record CM075977.1, read on the forward strand.
ATCCAGCCTGCAGCGCATGATGCTGCAGCTCCAACGCTTCACTTTCGATGTGGTTTATCGTAAGGGCAAGGACATGTTCGTGGTCGACACGTTGTCTCGCACCCCGCTATCGTCCACCGTTCGCCACCCATATGAGATGTCTGATCTAATGGTGTTCCAAGTGAACATCGTCCATTCACAGCAGATGAAGTCCCTGGTTGAACACACTACCAATGACCCTGCCCTGCAACAGCTTTCTGCCGTCATCCAGCGGGGCTGGCCCGACCGTCGTTCCGCGTTGCCGGCTGGCGCTGTGCCCTACTTCTTGGTCCGTGACGAGCTCGTACTACACAACGGCATGGTGGTGAAGGGTCACAAGGTGGTCGTGCCTGCTGCGCTGCACGACCACTATTTTCAGCTCGCTCACCGCGGACATCCTGGGGCCGAAGCCCCCGTGTCTCATGCCCGGAGCCAGTTCTATTGGCCGGGTATTGCCCAATACATCCGGGAGAGGGTCTCCTCGTGTTCCACCTGCAACAGTCTCGCCCCCCACCAGCAGCGCCAGCCGCTTCTGCAGCAGCCTGCGCCCGAACTGCCCTGGATGGCGGTTGCCGTCGACATTTTTGAGTGGCGGGGCAAACACTTCCTGGTTCTCGTTGACTCCTACTCCAGCTGGTTCGAGGTCGACCGGCTGCACTCCCTAACCTCTTCGGCCGTCATCGACAGGTTAGGCCCTCATTTTGGCACTTTTGGCCCCCCGGCAAGCCTGCAGTCGGACAATGGCAGCCAGTTTACGAGCTCTGAGTTTAAAGCTTTCGCTTCCAGATGGAACTTCCACCATTTCACCAGCAGCCCGGAGTACCCGCAAAGCAACGGTCTTGCCGAGCGTGCCGTCCGCAGTGCAAAGAACCTGCTGGAACAATGTCGTGGTATTAACTCCGATTTCTATCTGGCCCTCCTCAACCTCCGCAACATTTCCCGCGACTCTGCCATGGGTTCCCCTGCTCAGCGGCTCATGTCTCGTGCTACCAGACTCCCGCTCCCTGTGGCCCAGCGCTCCCTCATACCGTCTGTCCTCTCGCCTGCAGCAGTTCAGAAACGCATTGCCTTCAGGCACGATGTCCAGAAGCGTTCCCATGACAGGTCCTGCCACCCGCTGCCGCGCCTCTTCCCTGGTCAAGTTGTCCGCATGCAGACCCCTTCCGGTCACTCCAAGCTCGCTACCGTCATCGGCTCTGCGGGGTCGCCCAGGTCTTATCTCGTCGACCATGCGGGAGCCATTTACCGACGGTCCCGCCAGCACCTTCAGCTCGTCAACGAGCCGCGTCCGCCTGCCGCGGATCCCTTTGCACCCCCACTGCCGTTTCCGCGTCCGGGCGATGCTCTGCCCGTCCTTCCTAACATGCAACGGTCTACACCACCTCAACTCCTTCCGTCCCACCCTACTCCGGCTAGTCCTCGCTTGCCTGCCCGCGCTCTGCCCGCTCCTGATCCCGCATCACCTCCGGTTCTGGTGCCGCGGTCTCCTCCGTCTCCTCCGATTTCCCCCTTTCAGGTTCGTCTGCCCCCATCGGTGCCGCTTCTTCCTGCCGGAAGGGAGGATGGCGAGATGCGAACCCGGTCAGGACGTCTTGTCAAACCGCCTGTCCGCTATGGCGATTTTGTTTAACTGTCCTAGCGCATGAGCCGTGGTCGCCCTGTCACTATGGTATTTGCCTGTCGTTTCCAAGGGGAAGGATGTAGATGATATATGCATGTGCCTTTAATATAGTGACCTCATCACTACTAACCACTCCCCATATCACAAGTATAACTGCAACCTCCCCACCCACAGATCGCTCTCTAGTTCCTGTGACAGACCACGTACAGCTAGTGCAATATGTAATGCTCCAGTATGAATAAAGATAGTAAAGTAACGATGTGTCGTTATAGCTTCTTTACACACAGTTTCTACTATCTTTCTCTATTTGAGTCCCTCCCCCCAACCGTTCTAGTTTAAAGTCTCCCCAGTAGCCTTTGCAAATCTCCCCGCCAGGATATTGGATCCCCTCGGGTTCAATTGCAACCCGTCCTTTCTGTACAGGTCACACCTTCCCCAAAGGAGGTCCCAATGATCCAGAAATTTGAATCCCTGCCCGCTGCACCAGTTCCTCAGCCACACATTTATCCTCCACCTCATTTCATTCCTACTCTCACTGTCGCGTGGCACAGGTAGTAATCCTGAGATTGTTACCTTTGCGGACCTACTCCTTAACTCTTCTCCCAACTCCCTAAATTCTCCTTTCAGGACCTCTTCTCTTTTTCTGCCTATGTCTCCCTCCGATTTCAGGATATCTTGGACGCGTTCAGACACATCCCTGACCCTGGCACCAGGGAGGCAAACCACCATCCGGGTCTCCTGACTGCGTCCACAGAATTGATTATCCGCCCCCCTAACCATAGAGTCCCCTATTACTATTGCCCTCCTCTTCTTTTCCCTCCCCTTCTGAGCAACAGGGCCGGTCTCTGTGCCGGAGGCCCGGCCGCTCTTGCTACCCCCAGGAAGGCATGTCCGGGGTGGCTGATTTGAGTGGCCAGTGCCAGTTATTGAAGTGGCCAGTGCCAGTTATTATAGTGTCCGTGCCAAGCCGCAGAGTCAGGTGACTGTGAGTACAGAGTGGCTGTTTAGCAGCCTCACAGCATATGGCAGGAAGCTGTTTAGCAGTCTTGTAGTCCGGGCTTTGATGCTGCGATATCTCTTGCCTGATTGCAGGAGATCCAGGTGTATGTGGAGGGGGTGCAGTTTGTCCTTAGCAATTCTCTGAGCTTTTTTCCGACAGCGGCTCAGGAACAGCTCTTGTACCGAGGGTAGGGAGACGCCAATGATCTTCTCTGCTCCCCTCACTACCCTCTGCAGAGCCTTCCTGTCCGAGCAGTTGCAGGTGGAGTACCACGTATTTAAACAGTACGTGAGTACAGATTCCACCGTACCCCTGTAGAAAGTCCTGAGGATGTTGGTGGGGAGTGAGGCCTGTTTTAGTTTCCTCAGGAAGTGCAGTGGCTGATGGGCCCTTTTGACGGTCCCAGTGGTGTTTCTGGACCATGTGAGGCTGTCTGTAATTTTCACCCCGAGGAACTTTATGCTCTCCACTCTCTCCACTGTGGCGCCACTTATGTTAAGGGGTGCATGCTTTGGCTGCGCCCTCCTGAAGTCGACAACCATCTCCTTTGTTTTGTCGACATTTAATTCTAGATTATTTTTGCCGCACCATTCCACTAGTTGTTTTACTTCCTCCCTGTACATTGATTCATCATCTCCGCTGATGAGTCCCACCACTGTTGTGTCATCCACGAATTTTATGATTTTATTGTCCCTGAATCTCACATTTGTACTTGCATGCAAAACTGCAACCTCATTGAATGTGGCTTAGAGGATGCAACATCCTTTTGTCCATTGAAAGATCGGAAGAAGGGAAGAAACGTCACCCATTCCTTCTCTCCAGAGATGCTGCTTGTCCTGCTGAGTTACTGCAGCTTTTTGTGTCTATCTTTGATATAAATACAACCGCAGTTTACTGAAAAAGGCTGGTAGCAGGGGTAACATTATGAAGTATAATCGACGTAGATTGCTGCTCTAGATGTAATGGAGGTCATTAATTCGAAATGACAAATATTTCTACTGCCACAAAAATCACTGCAGGCAATTTCAAAGCCATTGTCAAGCAATTTAAGAAGTATGAAATATTTTTACAGAATTAAAGTTTTCAAGACAAAAAGACACAAAGTAGAATTCTACACAATAGCGAAGACAAGGTGAACAATGGGCAATGGGCCTTATCTTTCATTTATGTCATGGGCAACAATGGCAATAAAGCAGGGTTACTTCATGATAAAGGTACAGTTACATGGTTAGTGAACTGACATAAACATCAATGTGACAGCAAATTGCTTTATCATGATACATATTCAATGTCAACTCAGCAAATGCTATGACTGAAGAGCATAGGGAATGTGATAATTGAACATAGTGGACTAGATAAAGTATTTGGGTGAAAAGACTTGAGACCAGTTACGTAAATGTTTAATGCTTCATAACTATGGCACTAACAGTTATAACTTATTACACCAAAGATACACACACAATGCTGGAGTCACTCAGCAGGTCAGGCAGCATTCCTGGAGAATATGGGTAGGTGACATTGTGGTGTGGAACCTTTCTTCAGACGTATTACTTATTGCACTAATTGACCAAAATTGATATGCAACCTTGGAAAACTGACAGGAAACGAGAAACAGGGTGTTTGGTATGGATGCTTCAAAACAATTATTTGGCTTTATTTTTTAGAAGGAATCCAGTGATGTTCAGGGTACCTACATGGGCATTACTGGTTTTAATGTCTTTATCTGTAGCAAGCCAGTGGCAAAATGAATCTGCTACAAGCATTGACCTATCTCAAATGCATTGGAGAAGTATAAATTAAATATCTGGTAAGACTGTCAGTGCATCTGACCAATGTCATCATCTTATTGCAATGTTTTGACAATGCAAGTTTGGCATCTTTTTGGATTGTGCACAGTGTGATCAGTTTATTAATAGAGATACAGCACGGAAACAGGCCCAACTCGTCCATACCAAACAAGATGTCCCATTTGCTTGCATTTGGCCCATATCCCTCCAAACCTTCGCTATCCATGTACCTGTCCAAATGTCTTTTAAATGTTGTTATTGTACCTGCCTCATCTGCCACTTCTGGCAGCTCTTTCCATGAACCCGCCACATTCTGATATCATTGTTATCACAAAAACTGATATGTGCAAAGCCAAACTGGAGTGACTGGGAAACATCAACTATCGTGATGTTAATGGTGGCCAATGCTACTGTGTGCTGATTACAAAGTGAGATTGAACCAAGCAGTTTATAACAAGTAGAAGTTATTGCCTATTTCACAAGATCAATATGCTGAGATGTTGGAGGTCAAAGTTCTCAGCAGAGAAATTTATCACATGCAAATTTGCAGCTGAAAGTGGATATGAAAGGTCAACGATAATTGACAATTAATGCACATGAAGGTGACGATGTATTAATTGCCTCAAGAACTGAAGAAGAAAATCATTGACCATTAGAAGTGGTACAGTGGCCAATGGACACAAAGCCAAATTCGGAAAGAATGAAGCAATTGTGAACTCGTACAGAAAGTACTTTATCTTCTTAATAGATGCAAATGCATTGCAGGGAGACCCAAAACCTTTATTGACAATTCTGGGTTCTTAATTGGCAATACTAACAGTGGCTGTTTTGATAATGCAACGGTGGACCACCCTTTTAACTTGCATGATTACATAATCTAACATCACTACAGGGAATGAGAGATGGATAGAGAAATTCCCTGCAAATTTGTGATGATGGAAATTAGAGATGCACAATTAGACAGGTTTCAAGGAATGCAATAACCATTGGTAAACAGTGTTGTGTGAAATGTCTTCATCAGTCAGCCTCCCGAGTATGAGAGTTGAAGAATCAGAACTATGCCAGTCATTGGTAAGACCATTTTGTGTGCAGTTCTGATTGCCTTGCTATAGGAAAGGTAATTAAACTGGAAAGCGTGCAAAAATGACTTACAAGGATGTTAACTGATTTGGAAGCTTTGAGTCATAGGGAGAGAACGACTACACTGTATTTTCTCCCTGAAGCATAGGAGGCTGATTGTGAACTTGCAGATTTACAAAATCATGAGGTAAATAGGTAAATAGCCACAGTTTTTTTCCTCATGGTAGTGGTGTATAAAACTAAAGGGCATAGGCTTAGTGTGAGATGGGAAAGGTTTAATAGGACTTGAGTGGCAACTTTTTCACATAGAAGGTGGTGTGTACCTGGAAGAGTTGCCAGAAGAAATGATAGAGGTGAATAGTATTATGACACTTTAAAAAAAACATTCGAATAGATACATGGATAGGAAAGGTTGGGAAAAATATGGGCCAGGCACAGCCATTTGGGGCTAAGTTGATTAGACATTGAGGAATTGGACGAAGGGCCTGTTTTCATGCTGATAGTTCAATGACTGTAATCACAGAGTTGGGACTGGAGAAATTTACAGAGTTTAGGGAAAAGGAGTGAAGTTTTGAAGGGATAAATAGCACAAGAAATTTAAATTTGCAATGGTGCATGTGGTTAAACATAATGTTGATGACTGAAAGGGATGTAGTTCATGTTAGAATACAAGCATTTTTACACGGCTTGTAAAATTGTAGTTTATTTCTTTAGATACAAGTTTTCAAGTATAAGTCTGGTAATAACTGCTGCACATTTAGACATATGTGAGGTTATCCACTGGTGGCAAAAACAGGAAGGCAGATTAGTATCTGAATGGTGTCAAGTTGGGAAAAGGGGAAGTACAATGAGATCTGGGGATCCTTGTTCATCAGTTACTGAAAGTAAGCATGCAGGTACAGCAGGCAGTGAAGAAAGCGAATGGCATTTTGGCCTTCATAACAAGAGGAGTTGAGTATTGGAGCAAAGAGGTCCTTCTGCAGTTGTACAGGGCCCTAGTGAGACCACACCTGGAGTATTGTGTGCAGTTTTGGTCTCCAAATTTGAGGAAGGACATTCTTCCTATTGAGGGAGTGCAGCGTATGTTCACGAGGTTAATTCCTGGGATGACAGGACTGTCATATGTTGATAGAATGGAGCGGCTGAGCTTGTATACTCTGCAATTTAGAAGGATGAGAGGGGATCTTATTGAAACATATAAGATTATTAATGGTTTGGACACGCTAGAGGCAGGAAACATGTTCCCAATGTTGGGGGAGTCCAGAACCAGGGGCCACAGTTTAAGATTCAGGGGTAAGCTATTTAGAACGGAGATGAGGAAAATGTTTTGCACACAGAGGGTTATGAATCTGTGAAATTCACTGCCTCAGAAGGCAGTGGACGCCAATTCTCTGGATGCTTTCAAGAGAAAGTTAGATAGAGCTCTTAAAGATAGCGGAGTCAGGGGATATTGGGAGAAGGCAGGAACAGGGTACTAATTGTGGATGATCAGCCATGATCATATTGAATGGCAATGCTGGCTCGAAGGGCCAAATGGCCTACTCCTGCACCTATTGTCAATTGTCTATTCTCTAAAGGCACTTTTGGTTGACTGACAAAACCTATATTTTCAAGTGCTGCCAAATATTTTTGCAAAACTAGATCTGCAGGTATCAGGTAGGCAGTGACCAAGAAATGAATGTGAATGGAAAAACATCAAATGGATCACAGACACCATCTGAAACTGTGTACTTTGGTCATTCCTAAGTAACTGACCAGCATCTCAGGATTGGACGCTGGAGATTCTATTGTTATTAATTCCACTAAATCATGTTGATTTAAAAATTCAAAATGTATCAAACTAAGAAGGGCACTGGGATCTAATGCAAAACTCAGGAATTGCCAATATGTTGCAAGCGAGCAGATGAATGGAAGATGTCAGATGAAGTGTAAAGTGTTACAAGTGGCAAACTCACCCTACTCGTATATAGTAAGTGATATTGAAGTTCAAACCAAATGATACCTGGGAATTGTGTTGTGCTTAATTCGAAATATGTCCAAATAATATGGAAGTGCAATTAACAAAGCAACTGAGATGTTGCTATATGCAGTCAAAGCAGTAAATCAAAGAGGATAATTATAAGTACATACTGGATTGCTCTCGTAACGCTGCCCTTGAATACTGCAAACAATTAATCTTGCTAAAAAGCAAGCGAGACATTCAATTACTGGTATCAGTCCAGAGAAGAACAAGTAGCCTGATTCCCAGGAGGTAATTTTAACCTAACCTAGGGCAAGTTCAAGTTGGGCTTGGAGTCAATAAAATGCAAAGAAGGATGAGGTGTCAAAAACAGGCTCCCGACCTCAATGTGACCCACCAAGCAAACATGTTGGGTTAAAAATTACTCTTCTGCAAAATTCAGTAGTAACCTAGGACATATCAGGCTATTACAGCCCCAAAAGGAGGAATTGTGGTGTAAACTCACAAAAAAATACAACAACGTATCATGTATACTTTTAATTGCATTTGAATGTTTCCAAGCCAAAAAAAGATTACGCCAAAGATTAACCTGGACACTTGGAAACCTGATTATCTATTTCCATTTGTACTGCCAGAGCTCCAATTCTGCTCAAAGCCTCAAATGTTGGGTATCCTAGAGACATGCTGGTTCTAAATGGCTGAAAAGCACCTTTTGTGTAATTTATGTGTAATTTATGCATGTTTTTTTTTAATGTTTGAGTCCAGATGCCTGTAATGCTGCTACAAGCAAAACTTTTCACTGTACATGTACTTGTGCATTTAACAATAAATTCAACTCGACCCAACTATCTTCCATTACTGTGGATGGGAATTTTCATATTGTGATAAATATTAATTACTGCAGAGTAGCATTTTTGTCATTGAAAATGAATATTTATATGGTGTTTTATTCCTTCAGCTTTTAATTATTGCTAGTGATTTAAAAATGTTTTTTACTTTATCACGTAGAAAATTAAGCAGTACAGCACTGAAACAGGCCCTTCGGCCCACAATGTCTGTGCCAAATACGATGCCAGACCAACTCTTATCTGCCTGCACATAATCCATATCCCTCCATTCGTTGCATTTCCATATGTGTATCAAAAAGTCTCTTAAATGACACTGTCATATCTACCTCAACCACCAACCTGGCAGCACGTTCCAGAAAATCACCACATTCTTTATCACAAACCTGCCACGCACATGTGGGGTGACGCAGCGGTAGAGTTGCTGCCTTACAGCGATCAGCGTCTGATTCTGACTATGTGTGCTGACTGTATGGAATTTGTACATATTCCCTGTGACCATGGGGGCTTTCTCTGAGTTCTCCAATTTCCTCCCACACTCCAAAGACATACAGGTTTGTAGGTTAACTGGCTTCTATAAATTGTCCCTAGTGTGAAGGATAGTGTTAGTGTACAGGTGATCACTGGTTGGTGTGGACTCGGTTGGCCGAAGGGCTTGTTTCCACTCTATGTCTAAAGTTTAAATATCCTTTAAACTTTGGCTCTCTCGGCTTAAAATGATGCCCTCTACTTTTTGATTTTTCCATCCTGGGAAAAAGTTTCTGATTGTCTAGCCAATCTATGCCTCTCATAATTTTATATACATCGATCAGGTTCCCCCACAAACTCCAGTGTTCTGGGGAAAACAATCCAAGTCTGTCTAACCTTCCCCTGTAGCTAATGCCCTTTAATCCAGACATCATTCTGTTAAACCTCCTTTGCACCCTTTACAAAGCCTCCACATCCTTACTGTAATGGGGCGACCAGAACTGCATGCAGTCCAAATGTGTCCAAACCAAAGTACTATAAAGCTGCATCATGACTTCCTACTCAATGCCCAGAATGATGAAGGCAAGCATACCATATGCATTCTTCACCACTCTGCTTGTGTTGTCACGTTCAAGGGGGTCTAGGAAAGAGCATTCACGTCGCGGCCCTGTTTCCACCAATCTTTCCACCACTACGCACACGAAGCGACAAGACAGACACCATTGTCTGCAGATGCCGAGAAGTGTTGGCCTCCTGCTGAACAACTTCTAATCTTGTCTGTGGACTCGATGAGAAGAATAAGTCACTTTCAAGTTATGGACTTGGACCCTATAACTTACTCTCTCTCTCAAAGCCATCTTTCCCTCCTTTTAGTTTGTTGCATGCACATGATTGGGACTAACTGACTGATTGCACTTCACACCGTAAGCATACACATCAAGGCTGTGTGCTCATCTCCTTACTCTACGCTTTCTATACCCATGGTCAAGAAGCCAGATACACCTCATTGCCATCTTTAAATTTGTTGATGATACCCAAACATTATTCTTGGGCAAATAATGGTTCGTAATGAATCAGAGTACAAAAGAGAGATTGAAAATCTGATTGAATGATGGCGGAACAAAAATCCTGCTCTCCATTCGAGCTCTTGCTCACATTTCACTGTGAAATGTTTAACACGAGTGTGGTCAATGGCATTTTATTGCAGTTACTTCATTATCAATTGCATTCTGGGTTTGCAGTCTGATCATTTGCAGGGAATGTGATTCAGATGTGGCACAATTTTATCTACCAACATAGTCTTTTAGTCCAGCCAACCTAATACAAGTGAAGGAGAATTAATTACGCACATATTACAGTTGTCAGGAATGCACAGTACATAAACTTTCCAGACCTATCAGAAAGTAACATATATAGCTTCTAATTATATGCTTAATCTATCTTTTGATAGTATCAAGCCTAACATCTGTGGAAGATACGTTACTGGAGCACATTCTAACGGATAAAATATATTTGGTTTGAGAGACAGAGACTGATTAGGGATAGTCAGCATGGTTAGGTACATAGAGTCATAGAGTGATTCAGTGTGCAAACAGGCTCTTCAACCCAACTGGCCCACAATAGCCAACATGTCCCAGCTACAATGGTACCACCTGCCTCTGTTTGGTCCATATCCCTCCAAACCTGTCCTTTCCATGTACTTGTCTGACTGTTTCTTAAATGTTGGGATAGTCCCTGCCTCAACAACCTCCTCTGGTAGCTTGTTCTATACACTTGCCATCCTTTGTGTGAAAAAGTTACCCTCCACAGCCCTCGGGATAGAGGATTCCAAAGATTCATCACTCTGAGAGATAACATTCCATCTTGTCTCCATCTTAAATGGGTGACTCCTAGTTCTAGATCCCCACTGATCATTGACCACCCTTGCAGCAGCAAGCTTGCAAAACCCTCTCAGAATCTTGTGTTTTAATAAGGTCACCTCCCTCTCTTGTAAACTCTAGAGGCTATAAAACCAGCCTGCATGGAACTAATCCATCATCATGAAATCACTTAGCAATAGGGCCTTGCTAGGGAATGAACTTGCACCGAGGATGCAGAAACATCTGGCACTCCCAAGCCAGGATGATGCCCGTGCATTTCGGATGATTACATACAGGAAAGCCTACTCTTTCATCTTTTACTTTCTTGATCTCTCTGCCCATTTTAGAGTTATCTCCAACCACCCAGATCTGCACACTCTCCCAAAACCAGAGTGAAACTTTCAATAATTTGTTTTTGACATTTCAGGCGATTCTCTGTCTGATTTCAGAGATATATTTAGCTTTCATGTTAAACTAAAAAGCGTTTGAAATCTAAGAAAATACTTTTGTAAAGTATCTTCTTGTTTGGTACAAATTGGCAATAACACTACCTCTTCGATAACCATCAGCACGGGGCACCTCAAGGATGTTTGCTCTGCCTCCTGCTCTACTCGCTGTGTAGCTGAACACAGTTCCAACTCCATCTTTGAATTTACCGACTATACCACCATTGTTAGACGAATCATGGATGAGTATAGGAGGGAGATCAAACGTCTGACCGAATGGGGCCAGAACAACAACCTTGGTCTCAATATCAGCAAAGCCAAGAAACTGATCATTGGCTTTAGAAAAGGAAAGGCCGAGGATCCACAAATCTGTCTTCATCGACACCTCATTGGTGGAGAGAGTCAACAACTTCAAGTTCATAGGTCTGCATATTTTTGAAGATCTTTCCTGGACCCAACATATTGATGCAATCATAATGAAAGCCCATCATAGCCTTTACTCTCTTGGAAGATTGAGAAGATTAGAAATGTTGATGATTACCCTCTTGAACTTCTACAGGTGTCCGTTAGAGAACATAGTGACTGGTTACATCACAGCCTGGTTTAGCAATTCGAACACCCAAGAAGGAAGGAGATTACAAAAAGTGGTGAATTCTGCCTGGTCCAGAAAACTGAAAATTGTATCATTCCGGAACAACTTCTTCCCAATAACCATCATACTCTTGAACACTGCGAACTCCATAATGACTTGACAGTGTGGCTTACATCATGTAGCATGGTGTATAAAAGTACTTGCTTTTCGAGATATGGTTTCAGCTTGGTAATAAAATGTTTCTTGAATTTTTTTTGAATTGTGTTTGAATGAAGTTGTCACAATTCCTGCAATTATCCACCAGTAGGAATTACACTCTGTATTTTCATCATTGATAGCTAGTGTGTGAATCTCTTTTGTCAGCGATGTTTTGCTGGATTCTACTTTGGAACAGTTTTCAGTACTTGGGGGATGCCGTCCTAGGCACTGGATGCACTGAAGCAATTGAAACTGCTGAAGCTTCAAGGAATGTCATTAGAAAGCTAATTGTTTGGAACTCTTGTCTCTGCTTGGTCCCATTGTTGTTGAAGTATTGAGTAATGTAACAGAGGGAGAATTGAAAGCTAATGACCATGATTGAAAAATAAACCGCTACTGTAGCTAGTTATTCAGCTTGGCAGTGTTTAGGAAGAACGAACCATGAAGTGTAAACAAACGTTCCTGTATCTGAATGGATAAAGTTCTGCAGGCTGGGGAATCTTACCAGATAATTCAAACGTCACCCATTCCTTCTCTCCAGAGATGCTGCCGATCCCGCTGAGTTACTCCAGCATTTTGTGTCTATCCAAACTGTAGGTCTGGCAGTCTCCTTTCTACAACATGAATATCACTCACTCACTTTAAGTGCAAGGCAGTGGCAGTAGGTTTACCTTGATAGTTCAATAGGCCAAAAGATAAGGGGGGGGGAGGGGGGGGGACAGACACAAGGAGAGAAGTCTGCCGAATATATAACAATGATGATATGGATACTTTAGCAAAGTTATATGGAGGATTGTTGAATATTCATGGCAGGTGCATGTTTAAAAAAAAAATCTATTCATTTTTCTGGATATTGCTGGCAAGGTTAGCATTTATTGTCCACCCCCATGGCACTTGAGAAGATGTTGATGTAACTGCTTCTTAAACATGACAGTCCTTCTGGTACACAACTTCCCACAGTGCTGTCATCACAATGAAGAAGAAGGACCCTGATATCTTTCCAGGCCAGCGCAGTGTCTGTCTTGGGAGGACAACTTGCAGGAGGTGGTATTCCCACATGACTGCATCCCTTGTCTATCTTTGTAAAAATGTGATTTTCTTGGTTCAGCTTAATGACTGATCATTCCTTTGAGTACAGCTTTGACACTCTATTGGAGCCAATCTATTTGAGAAATGGGAGTGAATGAATTTAAAGGGAAACAATGATATAATTAACTTATTGGTGACAAAAATTCTCAAGCAGAGTTGAAAGTTGGATTTCAACATAATTGCAGGCTCTTTCTATCACAAATAAATGGAAAGAAGAAGAGTTAAAGTGGTGGTATTGTGCATACCTTGAACATCTTGGGTGGCACAGCTGGTAATGCCACTGCCGCATAGCACCAGAGCCCCAGATTCGATCCTGACCTTGAGTGCATTCTCCCTGTGACCGCATGGGTTTCTTCCGAGTGCTCCTGTTTCTCCCCACATCCCAAAGATGGGCAGGTTTGTAGGTTCATTGGTCTCTATAAAAATTGCCCCTAGTGTGTAGGGAGCAGATGAAAAAGTGAGATAACATAGAACTACTGAGATTGGGTTATTGATGGTAATTGCCAACAAGGTGGGCTGAAGGGTATGTTTCCATGGTGTATCACTAACTAATCTCTAAACTAAAAAAAAGCATTGGTTCCATCTCAGGTTCCATTACACTTTGGTGCATGACATACAGTGTGGTCTTTGGGAATGGCTTCTCTCCCTTGGTACTGTTCCTTCAGAGTGGACATATAGTATGCTGACACCAAGCCTCGGCACAAGAGGATTGATCGCATTCGTGACCACAAATCACGATGTGTTACATTGTAGCTTGGCTTTCTATATCCCGTATTGAATGTCCTGTTTAATTGGCTCCCTGTTGATGAGTCAAAGATTCACAATAACCAGATGGTTGGTCTGAGGATATCTGTGTGCCTGGCCAATATGGTTAATTACTTCCTGAAAATCCAGGAAGGCCTGATTTTTGTGCCAATGTTATCGAATATCAAAATGGAATTTGGTCCCCAAGAATGAATTCTAAAAATACACTTTGGCGGAAAACCATAAAAATATTGTTATTTTACGAAAGCAACAGAAGAATATTTAAAAAAAAAAACTAAATGCTGATGACAAAAATCAATACATTTCTTCTTGCTGTAGAGTCCCATCATACACAAATCTTATCTTACACATTCAACCCAGCTCTAAAGAGGTAAAGTTCAATTGATTCTGTATCAATGAGCCAAACCTCACCTCAGGTCACTGAAAATCTCACAGAACTCGTCTCCATTCTGTCAGAAGCTCATGCATATTTTCTTTGTGACATACGTTAGTAATTCAATCATCCAAAATGGACATTCCTGAATATGCCTTCTTCGAATGATTTATTTTAGACAATCGGTAATAGGTGCAGGAGTAGGCCATTCGGCCCTTCGAGCCAGCACCGCCATTCAATGTGATCATGGCTGATCATCCCCAATCAGTACCCTGTTCCTGCCTTCTCCCCATATCCCGTGACTCTGCTATTTTTAAGAGCCCTATCTAGCTCTCTCTTGAAAGCATCCAGAGAACCCGCCTGCACCGCCCTCCGAGGCAGAGATTTCCACAGACTCACCACTCTCTGTGAGAAAAAGTGTTTCCTCGTCTCCGTTCTAAATGGCTTACTCCTTATTCTTAAACTGTGGCACCTGGTTCTGGACTCCCCCAACATCGGGAACATGTTTCCTGCCTCTAGCGTGTCCAAACCCTTAACAATCTTATATGTTTCAATGAGATAACCTCTCATCCTTCTAAACTCCAGAGTGTACAAGCCCAGCTGCTCCATTCTCTCAGCATATGACAGTCCCGCCATCCCGGGAATTAACCTTGTAAACCTACGCTGCACTCCCTCAATAGCAAGAATGTCCTTCCTCAAATTAGGGGACCAAAACTGCACACAATACTCCAGGTGTGGTCTCACTAGGGCTCTGTGCAATTGCAGAAGGACCTCTTTGCTCCTATATTCGATTCCTCTTGTTATAAAGGCCAACATGCCATTCACTTTCTTCACTGTCTGCTGTACCTGCATGCTTACTTTCATAGACTGATGTACAAGGACCCCCCAGATCCCATTGTACTTCCCCTTTTCTGCTTGATTAAACCACATCCATTCTGCTTTTGTGTAAGAAGGAACTGCAGATACTGGTTTAAACTGAAGATAGACACCAAAAGCTGGAGTAACTTAGTGGGACAGGCAGCATATCTGGAGAGAAGGAATGGGTGACGTTTTGGGTCGAGACCCTTCTTCACACTTCAGTTTCGGGTCGAGTCCCTTCTTCAGTTTCATGTCGAGATGCTTCTTCAGACTTCTGAAGAAGGGGCTCGACCTGCAACTTCTCTCCAGAGATGCTGCCTGTCCCTCTAAGTCACTCCATCTTTTTGTGTCTATCTTCCATTCTGTTTTTCCTTGGATGAAGCAGTTGATGCTCACGACATTTTAAGCATCATTGATGTTCTTTGTGGCAATGGTTCTTTAATCTGATATCAATTAAAACCCATGTGCGGACGAGGCGCCGAAGCAAAGAAGTGGAAGCCAAATAACCAAATGGAAATGAAGCCGAAACGACAAATAACCAAATGGAATCGTAGTCGAAACGCCAACTAACCGAAAGGGTGGGACGCTGAAATGAAAACTAACCGAAAGGGCGGGACGCCTAAAAGCCAACTAACTGAAAGGCTGCGTCGCGTAAAAGCAAACTCACCGAATGCCCGCTCTGCCGAAATGCCACCTACCCAAAAGGCGCGTTGCATACAAGCCAACGGACCGAATGCCGATCAACAGAAAAGTCAAATAATGGACATGACGTTGCTGGGGGGCGGGACTTGTCATCACATCACTGTGGAGGGATGAACATTGTCCCACACCTCCGCTCCACCCGACCCACGGCCGTGGGAGTGTGGGAGCTGTCCCGAGGGATGCGCACCTTCGGCCGCTTACAACTTGGTGCTTGGGTTCAGATTGCCCAGTCACCTATGGCTTGTGTCGAAAAATGACCCACATGTTCCCCTCTCCCCTTCTCCCCTCTTTTCTCTCTCTCTCCCCCCCTCCCACTCCCTTCTCTCTCTCTCCCCCTTTTTTTTTTTTTTTTTTTTTTAAACTTTATTCGACACAATCATATGATACAACACATCAAAACATAATCAAAAAACACACTATATCAAAAAATTATTATAGTACAACAGTGCATTCATTGTTTACAATGCTCTCAACCCCACACGGTAACCAGCACTCTCTCCCCCTTCTCTCTCTGCCCTTCCCTCTCTCTCTCTCTCTCCCTCCTCTCTCTCCCCCCTCTCTCTCCCCCCTCTATCTCCCCCCTCTATCTCCCCCGTCTCACCCCTCTCTCTCCCCTCCTCTCTCTCCCCCCTCTCTCTTTCTCTCCCCTCTTCTCTCTCTCCCCCCTCTCTTTCTCCCTTCTCTCGCTCCTCATTCTCTCTCCCCACTCTCTCTCCCCACTCTCTCCTCTTCTCTCTTTCTCCCCTTTTCTCTCCCTCCCCTCCCTCTCTCTCTCCCACCCTCTCTCTCTCCCCCCTTCTCTCTCTCCCCCACTTATGCAGAGCGGCTATGGAAGTTGAGAAAACTGGCACTGACAGCAAAGATAGACACAACATGCTGGAGTTTACCGATTCTTGTGTTTTGTGCGTGGGAGCGATTTACTATGCCCCGAGCCGTCTGTCCCCGCGGCCGGGGTGGGGGTGAATCACCCGGTGTGGGTGTCAGGGTCCTGGGGTCGGAGGGTGGGGGCAGACTGCTCGGGGCATAGTAAATCGCTTTTAAAACATGGGGGGGGGGGACACATTCCCTAGCGGGCCAATGACAAATGTGCATGACAATGAACAATATTATCTCCTCCCACTCCCCCCCCCACCACACTGACAACAAGAAGCATATTTTATTTATTTCTGTCTGGTTGCTTGCGGAACGCACACAAGCTCCCACGCACAAAACACCAGAATCTGTAAACTGTTTTAACCGAAGATGGACACAAAAAGCTGGAGTAACTCAGCGGAACAGGCAGCATCTCTGGAAAGAAGGAATGGGTGACGTTTCGTTTTGAGACCATTCTTCAGACCTGAAGACCGAGTCTGAAGAGTCTCGACCCGAAACGCCACCGATTCCTTCTCTCCAGAGATGCTGCCTGTCCCACTGAGTCACTCCAGCATGTTGTGTCTATCTTTGCTGTCGGTTCCAGTTTTCAAAACTTCCATAGCCGCTCTGCATAAGTGGGGGACAGAGAGAAGGGGGAAGGAAGAGAAAAGGGGAGAGAAGGGGAGAGAGAGAGAAGGGAAGGGGGTGAGAGAGAGAGGAGGGGAGAGAGAGGGGATGGAGAGAGAGGGGAGCAAGAGAGAGGGGAGGGGAGGGGAGGGAGGGGAGAGAGGGAAGGGGAGAGAGGGAAGGGGAGAGAGGGGAGGGGGAGAGAGAGAGACAATAAACAATAGGTGCAGGAGTAGGCCCTTTGGCACTTCAAAGTGATAAGGGAGAAAGAGAGAGAGAGAGAGAAAGGAGAGAGAGAGGGGGGAGAGAGAGAAAAGGGGAGAGAAAAGGGGAGAGAAGGGGGAGACTGGAGCATGGGGGTCATTTTCCCACACAAGCCATAGATGACTGGGCAATTTGAACCCATACACCAAGTTGTAAGCGGCCGAAGGTGCGCATCCCTCAGGACAGCCCCCACTCTCCCACAGCCACCCTCCGCAGGCTGTGGGTCGGGTGGAGCGGAGGTGTGGGACAATGTTCATCCCTCCACAGTGATGTGATGGATGCAGTGGTCTGGACCAATCGCTGACAAGTCCCACCCCCGGCAACGTCATGTCCGTTATTTGACTTTTCTGTTGAGCGGCATTTGGTCCGTTGGCTTGTAGGCGATGCCGCCTTTCGGGTAGGTGACATTTCGGCAGAGAGGGCATTCGGTGAGTTTGCTTTTAGTTGACGCAGCCTTTCGGTTAGTTGGCTTTTAAGCGTCCCGCCCTTTCGGTTAGTTTGCATTTCGGCATCGCACCCTTTTGGCATTTCGGATTAGTTTCCATTCGGTTATTTGGCGTTTCGGCTTAATTTCAATTCGGTTATTTGGCTTCCACTTCTTTGCTTCGGCTTCTCGTCCGTCGGCGCCACGTCCAGGTACCATGAAAACCAAGCCTTAATTAGATGTACAATTCACTGGAAAAACAAATAGTGTTAATATATATTTGTTTGATGGCAGAATGAATTTGCCTGATATGTGACCTAGTCACATAGGCTGGAAGCATTCAAGGTTAAATCTCTTTGAATTGAATTGGTGATTTGTGGTTGGATAATGATGGATGCTGGTTTCACATGATCAGAAAGGGAGAGGGTAAAATCAATGAAGCTTCCCTTCTAATCACCTGATAATCTTTTTTTCTAAACTTTTCTGTAAGTGCGGATGGAAACTTAATGAGAACTACTTAGATTTATTTGTAATTGGCTGATCCTCATGGCTGTGTTAAAAGATTTTGGTGCATTAGTCACAAAATCTTTCAGGTGTTTTTCCCTTCACTTCACCAAAATGGAGCCATCTGCAGGTGATGGGTGGCCCTCAGGAAGGAGTTACTAATGCCATGTCTGAGCAAGCTATCATCACTTATTGGCCCTGCACCTATTCTGGCATTGTGGTCAGTTAAATGTTTAGACCAGAGAACATGGCTTGTTCTGCAATTGCAATGCTTTTAAATAATAAGGGAACAATTACCAGTATATTGAAACATAATTTTATAAGCTTCCCTCATCTCCCTATAGGTCTCCCCTCAGTTGCATCGCTCCAGTGAAAACATTTGTCCAACCTCTCCTTTTACCTGAAACACTCTATTTCGGGCATTATCCAGGGAAGCTTCTTCTGCACCCTTTCCAAAACTTCCACGTCCTTCCTGTAATGGGACAACTGGAACTGCACGCAATGTGGGGATGGAATATCAGTTTCAACCTCGCGTCATTTTTTTTACATCAACAGTATAAGTTGTTGTCATTATTCTGGGATCATCATATAACTCATTGGCTAGCTTGAGCTCCCTAACTTGCACCGGGAAACTGCTGTAGATATCTAGAATCACTGAGTCACTGTGAGGAATTGAGCATGAGGCATTAGTGGGGAGGATAGGGGAAGATTTTGGGCCTTGATATTTGTCACGGCTTTGGGATTTATTGGGAGAAAGAAAAACAGAAAACAAAACATTATGGAGAAAGGGAGACTTAGATTGAAAAACGCAAAGTTGGGATGAGAGGGTAACTGGGGATGGAAGAACTGGCATATCAGAAATGTGACAGTCAATAGAGCAATTGACATGGCATATCAGGAAGTCATGATGCAGCTTTGTTCTCATTGCCCCTTTGCAGAAAGAATGCGGAGATTTTGGAAAGGGTGCAGAATTGATTTCCCTGATTGATGCCTGGATTAGTAGCTATGAGCTGTCGGGAGCGTTTGGACAGATTTGGATTGTTTCCTCTGAAAAGCCAGAGGTTGTGAGGAGACCACGTGGAAGTGTATAAAATTCTGAGAGGCAAAGATGGGCTAGAGAGAACCTTTCCCAGAATGGAAAAATCAAAAGTACATAGCTTTAAGTTGAGAAGACCAAAGTTTAAAGGAGATGCGCAGGCAAGTTTTATTTAGAGGCTGGTGATTACCTGCAATGTGCTGCCAGAGGTGGTGGGTGAAGCAGATATGGTAGCGGCATTTAAGAGACTTTTGGATAGGCAAATGAATAAGCAAGGAATGGCAGTATATGGATTATGTGCAGGCAAATTGAAGTTGGTCTTGGCATCATGTTTGGTACAGACAAAAATAGGCTGAAGGGCCTGTTCTCGTGCTGTACTATTCTATGTTCTATGTATGATCATCTTACAGCCACTAAACTCAAAGACCGGAAACATGAGGAAGTGGCAATGACCATTGCCTGTTTGATTAAAAACAGAAAAGCATGCAAACAATCAGCAGGATAGGTAGCACCCGAGGAAAGCAAAACTGCATCAATGTTTCAAGTCCATTTTATTTCATTACATACTGGATAATATTTATTTGTTGATTAAACTTCCACAAAATTATTAAGATTCAACAGTGTTTAAGATAGATGATTAAATACGAAACTGAGGCCAAAATATACACAAATTTTCGATGTTAAGTACATTTTGCAAGCTTTTATTTCTGTTCTTTATTAAACAGTAAAGTGATGCCCTCGGATTTCGATTGAGGATACGAAAGACTACAATAACCAGAAACCAGTTGTCAAGATAGTCTGTAATCCAGTTACTATTTTGAGTCACTACTTATGTTACTCACTCGGCAGTCTCAACAGGCCCCTGGCTACTTGTACTTTTTCTGTAAAAATGCATAATTAAAGGAAAGTTTGATTCAAAAACTTGTTAGGATCTGAGCGATTGGAACATTAATTAAGGTATTTGTCAATAATTTTAGACATGGCATACATTTCAAAATATTTCGTCATTTGAGATTGAGGAGTAGATTTGATGGGCTGAATAGCCTAATTCTGCTCTTAGAACCAATGAATGTCATACCCAAGAGACATTCTCATACATTTAGGTGTATTGTCATGTGTACAATGAAAAGCTTTGGTTTGCATGCTATTCAATCAAATTAGTTAATACTATAGAAAAAATTAAATCAAGCCATATTCAAATAAAATAGCTAGAGCAAAGGGGAAGATAGAGAGTGCAGAATATTATTCTCAGCATTGTAGAATACCAGTTTCAGAGACAAAGTCCCATGTTTGCAATGGGGACGAGGTGAATTGAATAGTACCTTAGTTTCTGGTAGGACAGTTCAGAAACCTAATAACAGATGGGAAGATGCTGTTCCGAGAAAGTGGCCAACCTAATCAAGGACCTCTCACACACCCCTGTCATTTCCCTTCTCCCAGGAGATATAAAAGCTTGAAACCATGTTTTATCAGATGAACAGCTATATTTCCACTGCTATCAGACTCTTGATAGGAGTGGAAATCAGGAATACACCCTCATATTCTTAGGGTGTATTCCTGATCTTCCAATCTACATCGTTGAGGCCCTTGCACTTTGAAAAAAAAATTATACTTTCTCTCGAGCTGAAACACTATATTCTTCTTGTACCTGTTTATGACTTGATTGTATTCACATATGATTTGAGTGGATAGCATGCAAACACAACTGTTCACTGTATTTCAGTACATGTGCTTTGAGAGGTTGATCATGGTGCAAATCAACTCCTACCTCGACAAAAACCTGGACCCACTGCAGTTCGCTTACCGCCACAACAGATCAACGGTGGATGCGATCTCGCTGGCCCTCCACTCCGCTCTGGACCACTTGGACAACAAAAACTCATATGTCAGGCTGTTACAGCTCGATTACAGTTCGGCATTTAATACAATCATCCCCTCCAAGCTGGTTACCAAACTCGGAGAACTGGGTATCTGCGCATCCCTCTGCAATTGGATCCTCGACTTCCCCATTCGCAGACAACAGTCTGTTCGTATTGGTGGAAATGTATCAGACTCGATAACAATCAGCACAGGAGCACCTCAAGGCTGCGTGCTCAGCCCCCTGCTGTACTCACTCTATACTCATGACTGCTTAGCCGGTTATAGTGCGAACTCCATCATCAAGTTCGCTGACGACACCACTATTGTGGGACGTATCACTGATGGGGATGAGTCAGAGTATAGAAGAGAGATCGAGCAACTGTCCATGAGGTGCCAGCACAATAACCTGGCCCTCAACACCAGCAAAACCAAGGAACTGATTGTGGACTTTGGAAGGAGTAGGATGGGGACCCACAGTCCCATTTATATCAATGGGTCGATGGTTGAAAGAGTCAAGATCTTTAAATTCCTGGGCGTGCACATCTCTGAAGATCTTTCCTGGTCTGAGAACACTGATGATATTATTAAGAAAGCACATCAGCGCTCTACTTCCTGAGAAGATTACGGAGAGTCGGTTTGTCAAGGAGGACTCTCTCTAACTTCTACAGGTGCACAGTAGAGAGCATGCTGACCGGTTGCATCGTGGCTTGGTTCGGCAACTTGAGCGCCCTGGAGAGGAAAAGACTACAAAGAGTAGTAAACACTGCCCAGTCCATCATCGGCTCTGACCTCCCTTCCATCGAGGGGATCTATTGCAGTCGCTGCCTCAAAAAGGCTGGCAGTATCATCAAGGACCCACCCCATCCTGGCCACACACTCATCTCCCTGCTACCTTCAGGTAGAAGGTACAGGAGCCTGAAGACTGCAACGACCAGGTTCAGGAATAGCTACTTCCCCACAGCCATCAGGCAATTAAACTTGGCTCAGACAAAACTATGAACATTATCTGTTATTTGCACTTTATCAGTTTATTTATTCATGTGTGTATATATTTATATTATGATATATGGACACACTGATCTGTTTTGTAGTCAATGCCTTCTATGTTCTGTTGTGCTGAAGCAAAGCAAGAATTTCATTGTCCTATCAGGGACAATAAACTCACTTGAACTTGAATATACCAATACACACTACTGCAAATTCAGAAGCATTTCATTTGGTGATGCAAAGTAGTCAGTGGTACAACTCCACCTGCACAATGAACTTGTGGTACTTGCATTTGGCTATATTTGATTATTCACCTAAAACTTATGGGGCATTTATGCTTCATCAGCCATGATCACATTGAATGGCGGTGCTGGCTCAAAGAGCCGAATGGTCTAATCCTGCACCTATTGTCTATTGTCTATTGTCTTAAGCAGCATGGATTCTCATTAATGTCATCCTTATTATTAACATAACAGCATGGATTCTCATTAATTTCATCCTTATTATTAACATATCTAACTTTGACCAGTTAAGAAAATGAAACATTTATCTGTGATCTACAACTAAAAACTGACAAATCATTTTCTTCCTGATATGGACATGAATATAAGCTTAATGTTCATAGGGTTATTTAAGATGGTGTAATTTGGAAGAGAAGTAAGCAAAATAAATATAAATTAAGTATTTACATTTTGCCAGGAATCTGCACTTTGCAAAGCTTTGAACATACCAGAACAAATTAGATTAAAATAGTAAGATTAAATGATAACTTACCAGTTTGAAGTTTGATCTCTATTTTATGAGGAGTTACGACGAGGGACTACTTGAAGAACCCGCCCAGCCGCACGTGCGTCAATCTTCAAAGCAGCGGTGTGAAATCACAGATAATAGTGACTGAAGTATAATAGTAAGATGAGAGAAGACTAGAACTACCAGATGATATTTATGAGGGTTGGGAGCGGAGGGCACGTAGTCTCTCATCGTAACTCCTCATAAAATAAAGATCAAACTTCAAACTGGTAAGTTCTCGTTTAATCTTACTATTTTACTTCGGAGTCACGTGAGTGACTACGTGAAGATTTCAAAGCTCTGTGATTTCATGCCGCGAGAAACAAGTCTACACAACCACAACTGCTTCATTGACAAATGAGGGAAAACATTCATAATGCATACAGTCATGACATAGATTTAAAACAAGCTGATGCTGTTAAATTAAGTAATCATAATAGTCCCATCTCTCATCCGGATGGAACCTATAAACAGATCGTAAAATGAGATTGAGAAATACCCTGGTCTGGCAACGGTTATTATCAAATGTTTGGAAATTCGTTCTTTTGACCATGCTTCAGCCGTTAGGATGTGGCCCAGCGAGACATAATTAACCGTTGCTGCTGCTGTTGTAGCAGCCCTGATAGAGTGAGATCTGGAATCAGTATCTACTCATGCATAACTCAACTCCGTTTTATCACCTGGAAATGGTCTGAACTGATACGTTCTTATAACGTTTTTTTGTAACTAACAATCATAGCTAGCTAAGAGCCTCGAATGCTCTTGGTGACCTTGATGTATTGTTGTATATGTGAGCCCTCACATAACTAAAGGTCCCTGGATATGCCTTAACCTATTTTGAGATCTGACACCCCTTCTGCTCTGCTTAAGTAAATTATAAACATAAAATACTATACATATTATTTACAGATGTAATCATCCTGTCCCGTCGCAATTATGTAGCGACTGACCTGTTGCTCTAAACCAGCGCCAGGAGGATAACTACCTAATGAGATCTGCCAAAGCTAAAAATGTAGCTAGAAACCCCTTGGTGAAAATAGTGTTAACACAATGTCAACATCCCATACTGCATTGTACTTGTCCTGGGAAAACTTGTGTTAAGGATATCCTTTACTAACTCGATATCCGGGGTGAACTCAACAAAGTGGATCTCGTTTGCTGCAGCAAATCTGATGGAAAGCACCTTGGCACTGTTAATGACCCTATAACTCAATATTGTCAAAGACCATTAAAAATGAACTCCAAGAGCTCCGAAATCTGTACCATTTTAAATGTAACATGAGCATTAAACAAACACTTCCCATCTCCTGAAGAAGCAAAATACTGCTTTTTGGTACTATCCCAGCACTCTGAATACATACAAGAATAGGGGGTGACAACCCAAGCCGTAGGCAGTCTATTGAGAATCTGTAGAACATAAATTGATTTTATCATGCAACGGCTGATTTCCCGAGCCACAGGCTGAACCAGCAAGTTACGTTTAAAATAACCATATAAGGTTGCATTATTATTATTCCCGACAAATCGGGAATTAAACTGCATAGGCCAATCCCACAGCTGGAACCTAAAGCGGGCTCTTGATGACTTTATTTGAAGCTCCGACTGATGAAGCAAAATAGAAGAAGACATAAAAGACCATTGCTCCTGCTTGGTATCTTTCGCCACTGTTATGCCACACATTTTTGCAAACTGTGAATTAGCATGAAAACAACATATGTATGTTCAGTGTTGCATTGTATCAGAATTTCATAAATACGGTGTGGTCCAACACCCATTCTGTGTTGTCATTGATCTGTACTTGATGATACTCCAGTGGCAAATGAGATTATGTACCTATTACGGGATTCTTTTACTTGATTGCACCCCCGTGATTATCATATGGCACCATCATCGTGTATCAACATGAAGTTGAGCATGCAGATATGCATATTCGCTCAATCACTGTTTAACCCATAAAATGCACGTAGGGTCTATAGATAGTTGATACCAATAACTGCAGAGTTAATAACTCATGCAAATCTGCTTCACCTCCAACTAGAGATGACATTCGCAATTTCCCACCTAAGGCAATTAGCATCATTTTGCAATATAATTACATATTTATTGATCAACTACTGGAACAATGCTGTGAGATCATATAAAAAAACTTTATAAGAATGTATCAGTTCAGACCATTTCCAGGTGATAAAACAGAGTTGAGTTATGCATGAGTAGATACTGATTCCAGGTCTCACTGTTTGTCCATCATAGTGACTTTAGTAGCTTCAGCTGGTAACAGCAAATGTGTGTTATCAATGATCTGCATGGCCCTTAATAGTTTGCCATTAAGCATGCTGTCAGTTCTCCCACTTGCACAGCTGCATCACATCTATTACATTGCCAATTAGTCTAATGAATAGATAGCTGCTTATAACAACAAGGCTGTTCCAGGTTTCTATTGACTCCAATCTGTTGCCCAGGGCGGAGTCACAGGCCAACTAATAGCCAAAGGCAAACCCCAATGACCAACTAGTCCATTTGATAACCACTTCATTTTGACTGGATAGAGGAACCCAATTTGTCAAATATAGTTTGAGACTGAAACAGTGGATTTTAGCAAAATACAGCATTAAAATATCATCCAGTCAATATATAACAAGTGTTTTTGAACTCTAAGTAGTCCTCTTTGAATGATTTATTGTCATCATACTGTTATATTGCCTCATCATAGCAATGCCTCCAAATATCTCCGATGATCACTGTAAATGGGAACACCCCATGACATCAGTTGTTAATCAGCCATCTTTCATAATGAACAGGCCACTCCTGCCATCATTTCATGTCTGCCCTGAATGGCAACTCTGGCCCGATTCCCGAGCCTGTCCCATAATTCTGAGCATGACTCAAAAGACAATTCTTGTCATATTTCCGAGCCTGTCTCGAAGGCAATCCTGGCTAAAATACTGAGCCTGCCTCAACACAATTCTGGCCCAATTCCAACCTGCTTGGAATGCTAGTTATGTCCAGTTTTACATGGTTAAATGCCTCTGAGTAGACGACAATGTCTTAATCATTTGTGTATTGTACAACCAAGTGTAAATCTTAACAACTTGTAAGTGGTACCTTAGTTGTAGAGTAGAACTGGTAGAGTGCGTGGACCCTCTGGCCAACTTTCATGCTGCCACCAGCTTCAGTGAACCGCTTACTACCCATGAAGACGTGAGGTGCGTTGTCACTGAAACTATGAAACCTTGCTCGTCGTTGGCCTTAATTGGTCCAACAGCTTGTGCTTTGTCCTCCAGGTTTTGCCTGTTGAATAGGTTTTCCCTGAATAGAAGATTCAGCAGCTGGCTCTAACGCCTCTGATAGCGGTGTTTGCTGCATTGTGTTGGGATGGCAACCTTGCTGCCAGGAATGGTACCTCTGACACATGCCCTACATCCCTTGAGGTAGCTCCACGGCTCAACCCTCAGACGCGGCGTCAGATTTACACTGACCCGGCATG
Source organism: Malacoraja senta (assembly GCA_038087875.1). Taxonomy (NCBI): domain Eukaryota; kingdom Metazoa; phylum Chordata; class Chondrichthyes; order Rajiformes; family Rajidae; genus Malacoraja; species Malacoraja senta. Next base: position 174,163,015 of record CM075977.1, read on the forward strand.
CTGTCCTCCTCCATAAGGGAGACATTAGGCAGCCCTGTTACAAGGCGCTGTTGGCACGGCCTCTGCAATAGGCCCATCCTTCAGGGTCAGAACAAAACTGACCCGGTAAGCTCACCTCCTCCATTGAGGGAGACATTATGCAGCCCTACTACAGGTGCTGCTGCCATAGATTAAGCAGCCCTATTACAAGGCGTTGCTGGCGCAGCCTCTCCCATAGGCCGGCACAGCCATAGATTCGGCATCCCCATTAAGCAGCCCTGTTACAAGGCGCTGCTGGCACGGCCTCTCCCATATGCCGGCACTGCCATAGACTTGGCATCCCCATTAAGCAGCCCTGTCCAAGGCGCTGCTAGTGCTGGCTCTCCCATATGCCCAACACTGCCGCAGACTCGGTATCCCCATTAAGCAGCCCTGTCCAACTCCTGCGGTTGGAGTGTAGCTAGATGGAGCTCCCTCCTGGCCAACCTCCAAATTTTCTTATTACCGGAAGGGAACCCTCCCGGCACCAGGGCTGACCATTTTGGTCCATTTATCCCATATCCTGGGGACCATTGTGGTCTGGGTACTTCATTGCTGCTGAATTTCCCCTCCCCGGGAATCCCAGCATCTATATGCCTTGCCGGAGGGAAAACCTCCCGGCACCAGAGCTGACTGTTCTGGTCTGGTTAACCCCTATCCTGGGGACCCCTTCGTCCAGGAGCCGCATTACTACTGGATTTCCCCTCCCCGGGAACACCAGCGTGTATATTTATATTGGAGGGAAACCTCCCGACTAGTCTGCTGGATGTCCCCTCCCCGGGAACCCCAGCATGTATGTTTATATCGGAGGGAAAACCTCCCGACCGGTCTGCTGCATGTCAGTGACGGTCTTATCAGTGACTGCGATCTCGAAACCTGACATTCGCCAGCTAACCGCTTCCCCGGTCAGACGTGGGTTGCCCCACAGCCATAGCTGGTTCCCTCGTCGGTCTTCGCGAATCACCCAGCAGAAAGCCTCTGGAAGAAGAGGTTCCTGCAAGGAAACAAAACAGGTAAGAAATACAAACTTACCTGAAGTTTAAACTTACCGCGCTGGAGGAGCTCTGCTGCTCCAACCGGCCGCCTGCACCAGTGCGTCTGACGTAATGATGCACGTGCGGCTAGACGGGTTCTTCACGTAGTCATTCATGTGACTCCGAAGTAAAATTCAGATGGGATCTATTGTTTTATACATTGAGGTATAGACTATAAAACAATAAATATTTACTCAAGAAGAAGAGAAAATACAAAGTGCTAGAGTAACAATGGATCAGACAGCATCTGGGGACAAACTGGATAGGCAATCTTTTTGGTTGGAATCCTTCAAACTGATCTTATTCGGGTGGGGGGGGAGCGTTGAATGGTAAGTGTGGAACAAAGGCTGGCAAAGTGCTAGGTGAATACTGGTGGGGGGTGGGAGGGAAAGATTTGGCAGATTGACGGAGTAAAGGGCCTGTCCCACGAGCATGCGACTGCATGCGGCTAGCGCGATCGCCGGAGCCGTATGGAGTTGTGTGGAGCTGGTCCCGACACCGCGTGGGGCTCCGAAAAACAGACACTGTCCAAAAATTCCGTGCGGCAACGGCATGCCGGCCCGCTACCGCGTTGAGGCCGTACGCACCGCCTCGACGGGTGCACACACCGCCTCGATGCAGTATGCACCACCTCGATACCGTATGCAGCGTCTTGACACCAAACGCAGCGTCTTGACGGCGTCCCAAGCGCTCTCCCAGAAGATCGACGCTGGACCTTGTGGTAGTGATTGTATCTAGGCTCTAGACACACTGGCATCACTTGTCCCAGGTCTGCAGAGAGCAATTCCAAATTGACCAAATCGCCCCCAGCAGCCTTTTAAAGTCCTAGCCTCTCCAAGCTAGCCAGGATTAACATTCCTTCTTTTTATCATATATGATAAAGGCCCAGGAGCCGTTGGAGCGGTCGCAGAGGGAGGAGCAACGTCTGAGCGGTAGGGTTAAAACCCGAGCATGGGGCTTGATTTTTACAGAGGGCCAGGAGCCGTTGGAGCGGTCGCAGAGGGAGGAGCAATGTCCGAGCGGTAGGGTAAAAACCCGAGCGTGGGGCTTGTTTTTTACAGAGGCCCAGGAGCCGATAGAGCGGTCGCAGAGTGAGGAACCCAAATCTGTAACGTTCCAACGTTCCATTCGCATTTCAAAACAAGTGGGCTTGAGGAAGCCGCTGATTGGTGCAAGCGGGCAAGAGGGAGCAGCTGATTGGAAGTCAGATCCCTGCTGATTTCTTCCAGCAGTTTGTATTGTATTGTATTGTACTTTGTATTGTGTCCAGGGTAAGTGGGGAGTATGAGTGCCAGGGCAGTTTACTGTTCTGGATGTCAGATGTGGGAGGTCAAGGAATCTGATAGCCTTCCAGATGTCCACATCTGCGCCAGGTGCATTGAGATGGGGCTCCTAAGGTACCGTATTAGGAACCTGGAGCAGCAGCTCGATGACTCGAATCCATCTGGGATTCAAGTTTCTGGATCATTTTGACCTCTTTTGTGGAAGGTGTGACCTGTACAAAAAGGATGGGTTGCACTTGAACCCGATGGGGACCAATATCCTGGCAGGGAGATTTGCAAAGGCTACTGCGGAGACTTTAAACTAGAATGGTTGGGGGGAGGGACTCAAATAGAGAAAACTAGTAGACAGTGTGTGAGGCAGGAGGCAGAAAAGGGAAGCACCCAGACCCAACATGTAGGGGGGAAAGATGAAAAAAATAATAAACAGAGAATAAGAGGAGGTGGGTTTCTTAAATGTGTGAGCAGAGAGACAGAGGGGTGTAAAATGAGGGTAGAAGCAATAGGTAGCAAGGTGAAAAGTAAAAGTGGCAGGCAGACAAATCCATGGCAAAAATCAAAAAGGGCCACTTTTCAACATAATTGTATAAGGGGTAAGAGCGTTGTAAAAACAAGCCTGAAGGCTTTGTGTCTCAATGCAAGGAGCATTCGTAATAAGTTGGATGAGTTGAATGTACAGATAGCTATTAATGATTATGATATAGTTGGGATCACGGAGACATGGCTCCAGGGTGACCAAGGCTGGGAGCTGAACATCCAGGGATATTCAATATTCAGGAGGGATAGACAGAAAGGAAAAGGAGGTGGGGTAGCATTGCTGGTTAGAGAGGAGATTAATGCAATAGAAAGGAAGGACATTAGCTTGGAGGATGTGAAATCGATATGGGTAGAGCTGCGAAATACTAAGGGGCAGGAAACGCTAGTGGGTGTTGTGTACAGGCCACCAAACAGTAGTAGTGGAGTTGGGGATGGCATCAAACAGGAAATTAGAAATGCGTGAAACAAAGGTAAAACAGTTATAATGGGTGACTTCAATCTACATATAGATTGGGTGAATCAAATTGGCAGGGGTGCTGAGGATGAGGATTTCTTGGAAAGTATGTGGCATAGTTTTCTAAACCAACATGTAGAGGAACCAACGAGAGAGCAGGCTATTCTAGACTGGGTATTGAGTAATGAGGAAGGGTTAGTTAGCAGTCTTGTTGTGCGTGGCCCCTTGGGCAAGAGTGACCATAATATGGTTGAGTTCTTCATTAGGATGGAGAGTGACATTGTTAATTCAGAAACAAGGTCCTGAACTTAAAGAAAGGTAACTTTGAGGGTATGAGATGTGAATTGGCCAAGATAGACTGGCAATTGATTCTTAAAGGGTTGACGGTGGATATGCAATGGAAGGCATTTAAAGACTGCATGGATGAACTACAACAATTGTTCATCCCAGTTTGGCAAAAGAATAAATCAGGGAAGGTAGTCCATCCGTGGATAACAAGGGAAATCAGGGATAGTATCAAAACAAAAGATGAAGCATACAAATTTGCCAGAAAAAGCAGCCTACCAGAGGACTCAGAGAAATTCAGTCCAGCAGAGGAGGACAAAGGGCTTAATTAGGAAAGGGAAAATAGATTATGAAAGAAAACTGGCAGGGAACATAAAAACTGACTGCAAAAGTTTTTATAGATATGTGAAGAGAAAAAGATTAGTTAAAACAAATGTAGGTCCCTTGCAGTCAGAAACAGGTAAATTAATCATGGAGAACAAGGACATGGCAGACCAATTGAATAACTACTTTGGTTCCGTCTTCATTAAGGAAGACATAAATAATGTGCCGGAAATAGCAGGGGACCGCGGGTCAAATGAGATGGAGGAACTGAGTGAAATCCAGGTTAGCTGCGAAGTGATGTTAAGTAAATTGAATGGATTAAAAGCCGATAAATCCCCAGGGCCAGATAGGCTGCATCCCAGAGTACTTAAGGAAGTAGCCCCAGAAATAGTGGATGCATTAGTGATAATTTTTCAAAACTCTTTAGATTCTGGAATAGTTCCTGAGGATTGGAGGGTAGCTAATGTAACCCCACTTTTCAAAAAGGGAGGGAGAGAGAAAATGGGGAAGTACAGACCAGTTAGTCTAACATCGGTAGTGGGGAAACTGCTAGAGTCAGTTATTAAAGATGGGATAGCAGCACATTTGGAAAGTGGTGAAATCATTGGACAAAGTCAGCATGGATTTACGAAAGGTAAATCATGTCTGACGAATCTTATAGAATTTTTCGAGGATGTAACTAGTAGAGTGGATAAGGGAGAACCAGTGGATGTGTTATATCTGGACTTTCAGAAGGCTTTTGACAAGGTCCCACATAAGAGATTAGTATACAAGCTTAAAGCACACGGTATTGGGGGTTCAGTGTTGATGTGGATAGAGAACTGGCTGGCAAACAGGAAGCAAAGAGTAGGAGTAAACGGGTCCTTTTCAGAATGGCAGGCAGTGACTAGTGGGGTACCGCAATGCTCAGTGCTGGGACCCCAGCTATTTACAATATATATTAATGATTTGGATGAGGGAATTGAATGCAACATCTCCAAGTTTGCGGATGACACGAAGATGGGGGGCAGTGTTAGCTGTGAGGAGGATGCTAGGAGGCTGCAAGGTGACTTGGATAGGCTGGGTGAGTGGGCAAATGCATGACAGATGCAGTATAATGCGGATAAATGTGAGGTTATCCACTTTGGTGGCAAAAACAGGAAAGTAGACTGTTATCTAAATGGTGGTGGATTAGGAAAAGGGGAGATGCAACGAGACCTGGGTGTCATGGTACACCAGTCATTGAAAGTAGGCATGCAGGTGCAGCAGGCAGTGAAGAAAGCGAATGGTATGTTAGCATTCATAGCAAAAGTATTTGAGTATAGGAGCAGGGAGGTTCTACTGTAGTTGTACAGAGTTCAAGTGAGACCACACCTGGAGTATTGCGTACATTTTTGGTCTCCAAATCTGAGGAAAGAAATTCTTGCCATAGAGGGAGTACAGAGAAGGTTCACCAGACTGATTCCTGGGATGTCAGGACTTTCATATAAAGAAAGACTGGATAGACTCGGCTTGTACTCGCTAGAATTTAAAAGATTGAGGGGGGATCTTATAGAAACTTACAAAATTCTTAAGGGGTTGGACAGGCTAGATGCAGGAAGATTGTTCCTGATGTTGGGGAAGTCCAGGACAAGGGGTCACAATTTAATGATAAAGGGGAAATCCTTTAGGACCGAGATGAGAAAAACATTTTTCACATAGAGAGTGGTGAATCTCTGGAATTGTCAGCCACAGAAGGTAGTTGAGGCCAGTTCATTGGCTATATTTAAGAGGGAGTTAGATAGTGGCCCTTGTGGCTAAAGGGATCAGGGGGTATGGAGCGGGGGCAGGTACAGGATACTGAGTTGGATCATCAGCCATGATCATATTGAATGATGGTGCAGGCTCGAAGGGCCAAATGGCCTACTCCTGCACCTATTTTCTATGTTTCTATGTTTCTATAACCCACCATTCATGATAACCAAATAGTTCAATAATCAGCTAGCCAGATATACATACAGTAAGTGTGCCCTTTACATTTCCCATCTATCAGCAACACAAGATGATGATGTTTCTTCCCAGAATCTTGTCAAGCGTCCCGAGTTTTCATGGGCATAACTTCATAAGTTCCGTCTGATGAGTCTTCACCTCCCGAGTTTTCGTGAGCACGAATTCCCTCCATTCGTGTTGCTGCCCAGTTTTCCATCACCTTCCACATTCACACCTAAAACCTAAAAATCCCTGCACAACTTGGGACAAAGCAAGTTACCATCATGCACTCATGCTTTCCTATATATTTTCCATAATTCTGCAATACTATCCCTATTCAAACTTATTATATTACCCTATTACTAGATCCCTATTCCTATTCTGTTCCCTAATATACTCTTTATTATTCTAGGATCGACACTAATCAGCCTTCTTCATACTCACACAATGTTATAATATGTATATCTGATGATGGGTGATCATATACATTTCAGCTGGGTTCATTCCAGATTTCCCTACAGGAGTGACTCTAATTGAAAGCAAACCATGATAAATGTTCCAATTTAACTAAATTCAGTCTCAGCCTTCAATTTACTATTTCAAATTTCAATGTCCATCTCATCCTTATCATTCCACAGCAAATACAATTCCCTTCCATTCCTATGGAATTCCCAGCTGTTCAAATTTATACAATTTCCATATACTGTTAATTTCATCATAAATCAATCAAGAATGCCGAATCCAGGGACAATTTCTTTCCACCTTGATAAAGAGAAGCCGCTTTACCGTCAAGTTCATCGGGCAAATATGTATCGGCTCTGCTATTCTCAATACCCATTCAAGTTCCCACTCCAATTTCGATTTCAATTCCCATTTTAATTTTCAATTTTAAGTCCTATTTTAATTCAGATTTTAATTCCAACTCTTATATTCACTAAGTAATTCAATGTTAGCAGATCTTCCCAAGTTCCATCCTTCTTGATGTCCTTTGAACAATCCTTACCATCTATGTCTGCCTTTCTGGGGATGAGATAATAACAATGTCAATTAATAATAATAAACTCCAATTATTCCTAAGCCAGATTCCACAAGTCTATCCAGAATCTCAAATTTAAAGTCCCTCCAATTCATTATTGTAGATTGGTTATTGCATGTGAACCAATCATAGTAGAAATAGAGTACAACCCCTGATCGAACCACCCCGATTCAGATTCTCACAATACGATCTTAAACAAATACAAATATTTAACTCAAATACACTCTTACTTCAAGTATCTAAATCGGTAAACACTTGCAAACATGCAGCAACAAAAATGACGGTCCGCAGACTAAATCTTAACCTTTAATTCTTAATATACTCTAAGTTTATTTACATACAAAATCTGGATCCTATGACAATACGAAAAACTAGATTTTTACAATTTTAAAAATGATTTAAAGCACCAGCGTACAGTTCACGAACCCTCGATTTCAACGCCGCGTCACACTGTTATCACACAGTGAACTGCTCCCTCTGATAGCAAAGATTTTCCCCTTCCTAGTTTACTCTTTGCTGAGGGGTCCTACTCCTTAAATGACTACTTTTCCTCCCAAATGTTACAATCCCTCTGCTAAGACTGGACTTCTATAGGGGGACCTCTATCCCTCCTCTCTAAGTTTGACAGAATTTGGGGTATCCTTCGCTATTCAGATTACTTTTCATCAAGTAAATCAGGTTCCCTTCTCTCAGGATCTCTTCGCTATCAGGAACTAGTCAACAATCGACCAGACGGTTACTATTCACTGTTGATCAGCTGCTATTCGGAATCGATCACGGACATTCACCAACTTAAGTTCTATATACAGGAATTTGAATTCCACCTTACTTGAAGAACTTCAATATGAAATTCAGTATTTGGAAATTTGGCTTTGCAAATATAGACTTGAACTCGAACTCCTAATTTTAGTGCTTATCTCTTCTACTACGCGGGCTCTAAAATCAAACTGAAATTGCCCAGTTGAATTCTTGAACGGACTGGAGTATTCTGTCCAATCTATTCTCTGTCCGTCCAAGCCCAGTACCTTTACAAGGTTCTTCATCCATCACTTCAGGGGGAGACTCAGATACCTTCACGCAGACACTCCTCCCTGCTGGGCACCGAGGATTCAGCTCCTAGCCGCTTCGCGCTGTGAGTTATCGATGCCGATTTTCAGAGCGCACCTTTTCAATTCGCACTTCCGGCAAAGATCTGATCGAAGGTCAGACCTGTATTTTAATACCCCACTAATTTGGATACCAAGTCTAACTCTGGGCCACTCCTCGCCCGATGAAGCGCGTTTGGCTCTCGTTAAAGCAGCTGCAGTCTGCCAACTATGACCAAAGTTTTGGGCCTCTAACCCAACCCCAGCAGGGCCTCTAACTCCATCCTGGATTTATGGGCCTCTAACCCAAAGGTGTGCTAACCACTCCCCCGTGCTTGCTAGACTCTGTTCTAATTATCTCGATAAGACCCATTCCCAAACCCGCGAATGATCGATCCGTTCCGACTAACGAAGTGCCAAAATTCACTGACTGTCTTTGCTAGCTCTTTCTATCCTTTTTTCCTATTAAAGTTGAAAAACAGAAGTGGTACAAAAACTGTATAAATTTACGTTATTGCAGATTACTGTAATGTAAAATACTTCTAATAAAATAAAAATTAAAAATTAAAAATTAAAAAAATTAAAAATCAATGTGTAAACCGCACCGTGGGCCTGATTTCTGCTCTCGCAATCGAAACAGCCCAACACCCTTGATCACAAACTTTTGTTTGGTGGTTCTTTGAGGTCCCAGACGAGCCCCCAATGTAAATTGCTCATTTCTAAGCTTCCCCCCAGTCTTTTTTCAGTAAAAACACTGAATCAAGCACTTGAAACAACTAATCTATATTTTAACAAAAGTGCATTACAGTTCAAATACTGTACCTATCCCACCGCGGGTTCGATCCTCGTATCTGCCTGCTCAAGCCCTCTAGGCATCGCTCAGATAGAGACACTCCAGAAGGTCATGCAGTCCCAAGTGCTCTCCCAGAAGTTCGATGCTGGACCTTGTGGTAGCGGACTTTTATATGTCCCGGGACCTCAAGGGGCCGAACCCCATGGGGATGGTCTCTTAATAATCCAATTACAGATATCAATTAACCCCATACATAACATACATTTCCCTAACCCAATAATACAACAGCTCAATACATTGTATTCAAACCGGACCGCAAGAAGCCAACAGAAACATTTACCCTGATCCAGACAATGTCAATACCTCATCCAATCAACACTCAGCAAAGACAAACTCTGCAACATTATTTACAATTATTTACAAGGTGTATGTCTGGTTTGCAGCCATCCAATCCATTCTATGCATTTTGCACCTAATTGACTGGGTCTGCAGATGTTCTTATTCTTTTCTTGCAAATTGTATCTAGGCTCCAGACACACTGGCACCACTCCACAGCTTATCCCAGCTCTGCAGAGAGCAATTCCAAATCTTCCAGCAGCCCTGAAGCTTTTACCCCATTTTAAAGCCTCTCCAATTTAGCCAGGATTAACAGTATCAGTAACTGAAGGCATGGCCACCGATGATAGAAGGATTAAAATTCCAGAATTAGAATAGCACAAATTTCCTATCACTCTTTTTTTTGTTTTAGAAATACAGTGTGGAAACGGGCGCTTTGGCTCAATCAATCCATGCCAACCAGCAATCCCTGTACACTAACCCTATCCTACACACATATGAGGGACAATTTACACTTTTTAGCAAAGCCAATTAACCTACAAACCTGTATGTCTTTGGAGATGTGGGAGAAAACTGGAGCACCCGGAGAAAGCCCACACAATAATGGGGAGAACATATAAACTCCACACAAATAGCACCCGTAGACAGGTTTGAATCCAGGTGTCTGGCGCTGTAAGGCAGCAACTCTACCGCTGTGCCACTGTGTCACCCCGAATGAAGTCCTGAGTTCATTCAACAGCTGTGGTTCTGAAAATAAGAAACAATAGTCTAGCTGACTTTGTTGAACCAGCACAGTGTTGCCAAAACATTGATCTATATTTTTATATTCTCTCTTCCTCCCCTCCTTTTGTAAACACGTACTCATCTCCCCAACACTCATCAAGGGACTCGGTGAAACAATACCTTAAAAATCTTGGCTCTCTAGTTTCTCCATAGCCTCTTCACCATTTATCTCTGTCACCTCTTCTAAGCTGATTATTGGACAACAAATTATTGTGGGATGATTTTGTTTGGAGATTTAGCATGGAAGCAGCCCTTTGCCCCTTTGAATCCATGCTGGCCATCGATCGCATGTTTCACATTAGTTCTATGTTATCCGGTTAACATCCACTCCCTATCCTCTAGCAGCAATTTACAGAGGCTAATTAACCTACAAACTCGCATGTCTTTTTGATGTGGGTGGAAACCGAAGCACCCAGAGGTAACCCACACAGTCACGGGGAGAACATGCAAACTCCTCACAGACAGCATCCGAGGTCAGGATTAAAGTTGGGTCTCTGAGCTTGTGAAGCAACAGCTCTACCAGCTGTCGCACTGTGCTGCTCTTAAGCAGTTTCTATTTTTATGGGCAAATGGTCTGCTGGACCTCTTTGTTCTGTGGAATTTCAAGCACATTGAACTATAATAGACAGGGAAATAAAATTAATGGGATTATATTATTAATCAACAGGCTACAATTGCTTTCTAATTTCAGCATACTGCGGTAAACCTGTTAATCTGGAAATGATTTCAAGTAGTTCGGTCAGACTATGATGAATTTCCCTCAAGGGACAGATTGAACTAAAATACTCATATACTTTAACCATTATCCAAGCATGTGCACCTTTGTTTATTGTGTCGTTAATTTGGAGTTGGCTTATTGTGAAAATGGGAAAGAAATATTTAGATATGAATAGAGAACAAAATTTGCATGGAAGGTTATTGTAGACATTGGACTCGTATTATGAAATGAAATATGGTGTTCATTTTGCATATTTTAGCAAGGCATTCTGCATGGGAGTCATGTTTTAGGCAATAAAATTTGATGGTGTGGGATAAAAACTAAAGTTGCATGCAGTGATTTACACAATCGTATGAGGCAATTTACGAAATGTGCAATGCCTCATTAAATAGATTTTAGTGTTATTAAATTGTACCAATTTATGAAAAAGCAAAGTATAGTTCATAAATAAATGAGAAATGGCAATTTATTAAGATAGCTGGGAAGTGTAAGTTTAGCTGTCGTAACATGCATTGGGTCCATTAATAGATCAGAGCTCGGATGTCAACATGGTACCCATTAAGCATCTGAATTACAGGCTGCCCTTTAAATACTATTGGAGTTAAACACTCCCTGTTTTTTCAGCCTCTTAGAAATAAAAGGATACATCTCATGGCAATGATCAACTCCACGGAAGTCAATAAAATTGACATAAAATAATTATGACAAGATTAGGAATTGAACCATATCTTCATGCCCTTTTTATGCAAGGCATAATGGCCAGGATTCCCATTGATCTAATTTCACTGATCATGAAGAATTCACTCAACGTGTAATTGGAAAGCATCATTCTAATTGAGGTGCATTGCAAAATATTTCATGTGTTGGAGCGCAGGAGGATGAGGGGTGATCTTATAGAGGTGTATAAGATCATGAGAGGAATAGATCGGGTAAATGCACAGAGTCTCTTGTCCAGAGTGGGTGAATCGAGGACCAGAGAACATGGGTTTAAGGTGAAGGGGAAAACATTTAATAGGAATCTAAGAGGTAACTTTTTCACACTAGGGTGGTGGGGGTACAGAACAAGCTGCCAGAGGAGGTAGTTGAGGCAGATAGTTTAGAAACATAAATTCACAGTTTGTATCTCCAAAGTAATGAAGTTATTGTTGAAATGGACTACATGTTTATGGCCAGCATAATCAGCTGCACAGGTTCCTTCTGTGCCATAAGTCCTATAAAATCAAGGATTGCAGGCATTAGTGTTCACAAAGCAGGTTAATGAGTACCAAAATTGGGACAGGTTAATGAGTACTTAAATTGGGATGGGTTAATGTACCTAAATCGGGATGGGTTAATGAGTACCTAAATTGAAAACCCCAAACCACAGATGCTGGAAATTAAAGCAGTCAATGATGGAAACGATCAGATGGTCAAGCAGTATCTTTGGACAAAGAAACAGAGTTAATGTTTCATGTCAGTTACCTTCATCGGAACTTTTGCAACTATTCTCATGACGCACTAACCCTATTTCCTATTCAACATATGTTGTCAGGCCTGCTGAGTATTTTGAGCATGTTCTGTGTTAATTTTCAAATTCCTAAATTTTGTGGAATTCCAACAGGTGTATTCAAATTCTGGTTTCCAGCAGGTTGTGTTGGTTTTCACAGTACGATCCTCCCAAAGACAAGCAAAACACCTGAAAATTCTCTGAATTCAAAACAGGTACAGCATAAAATGTGTTGATAAGATATTTTATACTTTTTTCTGAGATATTGCACTGTAACCTATGGTCTCCTAATCCGAGGAAAGATATTCTTGCCATAGAGGGAGTACAGAGAAGGTTCACCAGACTGATTCCTGGGATGTCAGGACTTTCATATGAAGAAAGACTGGATAGACTCGGTTTATACTCGCTAGAATTTAGAAGATTGAGGGGGGATCTTATAGAAACGTATAAAATTCTTAAGGGGTTGGACAGGCTAGATGCAGGAAGATTGTTCCCGATGTTGGGGAAGTCCAGAACAATGGGTCACAGTTTAAGGATAAGGGGGAAATCTTTTAGGACCGAGATGAGGAAAACATTTTTCACACAGAGAGTGGTGAATCTCTGGAATTCTCTGCCACAGAAGGTAGTTGAGGCCAGTTCATTGGCTATATTTAAGAGGGAGTTAGATGTGGCCCTTGTGGCTAAAGGGATCAGGGGGTATGGAGAGAAAGCAGGTACAGGATACTGAGTTGGATGATCAGCGATCAGCGATCAGCGATCGCATATTGAATGGCGGTGCCGGCTCGAAGGGCCGAATGGCCTACTCCTGCACCTATTTTCTATGTTTCTATGTAACCTGCACCTGCCAATATATCTGGTCATGTCCCTCGCTTGATATACGTATGGTGGCACAGCGGTAGAGTTGCTGCCTTACAGAGCTTGCAGCACCGGAGACCCGGGTTCGAACCCGACTACGGGTGCTGTCTGAACGGAGTTTGTACGTTCTCCCCGTGACCTGCGTGGGTTTTCTCTGAGATCTTCGGTTTCCTCCCACACTCTAAAGACGTGCGGGTTTGTAGGTTAATTAGCTTGGTATAAATATAAATTATCCTTAGTGTATGTGTAGGATGGTGTTAATATGCGGGAATCGCTGGTCGGCGCAGACCTGGTGGGCCGAAGGGCCTGTTTCCACGCTGTATCTCTAAACTAAACTAAAAACCATCACTGTGAGTTCCTATTAACTGCACTCACCTGTGGAACTTTGAACTTCCCTTACAAATTAAACTGCTTTATTCAGATACAAGGGCACTAATTTGCCACTTTCGATAATATTTCAGTATTTAATTTAATAATACAATGGCTTCTGACATTTCACTTCAGGTTGTCCCTAAACACACCCTGTAAACCTACAGGATGTTGGTGATGACGTAAATTCTATTTGTCTATCCGAAAACCCATAATATATATATATATATATATATATATATATATATATATATATATATATATAGTGAAACCTTGCAATAACGTACCTCTATATATTGGATTTGGGTTAAAATAGACTGGGGCTCCTGTTGCATCGTCCCCCACTTCCACCAAGTTACCCAATGAGTTGGCACCATGTGGTGTGCTCCTAGTTGCAGGAGCAAGGGGAGCGAGCAGCATGAATAGTCCCTGGTGCATTGTTTGTGGGCACAGGGGCTCTGCGGCTCCCTGGCCTGTGAATTCCCACTGGTTTAGCCACCCACCCCTGATATGCATTTCTTCCCGCCCAACCTTGAGTTAACACTTGTTTATATTGACTCCCATCACTCGATTATAAGGGACAATCGTCAATAATAGATATCATTCCCGCCAGCCCCCCCCCCCCCCCCCCACCTCGTGGTCTGTTTTAGCGAGGGTTTACTGTACTGTCAAATGACTGATTGAAATATTTGTCATGTTTAAATAATGTCCAAGAGGGTGGGAGGGCAATGCCTGTTAATCATAGCTTTACTCTCTTAGAAGTGAAATTCTTCTGTTTTTTCTAATTATGTAACTTGTTATACATATACTGAAAGGTGAAAATATATTTGAAGCAATCTTAAAGTTGCTCTAGGGAACATTACCATTAGCTGCCATCACTTACTTTCAATATCTTTATCCATCAAGATGTTTGGACTGATAATTTCCTTTGCATCAGTTGTTTTCTTTTAAATGTCTTACTCATATTCCCGAACCGGAAGAAATAACATTTGCCATTTGATAGGTGAATGCTTTCAAATCACATTTCCAATATTTTCTTGTTGCAAGTTACTCTTCCTGTGCACCAAATAGGCCATGAAACCCATTTCCTCCAACACTAAATCTCACAGTTGCAATTCTTCACAGCATCTTCTATGTAAACCTATAATATACCCTTCATGCAAACCCTTGAAAATTAGTAGTTTTCTCAGTTTTTCAGTTTTCTTGCAGCAGACATCCTTTAAAGAGCCAAGCATTATATCAGTTCTTCCTGTGAGGTATTTATTGTATTTTCACTCTTGGGGGGTGCCTGGACCAGATTGTTGCTTTTGTGTTTCTGAATCCGAATAATCTGAATCCTAGGCAACATCAGAAAAAGGAATGCGTAGGTTTATTGAAATGAAGTGTATTGATTACAGTTGTCAAGTTAAAATGTGCATCAACTCCATTAACATTTAACAGGCAGTTATTTTCTCTTTCCCAAGATTGAGAAATAAAGAATAATTGCCTCCTTTTGACCTTCTGTCTAGCTATACATGGACAAATCAGGGAATACTGCTTGCATGTTACCCATTTCCGGAGACTTTTAAGGCAATATTTTGATCCCAGTTTCAGATAACTTGATTATTGTTAGGTGATTCATCAAAATGAAGATCTATAATAATGTCAAAATATGCAGATTAATACTTACAAAGCAAAAACAGGTGTATTTGATGAATGATTACTTAAACTGTATCTTTAATTGAAATAACCAAGGTTGAGAAAATGGGCACTGCAATAAACAAATTAATCAAAATTGTGATGAAAGTCACAGGTATTCAGTGGACAGATGTAATAGCAATAGTATAATATTTTCTCCACAGAACTAGCTTGTTTCTTTGGAATCTACTATTCAGTAAATTATTAATTGTAAAATGTAGTTATTAGCTGACAGGAAAATACCAATGAACACAAATTCTAGTTTTGCCAGCACGAGTGGTTCCAGCTTGCCAAATTAGATGTCCTTGACTCCCTAATGCATTGAGCTCCAGAGTGATGTAGTATCTTCAATTTCAGAGTGAAAAATAATCATACCACATTTGTGAGAAAAATGTCTGTCTGCTGACAGGTGTAACACAATGACACAGTTGGCATCATATCCTTCAGTTTGATTTTTTTTTGGTTGAAATGTCAGTGTGTATTTTTAGTCTGCATATTTTTTGTACTTTGTTCAGTGATTGGTTATCATGTGGCCAGCCTAACACAGAGAAGTTCAGCAATTGGTGTAAGCTAAGTGCAATTGATTCATTGTTTACCAAGGGCAATATTGAAGTATTGACAATCTCACCCTCTCCTGATTAAGACTGGCACATTGGTGGGAAAGGTAGACCATGTTGTCATGGAAATCGTATTTTACACGAAGCAGTCCGGAGGAGTTTATTTTCCTTGTCTTCTTGGGATGCTCTTCTGACACAAAGTGAACATAAAAGTGTCACTGGATGTCAAAGATTAAAAGAAGATCATCATGTGAAATGTGCAGCTAGTGAAAACATAATCTTGGTAGGTGCAGAGTGATCTTGGAACCATTAATTACTGTGCCTGTGCTGAGGCAAGGATTATGGACAACCTTTGAAGCTTCAGGCACTTGTTAATACAACATAATAAGAAACTCTGAAGAAATCAAAAGAGCTGCAAACTTGGGAAAATGGAAACCAACACTTGTTTCTGAAATTGCATTGCACAATTAGTTTCAGGAAACTATAGGAAGTTTGATATTTTATGTGACAAACATTGTCAGAGCAAATAATGAATTTCACCATATTTTTTCTCCTGGGTTTTAACTGTCCTGTAGTATTTTACTTCGGAGTCACGTGAGTAACTACGTGAAGAACCCCGCCAGTGCGCCTGCGCGTCATTACGTCAGACGCCTTGATGCAAACGGACGTGAGGAGCAGAGCGCCTCTAGTGGATTTGTAGTTTTCAACTACAATGTAAGTAAAAACTTTTTTCAAGTATATCCAGGTCCGTTTACTGTGGGTCTGTGGGGAGTTTTTCCACAGACGCCATGGAAAAAACGGGCAGGGGGAAGAGGCGAGTGACTCAGCCGATAGAAAGTCAGGAGTCTGTGGTTAGAGACCAACCGCCTCTAACCCCGGTACAGTCGCCAGCGGTGAGCGTAGTGACTGTGGACCTGGGGCTGGTGAAAACACAGTCGCCGCCTGTCGGGCGAAAGGCCAAGTTTAAATCCAGATGGCCCACGGAAGAGGAGTCCCAGGCAATGGAAGTAGCTCCAGGGCTAGATACTGCTTTTGAGCGTATTGCCCAAATGGAAAGCCTTGTACATAGGCTGTTGGAGCAAAGTACACTCAGGGAGGAGTGTACTGAAATCCAAGCTGCTGGAAGCAGCTCAACAGCTCCTGGTACAGGGCTGATGGAATGCACCCTCAGGGATGAGGAGCGTGCCATGGGTCATGAGAGTTCAGACACCGACTCTGACGGTGAGGCTATACAAGGTGAAGAATGGCAGCTGGCAGATATTCCACCACTGGCAGTACAATTCGCTGCCCCGTCAGGGTCAGGAGAGCCATTAGGAGAAGAATTGGCCTCCCTAATAAATTACTTGGTTTCCCATCAGCTGGAACAGCAGGAGATGGATGAGACTGCAAGAAAGCATGAGACCCCAAGTAACTGTGTGTTGCTGAAAGCACCAGCAGTGAATCAAATCATCTGGAATCAGTTGAGTATGACTATGAGCTCAAGAATTAAAATTGCAGAGAATATTAAAGCTGCTGGGTTCTGGAATAACTGCTTTTGCCAGAATAGCGGATAAAAGCCAAGAGATGATGGAGTTGCATCAGGAAGCACTGGGGTTGCTATGCAGCACCCACTTCGAGATCAATTGTCTGAGGAAAGGTGCTATATTGCCTACTATGAATCCGAAATTCGCAGCACTCTGCAAATGAAATAATATACAATTACCCAAATTACTCTTTGGAGAGGATCTCGGGAGACATATTAAAGAGTTGGAAGATGAAGCGAAAACAGGATTGATGAAAACATCAATGGTTGTAAAGTCTGTAAAGAGGAAGTATCCTTTCAGACGTCATACGGATCCTGGACCAGGACCAAGTCGCTCATCAACGCAGGAACGTAGTTGGCGGCCTGCAGCGGGAGCAAGAACCAGTGGGGGTGCTTCCGGGAGAACCCAGGGTTCTCAGGGTACTCAAATGACTCAAGAGGTAGGTGGACCTGGTACTCATGGGAACATACTAACTGGATTAAGTCCAAAAGTTGGAGGCAGATTACATCTCTTCTATAACAATTGCAAGAAGATTACTTCAGATGTGGTAATTCTGAATATTATACAAGGATTTCGAATTGAATTCAATCCAAATTATGATTTGCCTGTCCAGCATGTTCCTAGCAGAACTCTCCACTTTGCACAAAAAGAAGTGATGGAGGTTCAAGCTGCACTTGAAACCCTATATATAAAAGGTGTTATTGAAGAATCAGTCTACCAAATTCACCAATTTGTGTCAAATGTATTCCCTCAATCAAAAAAGGATGGATGTAGGATTATTCTAGACTTGACAAGTCTGAATCCTTTTGTTCAATTTAGACATTTTAAAATGGAGACATTTGTGACTGCCAACCAACTTATTTCAGAAGCATGTTATATGGCAACTATAGATTTAAAAGATGCATATTATTCAATGTCTGTTCACTCGGAAGATAGGAAGTATCTTAAATTTACATGGATGAACCAGTTATGGCAGTTCAAAGCCCTGCCTAATGGGTTAACGTCCGCTCCCAGAATATTCACAAAATTGTTAAAACCAATTCTGGGGTTGCTGAGAAGCCAGGGGCATGTACTAATGGCATACTTGGATGATGTCTTGATTATAGGAAAGACAAAACAGTCAACAGAAGCATCTGTTGCAGTTGTGAAATCAAGTTTTGAAAGTTTGGGGTTTCTAATTCATCCAAAGAAATCAAGGTTAACACCATGTACCTCAATTGATTATTTGGGGTTCACAATTGATTCAGTCCAAATGAAAATTACTTTGCCCAGGGAAAAAAGGGTGGAGTTGATTAAAGATTGCAGTAATCTGTTAAACGAGCAAAAACCCTCAATCAGACAGGTGGCTCGAGTACTGGGAAAATTAGTAGCAGCATTCCCAGCAGTCCAATACGGACCATTACATTATCAACAGCTGCAGAGAGTTAAAGAACAGGCTCTGAGAATGCATGCTGGTCATTTTGATAGAACCATGCAACTAACAACAAATGCTGTTTCTGATCTGCAATGGTGGATTCTACATGTCTCAAGCAGTTCCAGCAAAGTGCTGATTGAACAACCTTCCATGATATTACAAACTGATGCCAGTTCACTAGGATGGGGTGCAACTGACTTAGCATCTAGCTGCGGAGGCAAATGGAATCAGGAAGAGTCATTGTTACTGCAGACATGGGGAATTAACTATATGGAGCTTTTAGGATGTTTCTATGGACTCCAAGCTTACTGTTCTAACACAACTAATAAGCATGTTCAAGTGCAAATTGATAACACAACAGCAGTTACCTATATTAATGATATGGGTGGAATCAAGTCGGTGTCATGTGACAAAATGGCTAATCAAATTTGGTCTTGGTGTATTGGAAAGAAAATTTGGGTTTCAGCTATCCATCTACCAGGTAGAATGAATACGATAGCAGACACCAGGTCACGAAAGTTCCATGATAATAATGAATGGATGTTGAATTGAGAGGTATTCAAGGACATAGTAATCAGATTTGGAATGCCAGACATCAACTTGTTCGCATCTTGACTGAATCATCAGCTATCGAGATATGTGTCATGGGAACCAGATCCAGGAGCAGTGGCGATTGATGCTTTCTCGCTACATTGGGGTGGTATCTTTTCATATATATTTCCACCTTTCTGCCTCATAAGCCGATGTTTGCTTAAAATCAGGCAAGATGCTGCTTCAGGGGTATTAGTAGTACCAGATTGGCCTACACAGCCATGGTATCCGTTGATATTACAATTAACAACACAAATGTTGATGAAAGTCCCAAAAAGAAGTAATCTATTGCTGCACCCTGTAACAGGGGAACAACATCCATTATATGATCGTTTGGATTTGTTGATTTGCAGGTTTTAAGAAGGCCTTTTCTGGGGCGAGGACTGTCTGAGCGTACTGTGGACATGCATACGGCAGCCTGGAGGAAGAGCACTTAAAAACAGTACCTTTCTTATATTAAGAAATGTGAAGAGTTCTGTGTACAAAAGAATGTGGAATATAGTACTGCAGATATTTCAAATGTTTTAGAATTTCTGTCAAAACTTTATTATGATGAAGGTTTGAGTTATAGTGCAATTAATTCAGCCAGAAGTGCATTGTCCTCATATTTGGTTCTGGATTCAGAAAGAAATCCAATTGGGTCGCACCCACTTGTTTCCAGACTGATGAAAGGAATCTTTAATTCCAAACCTCCAAAACCTAGGTACATGACAATCTGGGATGTAAGTGTGGTGCTGAAACTACTTCGTGAATGGTCACCAAGTGTGTCTTTACCTTTGCCCAAGCTCAGTATGAAAGTAGTCATGCTTATGTCATTAGTGACAGCACAACGAGTGCAAACACTTGGAAAATTACAAATAGACATGATGGAAGTAACTGAAGACAAAGTTACATTCTATATCTATGACCTACTAAAGCAAAGTAGGCCAGGTGTGACAGGATTTAAAATTGTGCTAGCAGCATATCCAAAGGATCCTTGTATCTGTATCAAGACATATTTGTTAAAATACATTGAGGTCACAAAGAATTTGAGAGATACAGAAACTGGGTTGTTGATCACACACAAGAAACCACACAAGAGAGTTTCAGTACAGGCTATTTCCAGATGGATAAAAGAAGTCTTAACAGCTGCTGGTATTAACATTGATGTTTTTACGTCTCACTCGACTAGGGCAGCAGCAACTTCGGCGGCCAGGGCGAAAGACGTCCCCGTCGCCCATATCCTCACAGCCGCCGGGTGGTCCAATGATTTGATGTTTCAACAATTTTACCATCGGCCTATTGTTAATGCGGGATTGTTTACAGAAACTATTTTAAGTTCTGTGTAAATTCCTCTGGTTTAAAAGGGATCTGATTAATTTCATTATTAAAATAAATGAATTACTGCATTTGTGGTACAAATGTTATTATGAATGCATGATTGATTATTCTCATTCCGAGTCAATCAATGCAGTGAGAAGCCGGGATTGATCTACGGCATGAAATCACAAAGCTTTAAAATCTTCACGTAGTCACTCACGTGACTCCGAAGTAAAATAGTAAGATTAAATGAGAACTTACCTAAGTTTGAAGTTTGATCTTTATTTTATGAGGAGTTACGTTGGTGATTACGTGCCCACCACGACCCAACCCTCTATCATAAAGGTCAGATGGAAGTTCTTGTATTACTCGTTTTATTATGATACTATATTACTTCGCTTGTTGTTTTTTGTGATTTCACACCATTGCTTTGAAGATTGACGCGCAGGCGCACTGGCGGGGTTCTTCACGTAATCACCAGCGTAACTCCTCATAAAATAAAGATCAAACTTGAAACTTAGGTAAGTTCTCGTTTAATCTTACTATTCTCTCTTTGTTGCAATATACAGTGGCGCAGCTACTTAAACTGCTGCCTCATGCCTCTAGTGGCCCGGGTTCAATCCTGACCGAGAGAACTGTTCGTAAACCCTGTGGGTACCTGCTGGGGATATAGTTTCTTCCCTCATTCACAAATGTGCAGATTAGCCATGATAAATTGCCAATAATAAGTGGAAATGTGGGGAGAATAAAAAATGGATTAGGGTGAAAAAGTGTTTGATGGTCAGCAGGAACCTAGTGCCCTCAAGGTTCTGTTTCTGTGTCCTATTATTTTACAATTCTTTGACTCAATAATAGCTATATAACAAGATTGTTGATAACAAGATATAACCAGTTGTTGACTGGTTAGCATGCGACAGAAAACTATTCACTGTACCTCGGTACATGTGACAATAAACTGAACTGATAAACTGATTTTGCTTAGAAACATTCTGAAGAAGCAAATTCAGTTGACTTCCTGCCTTCACCCAGCACTGAGCTGAGAAACTGGATTATTTTTTATGGACAAAGTATGCAAAAGAAGATTTAATGTGAAGAAGGGTTTTGACCCGAAACGTTGCCTATTTCCTTCGCTCCATAGATGCTGCCTCATCTGCTGAGTTTCTCCAGCATTTTAGTCTACCTAAGATTTAATGTGGGTGGGCATTGAAGCAGTGGGTCGAATGGCCTGTTTCAGTGCTGTATTACTCTATGACTAATATTTTGATCAATTATGCAGATCAATATTTTGTAGGGCAGGAAAGACTCCACCAAAGAGTATACTCTGTACATTTGACCAAAATATTAGAGTCATAGTCAAACAGCACTGAAACATGCATTAGGGGGTGACAAACATTCATACAGTGCTCCATATTGTTTTAAATTCACATGTCATGAGATCAGGAGTAAACAAGCACATGCACTAATACAGTTTATTCAATGTTTGATTGAGTGAAAGAATTAGCATGGAAACGGGTCCTTCAGCCCACCGAATCTGTCCCAACCATCAATCATCCATTCACATTAGTTCAATTATCCCACCTTCTCATCCACTCCCTACACACAAGGCCAAATAACCTACAAACCCAGCCATCCTTGAGAAGTGGGAGGAAATCAGAGCACCCAGAGGAAATCCACACAGCCACAGAGAGAACATGCAAACTCAGGAATTATTGGCTCAGAAAAAAAAAAATCCTGGGCATTGTACATGTTCCATTCATAAACAGTGTTCTTACTATTGCAACCTGCAATTATGATATTTAGCCATCACTATTTCAGTACTCGATTGTAATTAATAGGCATGATTTTTAACCTCAAGAACAATCCCATTCTGTTGCCATAATTATTGCAGTATTTGGTCAGCAGATAATAATAATTCTCATCACATCATCTATCTGCTGTGGTCCTCAATCATTGGTTCCTGCCTCATTCCGATTCAGATTCAGATTCAACTTTATTGTCATTGTGCAGTGTACAGTACAGAGACAACGAAATGCAGTTAGCATCTCCCTAGAAGAGCGACATAAATATGAGCAATAAATAAATCTATTTACGTGCATACAGTCATAGTATTTTTCCTGGTGAGACGAGTGTCCGGGGGGTGGGGGTGATTGGCAGTCACCGAGGTACAGTGTTGAGTAGTGTAACAGCCGCAGGGAAGAAGCTGTTCCTGGACCTGCTGGTCTGGCAACGGAGAGACCTGTAGCGCCTCCTGGATGGTAGGAGGGTAAACAGTCTGTGGTTGGGGTGAGAGCAGTCCTTGGCGATGCTGAGCGCCCTTCGCAGACAACGCTTGCTTTGGACAGACTCAATGGAGGGGAGTGAGGAACCGGTGATGCGTTGGGCAATTTTCACCACACTCTGCAGTGCTTTACGGTCGGAGACAGATCAGTTGCCATACCATACTGTGATACAGTTGGTAAGGATGCTCTCGATGGTGCAGCGGTAGAAGTTCACCAGAATCTGAGGACAGATGGACCTTCTTTAGTCTCCTCAGGAAGAAGAGACGCTGGTGAGCCTTCTTGACCAGAGTTGAGGTATTGTGGGTCCAAGAGAGGTCATCGGAGATGTTGACCCCCAGGAACCTGAAGCTGGAAACATGTTGCACCTCCGTCCCCTTAATGTGGATGGGGGTGTGCGTGCCGTCCCTAGACTTCCTGAAGTCTACAATGAGCTCCTTGGTCTTGTTGGAGTTAAGGGCCAGGTTGTTGTCAGCGCACCATGCTGCTAGGAGCTGGACCTCCTCCCTATAGGCCGACTCATCGTTGCTGCTGATGAGGCCAATCACCGTTGTATCATCTGCATACTTGATGATGGTGTTAGTACCATGTACAGGTGTGCAGTTGTCGGTAAAGAGGGAGTAGAGGAGGGGGCTCAGCACACAGCCTTGTGGAACGCCGGTGTTCAGGGTGAGGGTTGAAGAGGTGTGCTTGTCTAACCTAACAGACTGTGGTCTGTTGGTTAGAAAGTCCAGTATCCAGTTGCAGAGGGAGGGGTCGATGCCCAGGTCACCGAGTTTAGTGATCAGTTTAGAGGGTATGATGGTGTTGAATGCTGAGCTGTAATCGATGAACAGCATTCTTACGTAAGTGTCTCTGTTGTCGAGGTGGGAGAGGGCGGAGTGAAGTGCCGTTGAGATGGCATCCTCCGTACTCCTGTTCTTGCGGTAGGCAAACTGATAGGGATCCAATTTGGGGGGGTAGGAAGCCTTTGAGGTGTGCCAGGACCAGCCTCTCGAAGCACTTGGCGATGATGGGAGTAAGTGCAACTGGGCGGAAATCGTTGAGGCTTGCCGCAGTGGAGTGTTTTGGCACCGGCACAATGGAGGTGGATTTAAGGCATGTGGGCACAACTGCTTGGGCAAGTGACAGGTTGAAGATGTCAGTCCAGACGTCTGTCAGCTGCACAGCACAGGCCTTGAGGATGCGCCCGGGGATGCCGTCAGGGCCAGCAGCCTTACGTGCATTAGTCCTACTCGGTGCCACGTACACGTCGTAGGGGGTAAGTGTGAGGGGCTGGTGATCGGCAGGGAGCACCGCCTTGATGGCCATCTCTAGATTGTCCCTGTCAAAGCGGCCATAGAAGTGGTTAAGCTCCTCAAGGAAGGAGGCGTTGCTGGATGTGGGGATGGTGTTGGTGGGTCTAATGTCCGTGATGGCCTGGATGCCTTGCCACATGCGTCGGGGGTCGGAGTTGTTGTTGAAGTTCCCCACTTGTTAATACTAGATGGTGGGATGGATCCTCTTTATTCTCATCAATGCCTCAAATGTGCCATTAGTTTTGCTGGGATTCTATTTGTCTCCAGCTACAACCTGAGAACAACACTTAGAGCATGACAACATACCACGACATTATAGTTGTTGCTCAGATTCATCAGTGCAGGTTACCTTTGTAAACTAATGATGTTTAGGAACCACATAAAACAAGAAGATAGTAGTTAGGATGAAATACAGTCAATATTTGAGCTAGTTAAAGGAATGGAAGATTTTTATTCCTAGAAGAAATCTCTCTGAAGAATATATTAGAGCACAGGAAATTCATTCACAACTCATGTACTGAACCAGGCTCAGATGCAGCTGTCCGTAAAGAAACCAACAAAACCAAGGGCAAAAAAATGTCCAGCAAAGAGGAGAGTCTTTCACAATCTGAAGTTACAAAAGTATTAAATGATTTATCTTTTATGGTACTATCCAAGAAAATATCAAATTGAGGGTAAAATACTTGCAGGATTTAGACTTTAGACTTTTGAGATACAGGGTGGAAACAGGCTCTACGTCCCACCAATTCCATGCTGACCAGTGATCACCCCATACATTAGCACCATTTTGCATTCTAGGTACAATTTACAATTTTACCAAAATCAATCAACCTACAATCCTGTGCATCTTTGGACTGTGAGAGGAAACCAGAGCACCTGGAGAAAACCCATGCAGTCACAGGGAGAACGTACAAACTCCGTCCAGACAGCATCCATAGTCGGGATTAAACCCGGGTCTGGCACTGTAAGGCAGCAACTGCGCCACTGAGCCATTAAGTTTTGCACAGTTTTCCTGATAAGGGCCACTTTTTGCACTTGGTTAGGTTATGGAGATCTGATAGAGGGCCCTCTCAGGTATTTAGCATGTTTGACAGCCATGGTGACCTCTCTGGGATCTTGCCAATGAGCCTGTGGCTTTAAGAATCTATGTTATCACCAGATCGTTGAACTGAGATACAGGAATTAGTAATTAAGCAGTACTAGCTAATGTGGACTTTGATCACATTTAGGGTCGTAGAAAATGTACAGTGTTTTGAAGCTAAACTGCTTTTGATACATGGTGCAAGGACCAGGAATAAAGTTTAACTCCATCAACAAGCACACGGCTCGTAGTAACAGCTGAGCAGACGGTTCTCAACTTTGTAGCAAAAATGCCTTTACTTTTCAGAGATCAAGGAGAAAAGGTTTAAGATATTCAGTGCAAAATAAGAGAAAGATTAATGAGCAAGAAAAAATGCAGTGAAAAACCAAAGCGTGAATGAAAAATAGTTCACACAAAAAAATTAATAGAAGCAGCGGAAATTTCACGTAGATGAATGTATACAAGTTCTGAAGCAAACTATCACTGGTGCCTGAAACAGTGCATACTGGAAATATGTCACCATGTCAGGCAACATCTAAGGAGAGAGAAACAGAGTGAATGCTTCAGGTCAATAGTCTTTCATCAGAACTGGGAAAGTTAAGGTAACAAGGTTTACATTGCAGAGAATGAAAGTGGAAGCAGAAAGAACAAAAGGGCAGGCCTATAATAGTGCAGAGTCCCAAAGAGACTGACTGACAAAAGTGGCCACAAGTGATGAAGTGGTTCCATCAGCCCATCATCTCTCCCTTAATAGTTGCTATATTCATCTTCCTTATTTATCATTTTCCAGCCCGTAGCTTTCATGTCAGATCAACAGATCAATGGTGGATGCGATCTCGCTGGCCCTCCACTCCGCTCTGGACCACTTGGACAACAAAAACTCATATGTCAGGCTGTTATTCATTTATTACAGCTCGGCATTTAACACAATCATCCCCTCCAAGCTGGTTACCAAACTCGCAGAACTGGGTCTCTGCGCATCCCTCTGCAATTGGATCCTCGACTTCCTCATTCACAGACCACAGTCTGTTCGTATTGGTGCAAATGTGTCAGCCTCGATAACAATCAGCACGGGAGCACCTCAAGGCTGCGTGCTCAGCTACCTACTGTACTCACTCTATACTCATGACTGCATAGCCGGTCACAGTGCGAACTCCATCATCAAGTTCCCTGACGACACCACTGTTGTGGGACCTATCACTGATGGGGATGAGTCAGAGTATAGAAGAGAGATTGAGCAACTGTCCATATGGTGCCAGCACAATAACCTGGCCCTCAACACCAGCAAAACCAAGGAACTGATTGTGGACTTTGGAAGGAGTAGGATGGGGACCCACAGTCCTGTTTATATCAACGGGTCGATGGTTGAAAGCGTCAAGAGCTTCAAATTTCTGGGCGTGCACATCTCTGAAGATCTTTCCTGGTCCGAGAACACTAATGCAATTATCAAGAAAGCACATCAGCACCTCTACTTCCTGAGGAGATTACGGAGAGTCGGTTTGTCAAGGAGGACTCTCTCTAACTTCTACAGGTGCACAGTAGAGAGCATGCTGACCGGTTGCATCGTGGCTTGGTTCGGCAACTTGAGCGCCCTGGAGAGGAAAATACTACAAAAAGTAGTAAACACTGCCCAGTCCATCATCGGCTCTGACCTTCCTTCCATCGAGGGGATTTATCACAGTCGCTGCCTCAAAAAGGCTGGCAGCATCATCAAGGACCCACACCATCCTGGCCACACACTCATCTCCATGCTACCTTCAGGTAGAAGGTATAGGAGGCTGAAGACTGCAATGACCAGGTTCAGGAATACCTACTTCCCCACAGCCATCAGGCTATTAAACCTGGCTCGGACAAAACTCTGATCATTAATAACCCATTATCTGTTATTTGCACTTCATCAGTTTATTTATTCATGTGTGTATATATTTATATAATGGTATATGGACACACTGATCTGTTTTGTAGTAAATGCCAACTATGTTCTGTGTGCTGAAGCAAAGCAAGAATGTCATTGTCCTATAAGGGACACATGACAATAAACTCACTCGAACTTGATCTTGATGTCCTCTCTCATCACTCCTCCAGCCTCTGTCTTCCTCCCCCACACCAAACCTGGCTCCATGTCCATTTGTCCTTCTGTACTTTCACCTATCGCTCACCCACCTCTCTCCCAACTCTCTCCCAACTCTACCTCCTCCCCTTCCCCATCATAGTTTTCCCATCCTTGGTCCACCTATCACCTATTGGCCACTGTCTCACCCATAAGACATAGGAGCAGAATTAAGTCATTCAAGTCTGATCTGCCATTCGATCGTGGCTGATCTATTTTCCCCCCTCAACACCATTCCCCTGCCGTCTTCCTGTACATTTGATGCCCTTACTAATCAATCACCGTTTTTAAAATAACCAATGCCTTCGCCTCCACCACTGTCTGTGCCAATGAATTCCACAAACAAAAAAAGGCAAAAGGTATTGGAGACAATGTAATAATAATTGACAATATTATCAATTCAAAAATGTAAGACTGTAATGATGTTAATAGGTTGTGTACTTATCTCCAATAAAAAATATTTTCAAAAAAAAAAAAAAGAATTCCACATTCACCAACTTCTGACTGAAGAAATTCCTCCTCATCTTTATTCTTCTATTCTGAGATTGTGCCCACAGCTCCTAGACTGTTCCACCACTGGTAACATCTTTTCCACATCTATTCCATCTGGACCTTTATTATTCCATAGTTTTCAATGCAATACCTCCACATCCTTCAAAATAACTCCCTCTCGCCTCATTATGTTGGCTATCTTCCATCTCCCCGCTCTGTCCCAATGCAAGGACTTGACCAAAAACATCAGCAACTCCTTTCAATGGTTCTTTATTATCACATGTACCAAGGTCCTGTGCATAAAAACAGTCCACTGAGTCTATATGCAAGATTCAACACGTTTTGGCGCCAATTTCAAAGTTCCAGCTGCAACTGGCCATAATGGTCCATTGCAGCCATCACCATGATTTGTATCATTCTGTCAACCATTGTCCCTCTCCTCGCCTGGCCACCATCTACATTCGTGCCTGGGGGCGCCTCCCATAGCCAATCATGAGGGCATGGAAGATAAGATGCCTGGTTCTTCTTACCGGCCATTTGTTCAGGTCCGCTGCCGCCGCTGACTCCTTCCACCCTTCTCTCTGGATCCTGGTTTTTGGGGGTGAGTAGTCTTCCAGACAGAATTCACGGTTTTGCGGTGAGAGAGCCAGGCCCTTCGGGAGCTTTCCCCACAGATGATGCTCAAACTGCTGAGTTCCACCAGCAGTTTGTTTTTTGTTCCTTATGTTGCACTTTATTAGAACAGTGTAAAAGAACAAAATACATATCAGCTCCGTGTGTGAAATAGATGAAAGATTAGTGACACTCAACTAGAAACTAAGGGTTAACGCGTTGCTCCATTGTAGTGGAGACTATATAGTAAACATTGAATGCGTTGCTCTGAATTGGACATCATGCACATAAATCACTACTTAACTTGGAAGAAAGGCTTGGGTCCCTGGACTATAGAAAGAGGAAATGATGCATCTCCTACAGTTGCATGGGAAGCTGCTGTGCAAAGGCGAGTAGTTATTGGGGGAGGTTGGAATTGGAACAGAATGTCATGGAGTTTTTAATCCTTATGGACTATCCAGACACAATGCACCAATTGTGGATGAGCCATCGTTCTGTAAAGATTCATCTGATGTGCTTGTATTGTTCCTTTCAAAAAAGGATTGCAGGAAATTCTGATAATTAAGTACATACCTTTTGATCGTTTGTTCGTAACTGGTTAATTTTAATTAGCTGTGCATGTTAGTTCAGCAGAAATAAGCATTTTTTTGAGACACTGTGCGGAAGCAGGCCCTTAAGCCCACCGAATCCGCACCGAACAGTGATCCCCGCACACTTACACTATCTTACACACACTAGGGGCAATTTACACTTATACCAAGCCAATTAACCTACCAACCTATACGTCTTTGGAGTGTTGGAAGAAACTGAAGATCTCTCAGAAAACCCACACGGTCACGGGGAAAACAGACAAACTCCATACAGACAACACCCGTGGTCGGGATCGAACCTGGGTCTCTGGCGCTTCAAGCACTGTATGGCAGCAACTCTATCACTGCGATACTGTGCTGCCCCTACCAATCACAAATACAAAGGAGATTAGAATTTATGTATTTTTTTCTTGCCTCAAGTGTGGTCAATGAAGTCTTGTTGTTAATCCTGGCTAAATTGGAGCACCTCGGACTTCAAAATGGGGTAAAGCTTCAGGGTTGCTGGGAGATTTGGTCTATTTGGAATGGCTCTTTGCAGAGCTGGGACAAGCTGCGAAGAGGTGCCAGAGTGTCTGGAGCTTAGATACAATTTGCAAGCAAAGAATGGGATTATCTCCAAACCCTGTCAATTAGGTGCAAAATGCATAGAATGCAAACCAGACATACACCTTGTAAATAATTGTAAATAATGTTGCAGAGTTTGACTTTGCCGAGTGTTGATTGGATGAGATGTTGAGCCTTGTCTGGGTTTTCTGTAAATCAGGGTAAATGTTTCTAAGTTGGCTTCCTCTTAAAGTCCATTTTGAATACAATGTATTGAGCTATTGTATCATTGGGTTAGGGGAATACCTGTTATGTTGGGGTTAATCGATATCTGTAATTGGGTTGTTAAGAGACCAGCCCCGTGTGGTTCGGCCCCTCGAGGTCCCGGGACATATAAACGTCCGTTACCACGAGGCTCAGCATCGATTTTCTGGGAGAGCGCTTGAGACTGCATGAAATTCTGGAGTGTCTCTGTCTGAGCGAGGCCTAGAGGGCTTAAACATGCAGATACGAGGATCGAACCCGTGGTGGGATAGGTACAGTAGTTGAACTGTAACGTGCTTTTGGTAAGATAAAGATTAGTTGTTTCAAGTGCTTGGTTCAGTGTTTATACTGAAACTAGTCTGGGGGGAAGCTTAGAAATGAGCATCAATGTAGGAAACAAATCAACCATCTTGAAAACAGCAATGCTAAAATTATGTGATAATTAGTTTATGGCAATGTTGATTGGAGGATAAATATAACCAGAACATGAGGCGGCTGAGTACCATGGGGTGCTTTGGGGTCAGACGGCATCTGAAGGATGGCACTATGAGCATAGAGCACTCCTCCATACTGCATGTGAATGTCAACCATGTTTTTGTACTCGGGTCTCTGATGTGTGACTTCAATCCACAGTCTAATGACGGAGACAGGAAAGCTACCAACTGAAAAACCATGTCATGTCAAACAAATGAATTATGAATCAGCATTTCTGAACTCAACTCTCTGCTTTGTAATGTGAAGGTACAGGTATTTGTGCTCCACTGGAGTGCAGCTAGTGTGATGCAGGGAAATCGCCTGTGGGAAAAGTAAAGTATTGGAGGAATTCAGCATGTCAGGCAGCATCTGTGGATGAAAATAAACAGTCGATGTTTCGGTTCTGTACCCTTCTTCAGACTAAAGGGTCCCAATCCAAAAGATTTTGTGTCCAATTCCATCCACAGATGTTGCCTGACCCATTGGCTTTTTGCTCATGATTCCAGCGTTTACATAGATACATAGATACATAGAAATTAGGTGCAGGAGTAGGCCATTCAGCCCTTCGAGCCTGCACCGCCATTCAATACGATCATGGCTGATCATCCAACTCAGTATCCCGTACCTGCCTTCTCTCCATACCCCCTGATCCCTTTAGCCACAAGGGCCACATCTAATTCCCTCTTAAATATAGCCAATGAACTGGCCTCAACTACCCTCTGTGGCAGAGAGTTCCAGAGATTCACCACTCTCTGTGTGAAAAAGTTTTTCCTCATCTCGGTCTTAAAGGATTTTCCCCTTATCCTGTAGTCTCTTGTGTCTCCAAATTGCCTCTGGATCTCAGTCAGGAGGTTCAGCATTTCTGCCATCAGCTTATGGTCCTACCCTTGATATTTTGGAGGGTAATTGCAGAAATAACCACATGACATGCCTGGCATTCCCAAACAAGTTCTGGCTTGTTATTTGTTGTGAATGCATGTGCAATGATCTGCAAATGATCCATGTTCACTATTATTTGAATCATATTATAAATATTAAATCCGCCCACAGTACCTTAACGGATGGCATGGTGGCACAGCGGTAGAGTTGCTGCCTTACAGTGCCAGAGACCGGGTTTGATCCTGTCTATGGGTGCTGTCTGTACAGATATTGTACATTCTCCCTGTGACTGCATGGGTTTCCTCCAGTGCTCCGGTTTCCTCCTACACTCAATAAACATACAGGTTCATAGTTTTTATATTTTTTTATTTTTATTTATTAGAAGTACATTACATTACAACCACATACATTAGTACTCGTCATTTATATCTTCTTACAATTAATGTACTCCATTTATTTTTTACACTAGAAAAGGAAAAGATTGAAAGAAAGAAGAAAGTGAAGGAAAAAGTGAAAGTGTAGGAAATGTGACAACAAAAAAGGACGAAGACCCTATAAGAGCAAAATTAAAAACAAAAGAAAAAGAGTTAAGAAATAGACCCTAGGAAAGAAAGAGAGAGAGAAAGAGGAAAAAGAGAGAAACAAATATTTTTATGAGCATTACATAAATGGGACATACCAACTCTTCAACTATCATCCCCCCTTACCTGACCTCAATTTTTTTTTTAAAGTACTTTTGCACCCTATGTTTGTAATAATTCTATAAATGCAGACCACGTCAGGTGGAAGTGATCTGGTTTACCTGCTAGGAGGAGTCTTATCTCTTCTAGGTGTAATGTTTCAAACATATTTGAAATCCACATATTTATAGTTGGTATTGGAGCCTTCTTCCAACATTTTAGAATTAGCTTTTTTCCAGTTATTAACCCATAGTCCATTAGTTTCTTTTGAAACACATTTAGTTCTGGACCATCTTCCGTTATACCGAAGATAATCCATTCTGCTTTGGGTATCAGTCTTGTTTTAAATAACTTTGTAAAGATTTCAAAAATTTCATTCCAAAATTTTTGAATTTTTGTACAGAAAACGAATGAGTGCGCTATAGTAGCTTCTTGGGATTGACATTTATCACAAATAGATGATACATTTGGGAAAATTTTATGAATTTTAGTTTTCGAATAATATAATCTATGTAAAATTTTAAATTGTATTAAAGTGTGTCTTACATTAATCGAGCATTTATGCACGTTTATGCACAGCGGTAGAGTTGCTGCCTTACAGTGCCAGAGATCGGGTTTGATCCTGTCTATGGGTGCTGTCTGTACAGAGATTGTACATTCTCCCTGTGACTGCATGGGTTTCCTCCAGTGCTCCGGTTTCCTCCTACACTCAATAAACATACAGGTTCATAGTTTAATTGGCTTTAGTAAAATTGTAAATTGACCCTGGAGTGTAGGATAGTGTTAGTGTACGGGGTGATGGCTGTTGGGCACAGACTCAGTGGACTGAAGGGCTTGTTTCCGAACTCCCTAAAGTCTAATGATGTTTGCTTTTGTGTACTTTCTTGCAATAGCTCTTAACCTCTAAGCTTGAGCGCATCAGTTGATAGTTTCTTCATACATAGCCTACATCTCATCTCTTCTGATCTCCAAGGTGGTGAGGTTGTAAACTTGCATTCCTAATAACTCCATCTATTCACCATAACCCGATCATCCTTCCAATTAGTCAAGAACTCTAACCTGGTCAAAGAGCAGTGGGTGATGCTAAATTTCTCACCAGTTGAGATGCTGATACTTTGCCCTGTATAATGACTGTAGCTTTGAGGGAGATTCTGTGTGTGCTGAGTTAACAAATGTCAAAGAAATTCTGCCGGAGCAGAAGGAAGCTAGAAGGAAAATATCAAATTAAATCCAAACTGAACCCATTGAATCTGTGACTATTTCAAACCCTACCTGAGAATGAGGACATATTCATTCATTCAATCTTTGATACCCTGGGACCCATTGGGCCCACACAAGATAATCAGAGCAAGTGTAGGCCACCTGACCCTTTCAACCTGTCCCATGCATTTAATACGATCATGACTTATTACCCTACGTTTCAACCCCTGTTCTTTGCCAGATTTCCTTAGCCCTTAATTTGCTGATCTTTCACAATGCATTTAACTCCAATTTAAATACTCTAATGGTCCAGCCTTCAATACTCTCTGAGGCAGAACATTTCAAAGATTCACTCTCCTCTGCAAGAAGAATCATTTATGTATCTATGGACCATTCCCTTGTCCTGAAACTATCCTCCCTCATTCAAGATTCTCCCACTACTGAGACCATCTCAATGTCTACTCTGCCATACCCCTTTGGAATCTTAAATGTTTCATTAAGATCACTCTTTATTCTTTAAAACTCCAAAGAATGCAAATCCTTCCTTGGTATGACAACCCTCTCATTCCTGGAATTAGCCTGGTGAACCTCTTTTGGACCGCCTATAGTGTCACTACATCCTTTCTGAGATAAGGGGACCAAAATATTACAGGTGTGGCCTCACCAGCACTCTGCACAATTGTAACATAACCTCCCTATTTCTAAAGTTCAATCTTGTTGCAGTGAAGACCAATATTCCCTTTGCTTGTTCAATTACTTGCTGCAGTTGCCTGCTAAATTTTAGCGATTCATACATAAGAATGCCTAGATCCCTTTTTATTTGTTTGCAGTCATTTTGATTTGGATGATCTGTCTTTACTCAGGTTGGGTAGCCTTGTGGAGAACACCAACCGAACAGTAGGTACTGCGGACTGCATAGGAGCAGTAGGTCTGGAAAGAATACATGAAACACAGGCACATAAACTGTGCTAAACAGTGAATAGTCGATATTTGCATGATTTGTCGTGATTAAATGTTTAAATAATATTTTTAATATTGAATTGCTTGGGCCTTCAAATCAACTGTTTCAAGCAGACACAGAAAAGGCTATTTTGTCTTTATGCCTAATCACTAATGAGATGAGTTGCTCTGGCAAGCCAAGTACTCCTTTGTCATCCCTAATTTTTCTTGTGCCACATTCTTGGTCAACTGCAGAGCATATTGTAAACATGATCCCTCTGCACTGTTAGGATGGGGCATTTTTTCTGGGATAGATACATAGATACATAGAAAATAGGTGCAGGAGTAGGCCATTCGGCCCTTCGAGCCTGCACCGCCATTCAATATGATCATGGCTGATCATCCAACTCAGTATCCCGTACCTGCCTTCTCTCCATACCCCCTGATCCCCTTAGCCACAAGGGCCGCATCTAACTCCCTCTTAAATATAGCAAATGAACTGGCCTCAACTACACTCTGTGGCAGAGAGTTCCAGAGATTCACCACTCTCTGTGTGAAAAAGTTTTTCCTCATCTCGGTCTTAAATAAAAGTTTTTCCTCATCTCGGGATTAGATAAGTGTCTCGGCAAGTTTCAAGCAATAGTGACCTTGAAGCATTGATGCAGGCCTCTAGGCAGCAGATCTATTGTAGGGTATTATAAACATCGTCTTTACCGGGTAACAGTCCGTGAGCCCCAAGAGATAGCAATGGCGCTTGTCTGTACACCATGTGAAGAAGCTACAATCTGCTGTAAACACCATCTCTCCGGTTATCCTTTATATTTAGAAATATGCATGGAAGGCAATGGTTTAATGCGTGCATAAAATAGTTTATTTTGGACCAGAAAGGAGGCAGATCCTCTCACAAAATTTTATAAAAGAATCTCAATAAGCAGTTGAATGACTAAGGTATAAAAAGCAAAGGATCAGGTGCTGATAAATGGATTGGTATATATGGATACTTAAAAAGTATGAACCTTTGAATTCCTAAAGCTTAAAAGGTTACAAACCAAATGCTGATTTTTAGTTTTTAAGTTTAGAGATACAGGGCGGAAAAAGGCCCTTCAGCCCAACAAATCCGCACCAAACAAAGATCCCCACACATTAACACTATCCTACACACACTAGAGTCAATTTATACATTTACCAAGCCAATTAACCTACAAATCTGTACGTCTTTGGAGTGTGGGAGGAAACCAAAGATCTCGGAGAAAACCCACGCAGTCACGGGGAGAACGTGCAAACTCTGTACAGACAGCACCTGTAGTCAAAATCGAACCCGAGTCTCTGGCGCTGCAAGTGCTGTAAGGCAGCACCTCTACCGCTGCACCACCATACCGCCCATGATCAATGGGATTAGTATAGATGGGTACTTGATAGACTACATGGACATAATTAAAAAGGGCCTGTCTCTGTGCTGTGTGACTCTATGCCTTGAAAGTTCATTGAGCAGTCATTATAAATGAGTGCACTATTAAGAACTCACCTTAGACCATGTTAATGTGACATGACAGAGATCATGAAATTTTACAGTGGTACTACTTTATATGAACCTGAACTTAACCAGTGCAAGTGCTATTTCTTGCTTTCACTGGAAAAGCTTATGCATTGCTCAGCCCTGGATGACAAGCAGAATTACCTGCAGCAACTTCAGGACCTCTGCAGAGAGCCACAAATGCAAGAAAATCCCCAGGCTGCTGTCAGTTTTACAAGGCACTGATAGACAGTTTTATTATTACTCCAAAACTGGAGCCTCTGTTGCAGCAGCAGAATTGTTCAAAACTGGTGTTCCAGGACATGTTTTTAATTGTCTACTACACATTTGCTGTCACCCACAAGTGTAATGCATAGTGTACAATATGCAAGACTTCTAATTATATCAAAAAATGTAAGAGCAGGAAAGTTATAAGATAGGGAGCCAACAAGCACTGAGCCAAGTCTTTTGTTTGAGATAAAAAATGACAATTAATTTGAGTCATTTCAATAACCAAACAGATAAAACGGCCTTTCTTAAATCTAGGTATTGAACCTACTGTTGCTACAGAACGTGAGCTGAATGAGAATGGATAAATACCCATTTGTGGAAATAAAACTGATGAGCGTGCAGTCTAGGAGCAGTACAGTGACAGTCTACAAGCATAGATGAGCAAACATGGTGAGCAAAGTTCATCATTCAGACCTATTTTCAATGGAAGATAAAAGTAAAGGTCAAATAGATTTAGTCCTGACATGGGCATCGTTAAGTGATTATGAACAACTGGGATCTAGATCTGCTGTAATGATTCACTGGCTCTGTAGATAGGAGAGATAATTTCCCAGTGAGTTAGAATGATCTCTGCCGGCTGTTATAAATCCACTTGCTAAACTCGCCATGATAGTAAAATTGACTGCTGTGAATGTGCTGGATCTTCATGAAGTTTAACCAGGCAGTCAAACCCTCTTTCAGCACATCCATTTAAACAAATTAATAGAAATTAAACTAAAAATGTGCAGAATAATTAAGCTATTGTCTATGCCCTTACAACCCAAAAAGGTAGTGTAGGTTATTATGCAGTTTATTTTTAATGTTTCAGTCATGGTCCTTTAAGTTTGGAATTTTCCTGTTGGTGCAGTTTGTAAATTGAATTGTTGCATGACAAATTTTATTTGGCATGAAGCATTTTATAATTACCATCCCATAACATAGCTTCAGGATTTATTCAAAACAATGTGCTGCTTTCTAATAACTTCAATTGTTTCATCAGAAATCTCCCCTCCATCAAAAAATCTGAATTGTGGATGCTCAACGATAATTGTGCAGTTTCTGAACTATTTGCAGTTCTTCGTTTAATAAAGCAATTCGTGACATCATCATCAATTAACCCAACATCTAACTAGTGAATATTGTTTGGAAACTTCTGGAACAGCCAAGTAAATATAATGCAATTAAAACCAGTCAGACTGGATATATTGTCACAAATGCTCAACAATCGAACTCCCCAAATTCGCTCTAAGAAGGTGATGAGATAATTCGCTCTAAGAAGGTGATGAGATAATCCTCACATTTACAACAGTACTCATGAAGTTGGACACCATCCAGGTTAAAATAATCCACTTGACTGCCTGTCCATTCATGACTTAAAAAATTGCTGACCCTCACTGCAGCCCTGGCTACTCCCAAGCCAAACCATTGACACCCACACCACTGCCAGCCCATCTCGGCCTCAGCCCAGAGCTTCCTTGGCAACTCCCAGGCCGGCCCTATCATCACCAACGCTTACCTGCACTCTGGACGCCGGGGTCACTGACTCCACCAATCCTCGCCTCCCCCACCCCTCCCATCAATCCGCCCGGCTGTTCATTCTACTGGGTTCCAGGCCCAGTTCCTGGATAGGATCCTGAAATCCTTGAATCCACTCTGCCGGCTCCAACTGCATCATGAGGATTGACTCTCAGATTATCAGATTATCAGATTATTTAATGACCACACAGTCAAGCTGGTGGAATTCAGATTATTTAATGACCACACAGTCAAGCTGGTGGAATTTTAATGATCACACAGTCAAGCTCCTGGGCCTTACTGCTCCCCTGGTGAGGCTATGTATTCCAGGACATCTGAGATGACCTCTTTCTTTAGTAAACTTAATTCCCCCCCTTGCTCTCATGGATGGATACGTCACTTCCATCTCCTGTGGATCCTGTAGTTGTGCTCCCACTCCCACTACCCCCAGATTTAACAAGGTCCTCATCTTTCATCCCACTTTCTCTGCATCCAACACATCATCCTCCGACATTTCCGTCACCTCCAATGTGATCCCAAAACCAGCCACATCTTCTCATCCCCACCCCTTTCTGCCTTCCACAGAAATTGATCTCTCTGCAATTCCTTGGGTCACATCCCCTTCCTGCCCAAACCTCACCCTCTCCAAGAACCTCCCCCTGGAACTGTGGGAGATGCAACCTCTGTCCCTATATCTACTCCCTCTCCTCCCTCCGCAGATCCCAGCAGTCCTTACAGGTTAGTTAGAGGTTCAGGTGCACGTCCAATTACAATTGATTGTCGAGGCCTACTGGATCTCCAGGTTTTCTAACCTTTATAACTCCACTTTCCATTCCCATACTGCCCTTTCTGCCCTAGGCCTCCTCCTTAGCCAGAGTGAGGCTACATTGAAACTGGAGGACAGCACCTCATATTCTGCTTGGATAGCTTACAGCCCAATGGTATGAATACTGAATTTTCCAATCTTAGGTAACTACAAACCCAACTCCCCTCCTCTTCTCCCCTCCCCCCCCTCCCCAAACCCATGCTGTCATGCTAACCTTGGTTGTTGGGTAATTATATTATGCAACAGGGGCCGTTTGGTAGAGGCCCTTTGTCTTATTGAAGCGATCATCCTCTTATACACGCCTGGAAACATGGATTTAGCAGCAGGATTCCAAATATCCACATACATAAATATCATACACACAACACAAGGAGAACTATGGTTGGGGGTGTATTAATTCCAAAATAGAGATTGCAGTTTATGAACAGTATCTCATTAATCCCACAGTTTAATTCTACTTTGGGGGAAGTTTGTTGAAGTTGAGATGCAATTTTTTAGCAAGAAAGATTGAGAAGGCTGTTACTGCAATGACAGTGCTCCCTTGAGCAATGAAAAAATGATTAGATTCGAAGCCAAAACTATAACTGTTGTGGCAAAGCTCATATTTACTTCATATCTTGAAGATAATGCTGATCATTTGGCTCCTTTAATTGTATTGAAATATTTGCCCCTGCTGTTTAAATTAGAAATACCTCTTTCAATCAAGATGCATATGTTTTCTCTTCCCATCTCCAAATGGTATGTTGCATTATAACAATGTGCCTGTTTACTATATAGCAAGGGTCAAAAATAATAATTAACGGATTAATATCATGCAGCATTTTAACAAGAAGAATTTGTGAAAATTATTACGCATATTTTACAAAATGATTTCTGGAAATGAGAAATAAAATATCAGAATATTTAAGAAACAAGAAACTTTAGATGCTGGTTAATACACAAAAAGACACAAAGTGCTGGACTAACAGCAGGTCAGACAGCATCTCTGGAGAGATTACATTTTGGGTGGTCTCGAACTGAAACATCATCCATCTATCTTCTCCATAGATGGTACCTGGCAGGCTCACTTACTCCAGCACTTTGTGCCCTCACAATATTTAATCTCATTATTGCACATTATTATAGTCAGAAGACTTCATGGTCCATTTAAAAAAAAAATTCAAGCTTATATAGAATCATCAAGCCGTACGGAATGGAAACAGGAACTTTGTCCCACAACTTTGTACCAGTCATTTACACTATTCCTACACTTATCCCACTTTATTCTCTTCACATTCCCCAAAATAAATTCTAACCCTCACCCATATATTAGGGGTGATTTACATTGGCCAATTGACCTAACAACACCTGTGTCTTTGGGATGTGGGATGAAATCAGAACACAGAGGAAACCCAAAAAAAGGGGATGTGCAAACTCCTCCCAAACGGCACCGGTAGTCAGGAATGATTGCAGGTCTCTCAGCGGTATCTCCATTCAATCTGCCACTGTATTTAAAGTTTAAGGTTAAATGTGGTTTAATGTAAAGGAAAAGGGAACATAACTCATACAGAGGCGGCTGCACTGTTTGAGAAGACTCCACTCCTTCAACATCTGCAGCAAGATGCTGCAGATGTTCTACCAATCGGTGGTAGCCAGTGCCATCTTCTTCACTGCCTTGTGCTGGGGGAGCAGGGCGAAGTCCGCGGATGCAAGTAGGAACAACATACTCAGCAGGAAGGCTGGCTCTGACCTGGGGGCGATGTTGGATTCATGGGAGGTTGTCTTGGAGGGGAGGATGCTCCTCAAACTGCAGAGCATCTTGGACAATACAGCTCGCCCCCTCCATGACACATTGTTCAACCTGAGGTGTACCTTCAGCAACAGACTTGTTCCATCAAGTTGCAGGACAGAACACCACATGAGATCCTTCTTTCTTGTGGCTATCAAACTGTACAACTCCTCCCCCTTTTGTCGTGGAGTAGACTGAGACTGAATCCCCCCACACCACCACCTCCCCAATCCTTGCACATCTCCCAAGCCTTTCCACTCGTCACTTTAATTTCATGTTTCATGTATTTTGTGTTTTGTGTATTTTGTGTTTTTATGACTGTTGGCAGATCAATTTCTCTCCTGGGATGAATAAAGTTCTATTGTATCGTATCGTATACTTAATACCAGTTACCCAAAAAACATTGGTGGCAGTGCACAGCAATTTGCTCAGAGTCTGCAGATGGATTATTTTATTAACATCATTCGACTAACAACATGTGTGTGTTTTATGTACAGGGACACCCATTAGTTTGTAAAGAACAGTCCAGGGTGCGACATAAATTAACATACTCTAACACAAGTCATTACATTTTTAAATACCAGGAAGTTTAAACAACAGATGATCTTCGAGGTATTAAAATATTTCTGAACGCTATGGTTTTGATATTACAATGAAGGCTGGACATCGAAGATGTGATGTGTAGAATTTTGCATATGGTTGTTGGCTCAATGTTCCCGAAAGGTCGATGATGTTAATTAGAATTAGCACAGTCCACATCTCTGGAACAAACATGGCTGTAAAAGCAGATCAGTTCACTGCCAACTTCCTCGCTTTGGCTGTTGCCTTCAGCGTGATTAGCATCTTTGAGATGAGATTTATCTTGTTCAAAAAATATTTTATTTCACATCTACCTTCAATGTTACTAAAACAAACACTGAAATTGCTCTCACAATTAAATGTGACACACTTGGAAGACAGCAAATGAAACACAGCAGAGAGGAAGAAACAAATGACTGCCTGACTTGAAGTAATAGGGATCTAACTAATGTCAAAATATTTATTTGCTAGAAAGCTTTTTGCAACAAGATGTTTGGATTTTACAGAAGCAGAGACTGGCCTGGGGAAATTATTTATCAAAAATATTGGCAACTTATTCATTGCTCTTATTTTTATTAACACACTGTGTTATGGGCAATGCACTAGAAATAACACAGGAAATGAATGGAGAAATTTCAATATCTTTCGGTTTCATTTACCTGAAGTCGCCTTGCACTGGTTTGCATTGGATTTCACATCTACGACCAAGTGCCAGTGTAATAAATACTTGCTAACTTCCTTGAATAATTGCAACATGGCACTATTTCAATTTTAATAGATGCATTAATATAGAAGCACAATAAATAACGTTTGACAATTCAATCACATAAACTCTTGCACATAAAATGCATGGGTCTGTAATTTAGGAAATCATATCAGGAGAAACACAACGGTTCTTAAGAAATGGTAATTGCCTAATGCCTACAATAATAAATTAAACTGGACAAAATATAACATACTGAAGACATTTAGCGGATTCATTCTTAATGATAAAGGGGGACATTTGATCGTAAGTGAAACTTGCAAACAGTTTTGTTGAAAAGGAGACCACACTTCGAGTGACCAAATTCTTGTTTTCAGTAAATATCAGAAACTAATAATAATACCTAGGATTAGAAGGGTCAGAGTGCAGGAACTCAACCTGAGATATTCCTCCAACATATTTGTTCCACTGGTAACATTAAATTATCAGCAGTCATGGTGATATCTCTCATGCAGCAAACAATGAAATAACAGTCAAGTATCACACACTTTGTGGTGGTCCACGATTGGCAGGTAGGTTCAACTTCATAATAAATAACATTAATAAATTTGCAGGAGCAATGTTTTAGCAAAAACATTGATAGTTCTGAATGGACAAGTGTTAATGGTGAGAATTTTTAAAATATTAGTTTTTAACTTAGACTGTGGTATATTGCTCCTTTGTTGAAATTATATAAACTGGCTGCTGTCATTTTAAAATGTCTCAAAATGTTTTTTGATTTCAAAGAACCATTAAATCTCATGGTTCCATAGAATGGTAAAAGGAGGCAGCCATTCAACTCTTTGATGTCATCCTGGCCCTCTGCAAAAGCAGGAATTGGGGAACATACGTTAAGAGTAAGGGGAAAGAGATTAAAGATTGATTTAGCCACTACTCCAGGGAAGGTAAACACCAGAGACTCATTGCCTCCCTATCCTCAGTTCCAGTGCATGCAGATCCAGGTAGGAGAAGCCTACTTTGATGAAATGGGTCTCAAGTGGCAATTGTAATCTTCTGTGATTGCGTATGAGGTAGTACATTTTAGTTAAATTAAAATTATTTTAAAAATCAAAGTAAACATAGAAAATAGGTGAAGGAGGCCATTTGACCCAAGTAATTGAACTTTGAATGTCGATGAGGCATGGGATATAGAAGAGCAGGATTTGGAATTCATGTTCACAAGATGTTAAAAGCACCATTCCTACTAGGCAGGGATACAAAAACCTAACGGGACATTGGGCTTTCTGGCAGATGGTAGAGACTATGAAATGCAAGATGTAGTTATGAATATTTGTAAAATCTGAGTAAAAACACAGGTAAGTATTGGGGGGTTTTCGGCTCTTTTGTAGAAATAAAATGACCGTACAAAAAAAAGAGGAAGAAGATCTATTCACGTGGATGCAGCCTGGTCTGAAAGAAAATGTAAATTCTAAGTAAGGACCTAGAATTTATAGCCAGAATGATAGTGAGGTTATAAGCATTACCATCATCTTGGAACCAATCCAAGAACAACTTCTGGAGTGAAGCCTGAAGCTTCCATCAGTAATTACCTGCTCTACCTCAGGGTCTGCTATTGCAGTCTTCTTTGAGGTAATCAACAGAGCTCAGAAAATGTCTGCACTTCAATCATTTATGAAGTATTCTCGCCATATAAAAAAACACTGAAAACGTTTCACCTTGAATATGAAAATTTAATGACATTCTCAGCTATAGTCACTGCTTAACAGCTTTTCCAGGACAAACATTTTCTTCTCTGTTCATTATCATTCCTTCAAAATATTTTCTCAACATTTTCTTTTTTTTTAAATGTTTTTTTGTTTTGTAAACCTTATTTGTATTTATTTAGCTTCTACTTTCATCTTATGCTGCATCCTAATCTTTGTTCGTAAAATCTTGAAAGGTTGCAAGAGTTATTTGTTATGCTTTTAAACATTATTTTGATGCCTAGAAGGAGCATTATTACAGTTGCAAATGAGCACTTGATCTTTTTACTTTATTCA
This sequence comes from Malacoraja senta, assembly GCA_038087875.1. Classification (NCBI taxonomy): domain Eukaryota; kingdom Metazoa; phylum Chordata; class Chondrichthyes; order Rajiformes; family Rajidae; genus Malacoraja; species Malacoraja senta. Next base: position 174,206,067 of record CM075977.1, read on the forward strand.
TATAGGTATTTATCATAGTCTGGATGAAAATGAAATACATGTTCTATTCCAACTGTAGATTGACGTGATCTCCGACATTTTGACACAGAATGACCCGACATCAGATTCAGCATTGTTCCTTTACCCATATGCCTACTTTTTTTTTTAACAGAAAATTATTGCAAAGGAAATTTGCTCTCTTGCTTCCAATAGAGAACTGTCATCTTAGGAGCAACCAAAACTTGGAGAAGGAAGTGCCCTGGCTGTACTTTTACTTCTAATTTTTGCTATAAAAATATGAGATCATTTCCAAGATAAGAGATATCAGAGAATATAGAAATTAGAGCTGTGTTCCAGTGCCTATTCCTAACATGGCAAAGAGGAAGATATGGAGTTGCAATGCAATCTCCTGCCTGACCTTTAAATAGATGCAGTTATCTAACATCGATTTTTTTTAAATCCGATTCCCGAGGGTGTTAAATTTGAATCAGAATGCTTTGTCTACATTGAAACACACTTCGTACATGCAGTGAAGGAAAAAAAATGTATTTGAGCTTAATTTTTTTTGCTCAAATGTTGCTGCTAGATTTGAGTCATAGAGACTTGAGTCATAGAGAGAAACATTATCAAAGAATGCTCTTCAGCCATGAAGTCTACACCATCTATCAACCAACCATTTTGCACTGCTCCAATATTAATGCAATTTTCAGTTCTCCCCACATTAATTTATACTGATCTTAGACTGATGTACAAGACCAATGTAGAGTTCTAGCATGAAGATGTCAAAGGAACAATTCCCATTCTTTCTGTAGATTAATTCCATTCCAACCGAAGCTAGTTGGGTATGAGGTGCAACACCACAGCTTCACAATTTGCACATATTCTATCCCCATTCATATTTTTTGTCTTTTCTTTTCTGGCCTTTGTCCAGCTATCTGCCCATCAACATCACTGGCAGTGTCTATTGGAAGTTTAAAAACATACTATGCAGAATTTTTGGACAATTGGATTAGATGATTGAAATATAATGGGTAGCAAGTGCCTGAAATTTCCAGCTGGTGATGCTTGGCTTGCGGAGGCTGAAAATCAATATATTACTTCCTATATATCATGATGTTCAAATAGAAGTAATGTTGAAGAGAGTCCCTAAGCTTCCATGTACCTAATAAACTGGCAGATCTTGGAATTTACTTTATTCAAGGTGAATTGCCAGGAATTTGAAGACTGACATAATTCCTTAAAATATTTTTCATTCGCATAATTTCTTGCTTGACTTGCAAGCTTAATATGTTCTCTTTTAATAGCATTGGTTTGATCCTTGGGGTCCAAGTAAGTTAGATTGCATTTGTCAACAATTGTTAATGAGTTCATTGATTTACTTGGATCATCCATTTTATTCATAACTTCTAGGATCACCACTCTTTAAAGTATAATTTATTATTCTTTTCCTGCAGATAAATTGATAGTTTGCCAAGTGAATGCAATACTGACATGATTTAACATGATATGCTTCTAACAAACAATCCTGTGCTTGAAATTAATAGATCCTTGGAGAGAGAAATTCAACAATGTTTTTCTCAAAATTGACATTTTGGAGATGAATTTCAAGTTGTAACTTCTCTTAAAAATGTTTTGGTTCAATAGTGGATAACATTGTTTCAGGCAGTGCGAAGCCTAATAGATACTAATATGGGTTTCATTAAAGTATCATCATCAACATTTTAGTTTGGAAAATTTTAATACTTGTCAATAATCAATTATTGTAAACAATCATACGTAATTGGTAATTCAAGTTTCACTGTACCTTAATTGGTACACGTGACAATAAACTGGCCTTTGAACCTTTGAACCTTAATCAGGTAGAAGCATTAACGTTTTACCCATTTCTGCTAGTTTCTATATCAAAATAGATGATCCAACAAGCATTCATATCTTAATACTGCCAAAAGTTAATTTCAAATATAAAAATGAGGAATGCTTGCATTGTGGTGAATCAATCATGACTGTGGCTCACTTCACTAGATAATGATAAGATTAAAGAAATAATTCTAGTATCAGTATCAGCCCATTGGATCGTTAATAGCAGCCAATGCTGGATAGGAAGAATAAATGCTTTAATTTCTTCAACACAGTGAAAGTTTTTATAATGCATTTTAGGTATTTTTGGGGGCAATACCTTCCAAACACATTCCGAGGACAGATATTTTAGATGTGAGCACATGCAGTTAGTTGCTTCTTTAGGACAGGGCATCGGGGAATAGTGATAATAACATAGTTGAATTTCCGATACAATCGTTTTTAAACATAAACTAGACTAAGTGCAGAGCCGTTCGATCTGCTCCCCCAACACAATATTTCCGCCACTCACCCATTCCCCTAACGTTACCTGTTCCCCCAGTGCAATATTCCACCACTCACGCATAGCCCCCAACTGTACAGGCGCAGCTCATTTCCCCTCATCCTTCAGCACTCCCTCCCCCTCCTCTTCACCTTCCCTCTTCTTTCCCCTCTCCTCCTACCCTCCCCCAATCCCTCCCTCACCTCTCCCACTTTCGCCTTTCCCCTACCTCCAGTCACTCCCTTCCTCCCTCCCTCTATCTCCTCTCCCCTCCTACCGCCTCCTATCCCTCTATCCCTCACTCCTCACCCCTCCTATCCCTCTATCCCTCATTCCTCACCTCCCCTCCTATCCCTCTATCCCCATTATCCCTCCTCACCTCGCCCACTGCCCTCTATTCCCTACTCCCTACAAAACCCCACTCCACCCTTCTCTTCCTCTAATCCCCCTCCCCCCCCACTCTCCCTCCTCACCTCCACCACTTTCCCCCCTCTTCTTCCCAACCCACTCCTCTCCCTCAATCCCCCCACTCTCCCTCCTCACCTCCCCAGGATCTTTTCCCTCTCCTCCTCCCCTCCCCTAATCCCTCCCTCACCTCTCCCTCCCTCTCATTTCCCTATCGTCAGTCACTCCCTCTCTCCATAACTCCTCTCCCCTCCCTACCACCCTCCTATTCCACTATCCCCACCTCCCCCACTCCTCACCTCCCCTATCCCCCCACTATCCCTCCTCACCTCCCCCACTGCCCTCCTCTCCCTCTATTCCCCACTCCCTACCTCCCCCACTCCCCCCCTTCCGCTCCATCTATTCCCTCTCCTCCCTCACCAGACATGAGACAGGAAAAAACTGAAAAGAGGAAGAGATATATTTCTCCGAGGATTTAGAAATTCGGCAAGGCCCCACCGCCGGCGCGAGGACCCACCGCCGCCATGGCTCCAACGCCGTGAGGTCGCCGCGAGGCTCCACCACCGGTGTGAGACCCCACCGCCGCCGCGAGGCCCCACCGCCGCCGCAGCCTCATCGTCGCGAGGCCTCACCGCCGTGGGCTCGATGCCTCCTGGATCGCCACTTGGAACCCCTGCTGGAGCTTCGCAGGTTGAAGCCCGGGTCGGAGGAAGCGGCCGATGGCGCTCGCGGCTGGGCACCATGGAGGCCATGAAGTGGGCTCGGCCGCTCGTCCGCTCTGCACCACAGGGACGCCCACAGACGCAGCTCCAGCCGGCGGAGCGTTAGTGATGCTCACTCCGCTCCCTCAGCTTTATATTCTCCTCACCGGGCATGGCTGGTGCCGCCTGTGACAGACAGTGGACCTAGCCAGCCAGTGCGCTGATGCTGCAGGAAGGGGCATCATCATTCCAGCCACTGACACGAGAGGAGACCAATCTGCGCATGTGCGGATTTTAAGATTTTTAAACCTTAATGACATTTAAAATATACCATTGATCGGAACAAAACCTGTTGCCCTTGGACTATGATGAGTAAGGTGGCGAAAAATCGTAGCGCTATCACATACCGTTTCTGCGCAAATAGAAAAGAATGCAAAACTGGAAGAGCACAAGATCAGAGTATTAGTTATGCATCGATAGATATAGATATAGATAGATAGATAAAGGCAACTGCGTATGAATGAGATCTCACTAACGTTGATTGGGGAATTAGGTAAAAGGGACGTGATGCACACAGTTTATTGTTCTCAACCAATGTACGTTTTATTGAGAAATAAAGAATACATGAGAAATGTCATCTATCTGTGCCCAAGTAAAGAAATTGTTTGTATAGGAAAGAACTGCAGATGCTGGTTTAAACCAAAGAAAGAGACAAAAAGATGGGGAACTCAGTCGGTCAGACAGCATCTCTGGAGAAAAGGAATAGGTGACAGTTTGACGCTTTTTCAGACTAGTTATGAATGCAAATGCCCAAACTTGTGTTCACAACTCAATTTGAAGTTCCAAAGGTAATCAAACAGGGGTTGCAGAGATTCTTGCCAGTGAATTCATAGCTTGCGAAAATTGCATTACAACCAATAAAATTTTGGGGATCGCGAAACATTTTCCGTGATTAAATGGAGCAGTACAAAAAAAAAGTTGTGAAATCAGGGGGGAAAAAAGGGCTTACGGGCCTGTTCCACTTAGGCGACTTTTTAGGAGACAATGCAGTCGACACATGTTCGTGGGTGGTTGCCGAGGTGTCGCCTGCATGGTCGTGAGTAGTTTCCTATTGAAAAATGTTGAAAAATTAGCGGCGACAGTAGTTTTGACGCCATGGAGTGTAGTTCGAATTCTCGTGACGTTGGTGCAGTGGTAGTCAGTCGCCAGGATGACGTACACTGTCGCCAGATGACGTAGGTTGTCACCGGTGCTGACCGGTGAGTTTGATTGGCGCATTGAAAAAACGTAAGCACACAGCTCCATGTGGTGCACTGCATTGAAAAGCAAATTATTATAATACATTTTGATCAATACAACAAACGCAAACACAAGCAGTGCACTGCATTTAAAATTAAGCTATTTTGGGAGGATGTGGGTGACCCTGAAAAGGGACTTATCTTGTGGTCTGTAGTGGGCTCTCTTCCTGGAGTGGTATACTACTGTTTGTGGTGTGGGATGTTTGCTGCTGGTCATGACCTGAGTGGGAAGGCATCATCAGCAACCAGTGTGTAGTGGATGTCAGGGTTTCTTCTCCTGGCAGAGGCTCTGGATCAGGAAAGCCTGCTGTCCCTTCTTCTAGTACTTGCCCATTGTCTTCAGCTCATGACACAGCTCAGGGGAGATTCTAATGAAGTTTCTGAAAGCAGCCTGATCTTCTTGCTGGAGCACAGTCAACAGGTTCTCATAGTGGCCCAACCTGGGTCTCCTCTGGAACAAGGGCCTCAACCACACAGACCTCTTATTGGGCTTCTTCTTCACCATTCTTCTTGTCCTTATGTCTTGCGGATCTATAAGCATGAGGGCTGCTGCAAGCAGCAGGGATTTTTCTTCTACTGAGAGCAATGCCCTCTGAAGTTTCTTCATGGCAGTCATGACTCAGAATGATTGGAAACCCCACCCTGCAAACCCTTTAATAGTAAAATAGGACGATGTCATTGCTTTGGTGGTCATTGTGAATTTATGATGCTTTTATAAGTGATATACTAAGATTTTCAAGTCGTGAAGTCAAGAGAGTTTATTGTCATGTGTCCCAGATAGGACAATGAAATTCTTGCTTGCTGCAGCACAACAGCATATTGTAAGCATAAATACAGAACAGTTCAGTGTGTCTATATAGCATAGACCACACATATACACATAAATAAACAGATAAAGTGCAATAGGCTGTTACAGTTCAGAGTCTGTTTGATGACGAGTTTAATAGCCTGATGGCTGTGGGGAAGTTGCTGTTCCTGAACCTGGATGTACCAGATTTCAGGTTCCTGTACCTTCTACCCAATGGTAGCAGAGAGATGAGTTCATGGCCAGGATGGTGGAGGTCCTTGATGATGTTGGCAGCCTTTTAGAGGCAGCGACTGCGATATATCCCTTCGATGGTGGGGAGGTCAGAGCCGATGATGGACTGGGCAGTGGTCACAACTTTCTGCAACTTCTGCTCCTGGACGCACAAGTTGCCGAACCAAGCCACAATGCAACCAGTCAGCATGCTCTCTACTGTGCTCCTGTAGAAATTTGAGAGATTCCTCTTTGACATACCGACTCTCCGTATTCTTCTCAGGAAGTAGAGGCGCTGTTGTGCTTTCCTTATAATTGCATCAGTGTACTGGGACCAGGAAAGATCTTCGGAAATGTGCACGCCCAGGAATTTGAAGTTCTTGACCCTTTCCACCATCGTCGCATTGATATAAATGGGATTGTGGGTCCCTATCCTACCCCTTCCAAAGCCAACAATCGGTACACAAAAATGCTGGAGAAACTCAGCGGGTGCTGCAGCATCTATGGAGCGAAGGAAATAGGCAACGTTTCGGGCCAAAACCCTTCTTCAGACTGATGGGGGGTGGGGAGAAGAAAGGAAAAAGGGCAGTGCTGATTGTTATCGAGGATGACACATTTCCACCTATACGGACAGACTGTGGTCTGTGGATGTGGAAGTCGAGGATCCAATTGCAGAGGAATGCGCAGAGACCCAGATCTGCGAGTTTGGTAACCAGCTTGGAGGGGATGATTGTATTAAATGCCGAGCTGTAGTCAATGAATAACAGCCTGACATATGAGTTTTTGTTGTCCAAGTGGTCCAGAGCGGAGTGGAAAGCCAGTGAGATCATATCCACAGTTGATCTGTTGTGGCGGTAAGCGTGCTGCAGTGGGTCGAGGTTCTTTTCGAGGTAGGAGTTGATATGCGCCATAATCAACCTCTCAAAGCACTTCATCACCACAGAAGTTAGTGCCACTGGTCGATAGTCATTAAGGCATAACACCTTGCTCTTCTTGGGCACCGGTATTATTGATGCCCTTTTAAAGCAGGTGGGAACCTCAGACCTCAGAAGTGAGAGGTTGAAAATGTCCGTAAAAGCTCCAGCCAGTTGGTTCGCACAGGTTTTTAGAACACGACCGGGTATACCATCAGGTCCAGGCGCTTTCCGAGGGTTCACCCCCCTGAAAAATCTTCTGACGTCGGCCTCTGTGACTGTGACTGAAATACCATCACGGCGAATGGGGGCTCAGTGTTCTCCCTATCAAAGTGTGCGTAGAACACAATTGAGCTCGTCAGGGAGTGATGCTTCGTTGACAATTGAGCTGCCTCCTGATTTCGCCTTGTAGGAGGTGATGTCATTGAAGCCCTGCCACAGTTGCCGAACATCCGTCTCATCCTCCAGCTTGGAGCAGAAGTCCGTTTTGGCCTATTTGATGGCCTTACCAAGGTCGTATCTGGACTTCTTGTAGTCCTCTGTATCTCCAGACCTGAATGCCTGAGATCTGGACTTCAGAAGGGTGCGGATCTCATGGTTCATCCAAGGCTTCTGGTTAGGAAACACTCGGAAGGGATTTTGTTGGGATGCAGTCCTCCACACAGGAAGAAGCAGCACCACAGTATGGTCGGATTTACCGAAGTGTGGGCGAGGGATAGAGGGTTAGGCATCTTTGATGGTCATGTAGCAGTGGTCGAGGGTGTTTGATCCTCTAGTGCTGCAGGAGATATGTTGGTGGGAGTTAGGTCGAAGTCCCCTGCGCTTCAGTCTGACCTGAAGTCCTGCCCGTCAGCCACATTTCCAGAAACAATGGAGGCCTCTCCGATGTTTCCAGTATTTTGTTATATGGTGTTTTTATATGCAATGTATTTTATGTAATGACATCCCTTGTCTGGACCTTGAGTCCAAAATAAAATGTAATAATAATAATTGTGACACCTACACGTTCGTAGCTTGATGCTTACAGGGTCGTAGCTTGTAGTAGCTTGACTTCAGTTGTCGTAGGTGTAGTCGTTGGTGTGTTGAAGGAGGACGTCCTAGGTCCCCGGTTGTCCGGAGCTTGCTGTAGCGTGACTTTGACTAGGTCTTAGGTTGTCGTAGCTTGTCTTAGACATAGTTGTAGGATGGGGTACAGTCGTCGGTTTTTCCGCGATCTGACAAGACTATAACAGTCGCCGGCAGTCACCTAAAAAATCGCCTAAGTTGGATAGACCCATTACTTTTTCAGATAGGAATGCACCTGAAGATAGGGAGAACTACAGAAACAAGAAGATGATGACAAAAAAATGGATGGTGCAGAAAATAGATTAATAAATGAGTTGATGAATATCGTAACAAACTCTAAGACATGCAGAAGTGGTTATAATATTGCTCTGCTTTGCGTTGAGCTGAATTTCAACTGCATTGGACTGTTATCTTAAATTGTGCATAGGATATTTTAGTCCATTGTTTGAACTGGCCTCAAAATTTGTATCCAAAGCAGTCTATCAGAGATAATTAGACATCGATGTAGGGTTTTATTGAATAAGTAGACTGTGTGCATCCTATTATGCTCCTAGTTATATGTGTAAAGTGTCAGAAAGCTGATTTATTGTAAATCTGCTTGTCTATAGAAACACTTTCGCTACTTTCCTCTTGGATTTGTCAGAAATAACTGCTGGTTATAATCTGCAGCCCACCCAGATTCTCATAATTCTGCTGTGACAGCTTTCAGTGTTCATTGATTCCAGAGCAGCAAGGCCATTAGCAATCACCTTAAATTGAGGTGTAGTTGATCAGGATTCATTGCCTTTTCCCTGTCGCCAAGAATGAGTTGCCTCACTCAATCAGCAAGCGATTAGTTTCATTAATTCAGTTTCTGTGTGTAAATTAAAGAAAAGTTCCATTTTGTTTTCGTTATTCTGCAGATTCTTAGAACGGAGAAAAGTAGTTTAACTGCATCTCCCCAGTTGAACCATTTTAAGCACCTTGATTAGATATTTCTTATATCTTCTAAATTAAAGGGAAGTTTATGCAACCTGCCATTAACTCTTTAATTTAAACCAGCATTCCAGTGAATTTGCTGTGTATCTCATCCAGTATTATAACGTACAATGTAATATTTCATTTTGGCTCTAATCTGGGGTCTGTAGTATGAGGCATGTCTTCTTTATCTCCTTAAGATAAAAACCCCAGCATTTAATGAGCTCTTTTGATTACTTCTACCTTTCGGAAAATTAATTTGCGGGTATATGGTATGGCGGCAGGGCTAGCATTTATTGTCTATTTGTAATAATAATGGTACACAAGCACACTAAATCTTTTTGATTCCAATCCTATCTGTCTACTGATGTGTTGTTGGAAGACTGGAGGACTGTGAATAGTTCTGTTATTTCCATTTGCAGTTCCTCTTATCCCTGTTTTGTTTATTTTCCTGCCTCAATTCCCTTTTATCAAGTGCCATAATGCATTTTTATTATTTAATCTGTCTTTCAACTCATGAAATTTGATTTATTTAGTTGTTTCCTCTCCTCCACTTTTTCTGCCTCGGCTTGGTAAAGGATTATCACTTTGCTATGTTTTCATTTGTTGCTACAGATCATTGACCAAATATGTTCGCTCGGTTTCCCTTTTGCAGATGTTGGCTAACTTACTGACATTTTAAAACATTTCCTGTTTCCATTTCAGATTTACAGCTCCTACAATTGTTTTTTTGTTCTATTAAATGTGCATTAGTGCTCAGTATGATAACATTGACGAGAATTTTTTATTATTCATTCTCGTGCAGCATATACCCATCGATGTTAGAAGAACTAACATTGTCATTCTGCACTATAATCTTTCACTGTCTATGCAGCTTTCTCTTAAGATCTTTCTCACACCTGCTTTATCTTAGAAATATGTCAATTTGTCATTGAAAACATCAGGAGCAAGAGTAGGCCATTTGGCCCCTCAAACATGACCTGACATTCAATATGGTCATGGTTGATCTGCCTAGGTTTCATCTACTTTTCTGTGCATATTACCAATAGCCCTCAATTTCAGTATCCTCTAAAACATTATCAATGTCCCCTTTATAGATGCAAAGCAATGCCTCATGTGAACGGTCAACTGTCCTGCATAATGGAGAGATGCAACACATGTGCAGATCACACTTCTGCAGGAGCAGAGATATGACATGGAGATGCTTATGGCTCTTCTGTGGGAGAAGCACTTTGAGAGCAGAGGGCTGCATATATCCTGCAGAGAACTGACTCCAAGGAAAAGAGGGAAGAGAGCTGGAATCAGATGCTTGTGGGTTGCAGTTTGTCAGTTGGGTCAGATGGGGATAATGAGATTGTAGAACCTTGAAGTCAAAATTAGGATTGTAATATTACGTGGCAAGGGTCAGAGGTCAGAAATTACTCTCTTAACATTTTGGCCCATGTTCTCCTCCACTGTTTCAGTGACATTCCCTCGAGACCAAACAACATGACTAAGATAATCTTCCATTAAGATTATCAAAGTGAATAAGTCTTCATCAGCTACAAATCATAATCATTGCTCTCTCTGTCCTGGACAGTGGTTGATGATCATTGCTCTGCTATTGCCATTTGTACCTCCTCTCTATCAGCACACATTTCCTTTTATTACACCATTCCTCCACTCTTTTGCCTTCCATCATCTTATCTTATAACTTAACCAATCTGCTATCTTATCACACATCTTGTTTATGGCCCTGTCCCTTCTACTTGATTTTGTCCATAAAATTTGTGTCTCCCCTATAAATATTTATCATGCTCTGATAGATAAGAGGTTGAAGCCAAAGCAATGTCTTCATCTCCAGGAAATGCTATTTATTTGCTTAGAAACTTAAAACTATTCTCCCCACTTCCTCCCCCTCTCCACCCCTGCTCTCCTCCCACCGCCAAAACTATACTACTTTTTTAAACTCCTCTGGCGACTCCACCTATTCCCTGCTCCAGCTATGAACATAAACTGGATCACTTCCCCCTACTAAGCATCTTTCCTCTGTCCCCTCACCAGTTTCATCACCTAGTATGATATTTGTCCTACAAGTGTAATTAGAAAACTGGAGGGCTAGAGTATAAAGGGAGATGTGCTTCAACTCAATGAAGTCCAAGTGCTAAAACATTTGGATGCTCTGCTCATTCTAGGTACCACAGTTCAAAAAGGTTATTACAGAACAGTAAGCAGTGGAGCTAAAACCTATTGCAATGATTTGAGTATAGGAGCAGGGAGGTTCTACTGCAGTTGTACAGGGTCTTGGTGAGACCACACCTGGAGTATTGCATACAGTTTGGTCTCCAAATCTGAGGAAAGACATTCTTGCCATAGAGGGAGTACAGAGAAGGTTCACCAGACTGATTCCTGGGATGTCAGGACTTTCATATGAAGAAAGACTGGAAAGATTCGGCTTGTACTCGCTATAATTTAGAAGATTGAGGGGGGATCTTATAGAAACTTATAAAATTCTTAAGGGGTTGGACAGGATAGATGCAGGAAGATTGTTCCCGATGTTGGGGAAGTCCAGGACAAGGGGTCACAGTTTAAGGATAAGGGGGAAATCTTTTAGGTCCGAGATGAGAAAAACATTTTTCACACAGAAGGTGGTGAATCTCTGGAATTCTCTGCCACAGAAGGTAGTTGAGGCCAGTTCATTGGCTATATTTAAGAGGGAGTCAGATGTGTCCCTTGTGACTAAAGGTATCAGGGGGTATGGAGAGAAGGCAGGTACAGGATACTGAGTTGGATGATCAGCCATGATCATATTGAATGGCGGTGCAGGCTCGAAGGGCCGAATGGCCTACTCCTGCACCTATTTTCTATGTTTCAATGTTTCTATGTAATGCTACCAGGATTATAAATTATGATAAATAATTGCATAAACCACATAATTACTTTTTTAGCACATATACATATCTTAAGCGTTGATTTGATTGATAAGATTTTAAAGAGCATTGATGGATTACATTCTTGCTCTGGTAGAGCTTAAGATATATAGCCCTTGCTAAACCTGCCTCATTGGAGCCGTTGTATAATCTGCCTTGTTGGAGCCCTTGTATAACCTGCCATGTGCCATGCCATTAAAGAGAGAAATTGGGAAAACTCGCGTCAATGTCTCTAGAAATATAATTAGCCATGTAATCTTATGATTCACTGTCTAAATCTCACTCCTACACTGAGGACTTGGACTGATATTTATAGAGTGGCATCATCATTCATGAAAATAATCTGAGGACCCAACACCGATATGTATTGTTTAAAACAAATATGCTCTGTTCACATTCAATCCAATGCCATAAATCTCCAGCAAAATTTGTGATTTATAGATTGTTATTAATTAGAGAAAAATGGTACAGTAATCATTGTCAACCTTATCATAATGCCCCCTTTCACAAGCAGCAGCTGAATTTAACTCTATTGCAGTGGAAGTCAATTAGTTAGATTCAATAATTATTTTCTACCTTCAGAACACTTATTTCTTCTTGTCTATTTCTCTGCCTGGTACCATAAACTTTGGTCTTTCCATCAATAGTGGTGAAATTATTAATGAACTCAATGTGATAGACTATGTAGATTACAGTACTGAATTGATAGGGGGCACAAGAGACTGGAAATGCTCAAATCTGTAACAACAAAGGAGAGCAGCTGAACTCAGCGGGTCAGACAGCATGTGTTGCAGGAATGGGCAGTTTACAGTTTGGGTTGAGATCCTTCAGCTTGACTGATAGAATGGAGGCAATGTGGCTGATGTAAAATAAATGGGGAACATGGAATGGTATAGCACAGGAATAGGCCATTCGACCCATGCAGTCTGTGCTGAATATGACTAAATGGTAAACATCCCATCAGCCTGCACATGATCTATATCCCTCCACTGTCTGCATATGCATGTGCCTATTTAAAAGCTTCTTAAAAGCCGCTGTCATATTTGCTCCACCACCACCCTTGATAGAGTGTTCTAGGCACCTATCACCATCTGCGTAAAAAAAGACTTGCCCTACATATCTCCGTTGAACATTGCACCCCCCCCCCTTACAGCAAGAGAAGGGATAGGGCAAGAGCGAGCAAGCGATAGATGGATTCAGGTAAGGAAGGGTTGAATTGGGTGTTAACAATCAGGTGGGAGAGGGAAGGGTGGATATAGGAACATGCTGCCGATTCTGAAATCTCTTAGGAAAGGATGGTGAAGAGTTCAAGTTCAAGTTCAAGTGAGTTTATTGTCATGTGTCCCTGATAGGACAATGAAATTCTTGCTTTGCTTCAGCACAACAGAACATAGAAGGCATTGACTACAAAACAGATTAGTGTGTCCATATATCATTATATAAATATATACACACATGAATAAATAAACTGATTAAGTGCAAATAACAGATAATGGGCTATTAATATTCATAGTTTTGTCCGTGCCAAGTTTAATAGCCTGATAGCTGTGGGGAAGTAGCTATTCCTGAACTGGGTCATTGCAGTCATCAGGCTCCTGTACCTTCTACCTGAAGGTAGCAGGGAGATGAGTGTGTGGCCAGGATGGTGTGGGTCCTTGATGATACTACCAGCCTTTTTGAGGCAGTGACTGCGATAGATCCCCTCGAAGGAAGGGAGGTCAGAGCCGATGATGGACTGGGCAGTGTTTACTACTCTTTGTAGTCTTTTCCTCTCCAGGGCGCCCAAGTTGCCGAACCAAGCCACGATGCAATGCTCTCTACTGTGCACCTGTAGAAGTTAGAGAGAGTCCTCCTTGACAAACTGACTCCCTGTAATCTTCTCAGGAAGTAGAGGCACTGATGTGCTTTCTTAATAGTAGCATCAGTGTTCTCGGACCAGGAAAGATCTTCAGAGATGTGCACGCCCAGGAATCTTGACCCTTTCAACCATCGACCCATTGACATAAACGGGACTGTGGGTCCCCATCCTACTCCTTCCAAAGTCCACAATCAGTTCCTTGGTTTTGCTGGTGTTGAGGGTCAGGTTATTGTGCTGGCACCATATGGACAGTTGCTCGATCTCTCTTCTGTACTCTGACTCATCCCCATCAGTGATACGTCCCACAACAGTGGTGTCGTCAGCGAACTTGATGATCGAATGGAACTGAGTAAGGGTGGTGGCAGATGGGAACAAAAGAGGAAGGTTAAGCAGTGGAGTGGAGGAGCATCTCGTGGAAGGAGTATTTTAGAGAGGAGGGAGCAAGAAACAGGGTGGCCGGGGGCTGCGAGTAAGATAGGGAAGAAGGGGGTGTGAAAGAGGACCAGGGTCGATAGGAGCAGAGGGAAAATAACAGAATGGGTGTGGGCTATCTGAAATTGGAGGTTTGATTGATAGTTGTTGCAAAAGTAGATTTCTGTTTGCAAATATTGAGAATATTCCTATGCCTTTATACTGTAGTTTGTCTATTCCTGAGCGCTTTGATGCCATGATGTCAGCATATGGCAATGCACTTGATCAATAAAATAAACAGCCAAATGTTTTGGCTGATCTCAAAACCATAATAATACCTTAACTCAGAAATGCCTCAACCTCCAATCTGAGGCACACCTCCTACAGTCGCACTTTATCTATTTAAATAGAAATTGTATAAGAACAATTAGAAAAGATAATGAAAGATATTTTGTGTAATTGAATACATTGAATGATGTCAAGATGCCTGTTTTAAGTTGCTTGTAATTTTTGTTAATTGAAAACCAAATTATAACAACAGAAGCATTGATAGTGTAGTAAAACAAACAAAATCACTAGTTGCATTCTTGGGAGAGTTATTGGGGGGAAAAAAATAAAGAGCCAAAGAGGTGAGCAATGAAACAAATGAGTAAATACTTAGTCGGAAAAGTTGCTTAAAAAAGGAAACACTAAACAGGATGAAGCTTTTTATTACCCCCCACAACCCGTTTTGCCAAACAGTGAGATCATAGCTGATCTGTGACCTAAACTTATTTACCTATTATTTTACTGCATCCATTAATACATTTGGTTAACAAAAAGCTATCGAACTCAGATTTAAAATCAACAATTTTTTAGAAGTGAGTTTCAAACTTCTTTGTCTTCTGGTTGTAAATGTGTTTCCTAAAATCACCTCCAGAACTCTTGGCTCTTAATTTTACTCAATGACACCTACTTGCAAATTGCAGGTGAAAATAGTTTATATTTACTAATTGAGTAAAGTAAAATCACATCTCAATTTTCAACTTTTTTTACTTTATTTGGCTCATAGTGACACCTCAGGTTAAAAAAGTTGGGAGATTTCTGAGCTCAGGTATGACTGTGGATCAACCAAAACATTTGGCTGTCATTTCATTACTAAAGTGTATTGCCATACAATTTGATGTTAGATTACCTTTTTGCCATGAAATATTTCCTTGTGATTTTATTTTTAGATTCAAGTCATTATTCTGCTACATTTATGCTGCATTTTCTCCACAGCTAATATAATCTTATTGAAATAATAATAGAAAATATTTAAAATATCCAGCCAACATCTGTGGAGAGAGAGAAATGGGACCCCCTTGACATGTGTTCCCTAGAACTAATCACAGTAAGACATTACATGAAAACTAAAGGCAGAAAATGGTGGAGTAACTCAGCAGGTCAGGCAGCATCCTGAGAAATTGCAAGAAACTTTTTTTTAATCTTTTACCTCGACGGAGATGCAACTTGTTCCGTATCCTATCTCCATCCGCACTGCGGCCGAACATCGAGGAGCTGGCAGCCTCTGCTGGGGACTGACCGGGGAGCTCCAACCGCGGGAACCTACAGAACTTAATATTGGGGAGCTGGCGATCCTTGTTGGGGATCGACCTTGGAGCTCCAACCGCAGGAGCCTGCGGACTTTAACGTCATGGAGCTCACAATCCCTGGATCGAGACCGACTTTGGGAGCTCCAACCTGCTGGAGCTTCGACCGCCCCGATGCAGCAACTTCGATCGCCCCGACGCAGGAGCTTCGATCGGCCCGACACGGGAGGTTCGATTGCCGGCTGTGGATGGTTCGACTGCCCCGACCGCAGAGAATAAAGAGGAATAAGATGAGACTTTATTGCCTTCCATCACAGTGAGGAATGTTTGGAATCCGCTGTGGTGGATGTTTATGTTAACTTTCATGTAGTTGTGTGGCTTGTTGCTTTTTTTAGTATGGCTGTATGGTAATTCGAGTTTCACTGTACCTTAATTGTTACACATGACAATAAACTGACCTTTGAATCTTTGAACCCTTTCCCTCTTGTTGCCAAACTCTGAATGGATCTGTCATGTGCTAAGGATGTATTCCCAATTACTCAATCTACCGCTACTTTTTTTAAATCTGCACTTTCTCTGCACTGTAACAATATATTCTGCACTGTTTCTTTTTCTCTTTTTGCACTGTGCTGTACTGATGTGTGCTATGATATGTCTGAATAGCATGCAATTTGTTTTCATTTCATCTCAATAGACATGTCAGAAATAAAACAATACCAATGTTGTGTTTTCTGAGTTTTGTTGTTGTCTTCTTTGGATCAAATTTCTGTTTTTAATTTATGTATTTGTGATGTCTTTATAACTTATTTTACTCTGATTATATGTTTATATGTTTCTTTGTTAAATTGTAGGGTGTCCTAGAGATTTTTGTATAGGCGCCCTTAGAATGGAAACAGTTTTTTGTATTTAATCAACTAGATTTTAATATTGATAAATGTATTGTGATTTTATGTCTTGTAAGGTGTCCTTGGGTGTCCAGAAAGGCGCCAGCAAATAAAATGCATTATTATTATTATTATTAATACCAGTATTTCTGGGATTTATATACAATATATATTCTGTCCTCTAGGTTAAAAGGTTGGCATTCGATTCTTTTTTTATTATTTCCTGTTCTTGCTCATTATATTTTAATGCTTCACATGCATGGATCTCTAAGTTTGTTCAAATTTCAACTATTGCTAATTCTTCACCACTTTGAAAATACATTGTTCTATGCTTCTATAGTCCTTGTCTAGGTTCAAAGAGGTTAATCTCACATTTGCCTGCATTGAATCCATTTTGCTATAGTTTTGCTTAGTTGCTCAATCTATTTTTATCTCTTGTGGTCTACTATTTACAAAACCATTTATGTTGATCACATTGGTTTTCTATCCTATCATCAAAAAGTTATTTATAAATACATATTAATTGCAGCTACAATGCAAAACCTTCATGAGCTGCATCCTCTCAGTTTGAGAGCCTGTCCATTATCTTTAATCTCTCTCTCCTGCCACTCAGTTGAATCCTTGACAAATCAATAATCTATATTACATTCCATGAACTTTAATGACATTCTCTTTGATGGGACTTTGTAAAATAACTTCTGGAAGACCTTAATTTTTTACTTGTTTTTGGTCTTATGGTCATGGAGCAACATGGTACAGGGACAGGCCATTCAGCCCACCATGTTTATGCTAACCATCGGGTGTTTATGTATACAAATCCTATTTACTCCTCTGAGTCTCTTGTCCCTCATCCTAAGCCGGTTCCCTGTAGGTTTTGGTACCTCTGCTTGGGGACGTGTTCCCGACAGTCTACCCTATCTAGACCCATTATAGCGAGACACGTGTTGTCAAACAAAGTGTTTTTTATTAAGTTAACACAAAACAGCTCTCAGAACCACACCAAGGGGCAAAGGCGTTACTAGCAGTACATATACCCCAGGGGAGACCCGTGACCCCCTATTCCTGCCAAACCAAGTCACATGACCCAACTCCCAGAGCCGAGGGTTCGCACCATGAGTGGCTAACCACCAGGGACCGCCACACCATCTTCATTTTGTATACTTCTATCAGGTAACCTCTTGGCAAGCTCTGCTCTAAGGAAAACAAACCCAATTCAACCAGTCCCTCCTCATAACTGAAATGATCCATCCCAGGCATCATCCTGGTGAATTTACTCTCCACCCACCCCAGTGCAACCACATATTTTCTACAGTGTGATAACCAGAACTGTACATGT